>CM032627.1:39102995-39510168 GCA_019097785.1 Fraxinus excelsior | reverse complement strand
TTGCTTGCCAACCGCTTTGCCACATGTCGGTAGTCCCAAAATCTTCTTCGCAGGAACGCACGTCATCAATCTTGGATAACCAACAACTCAACGTTCGAAGCGGACCTGCTCTGATACCACGTGTAACATACTGCTTGTTCAGCCCCCGAGTTGCCACAATCCCCGAGACAGCCTTTCCCCACACATGCGGCCGGAAGGCTAACATATGCAACATAAGAAAAATATAAGGAAGTGGGAAATTTGTCATCATACCTGCATACGGGATATCGTTAGTGCACTTTCGAGAATTTAGCAATAAACCCACAATAAGCAATCTTGCCATGCCGCATGGGGGGTGGGGGGAGAGTTCTCTATAGGTTTCTCCCCCTTCCTGGGCACGTCACCTTTTTCCTTTCTATCCTTTGTTTTTTTCAATTCTTGCGTTCCTCCCCTCGTTTTTTTTCATTTTGTTGTTTTTTCTAGGGGTCTGATCTATATATTCCTTTCTCCGTAGGTCCCCATCTTTGTTTTTGGGGGGGGGTTTTCTTTTTCTTATCGGAAGGGGATGGGTTTCTCTTTTTTGTCCCCTTCACGTATCTTCCTCCATGACTGCATGCTGAATATTAATTTTCACTGCGTTCTACATTTTTTTTTTTTTTAACTCTATCATTCCTCATGCTTCGAAATTAAGATTTTGGAAGCAATTATATCAAATCTCGGTGATGAGACCGAAATTGCGATATTAGGCTGTTTGAATATATTTTTGTGAAATGGCACTTGAAAGATCAACTAGCAGATTTTAAAGCCCTACGTATGGTAAGATTACGAAAACTTACCTATTAATTGATTTACTATCTGATTTTTTAAGAAAGTATATATGAGCTTGTATTACTCAGTTTGGAATATGCTGTTGGAATTATTCTGGATGGATATAACCCCTTCAAATCAGCTCAAAGTTAACTATATTGTTATTTGGGTTATTAATTACCATGAATTATGCGCGTCATGGAAGTGGGATAGAGTGTAAATAAGTTTGGAAGGGAACAATGAAAGTTCTGTCCCTTAGTTGGGAATTTCAAAGAGGTGTGCCGACTACTTCCAGAAATTAGGGGAGTGGTATCTGGATGGAGATGAAGCTGCGCTATAAGACACTTGATTATAGATAGGTATAATGGAAGGCATTTAGACCACCTAGAGTGCTTTAGAGGCATTATATTTAATAGTTGGTTTCGCCCAGAGATTATGCAGATGATTCGAAGGAAACTGAAGATTTTTGTTAAGAGTTTTTAAGGTGCCTCCTTGATAAGGGGGAGAGCCAAAAAGTTGGTCATGGGCAGTTAGAATGGAGAAGATTTGCAGATCTAAACTTACATTGGAAGGAGAAGTTTAGTGGCTTGAGTGCGTGCTCAATCAAAATGCGAAGGAAACTCTCAAGGAAAGAAATAAGGAAAAAACTTAAAAGATATTCTCGTGGCAATGGGTTATACACGTAAAATTTCTTTCTTTTGCTTCTTGGATATCTGTCATTCTATGTTCGGTTTGACATAGATTTGTGTGATTTACACAATCTTGGGAGATTGTAAATGGTCAACTGAAGTTCCAGCTTGTACTTGGGTCGAACTGTCTTAGCACTTTCTTGGTAAATGTTTACTTAGGAAAAAAACCACCACTTGTGATCATTCATCACTGTGAGTTTCTTAAGAGTCTAAACTAGATACAACCTCAACTTAATTGTTGCAAATGAATTATTGCACTATGAACAGAATTTGAACATTGGAGAAACTATTACCTGATTATAAAGTTTCTACTTGGCAGTTTACTCGACTGATATTTGACCAGCAAATGCTTCTCTGCAGGTTCGTGGACCCAAATGTGCTAGAAGGTTTGCTGAGTATCTTGCTGATGTGAAAGAAGATACGGGAATAAAAAATATTATGGTTTTGGAACGTGGTTTTAATGGTTGGGAAGCCTCAGGAAGGCCTGTATGTCACTGCACCGATACTCCCTGTAAGGGTGAATAAACTGAAGTCTGCTGTAAGTGTTAATGCAAACATAAAATAAATTTGCCTTGGTATTGAGCCAGAGACGAGTATAGGGATTTATGCATCAACATTGATGGTAACGATCACTTCATTGCATGTAACTCTCTAGAATTCATATGCACGTGACGGGATGGACACTGCTAAAATTGATGACATTTGAGAAATGCCAAGTTTTTTGTGCATTATTTACATGTGAAGATTTCTTGAAGAATTGCCAGGTTGTTATGTCTTTCCCCAGTAGCCTACTAGCTCTAGTACCTGTGAATCTTTCGCGTTGAAGCATGATTATACAATTTACTTGGCACCAAATATATATGAGCACGTTTGCCTAAGTTGAAAAATGTGCTTATACGAAGGTTGGATACATGATAATAATTGCTTATGTTTACCAGCGGAATGCTTATTTACTTAATTTAATACATGAACAGATCTTAACTCGCACTTCAACAAGCCATCTGTCCACGTAGGATTTTCTGTTAAATAATTGATGGTGCATTAACTCAGTTGAAGAAATTTTGGTCAAATCATATTTCATTACATCGTATGTATGTAAATCGTTATATAAACATATTATGTATACATAACACAACCGAATGAATTACAAGCATTGGACCAAATGAATCAGTTTAAAACAAATCAAGAACGGGTCCAAAACTAGATTCGGTTATAGGCCAAAATAAGAAATTTAGCACCAATTATAACAATTTAAGAATCAATTGCTTCTTGCGTTAAATATTTCAATTATCACTAAACTTTTTCAAATGTTTCTCAAGTCGCCATTGAACTTAGTAAAATATTATCTCATTCGTCACCTCATCACTCGTCATTTGAAAAGTTAATGGACTTGATGAACTTACAAAAAATTGCCCTCGTTTGAGCCCCATTTTCTAAAAACTCAATTTTCCTCATATTCATGTTCAACTACACGTTTATCCAATAAAATAATTTATACCTAAATTATAAACTTTTCTTTACTTCTTAACAACACGTTCTTAAAAAAAAAAAAAAAACACTATTATAAAACTCAGTTTTTACACAAACATAACCTTTACTAGGTTTAAGCAACGTGCAATGCACGTTTGCTTAGTTATATATAATTTTTTTGGTTCATTAAATAATTAATGATGTAATGTTTATGTAATTGATAAATAATTACACATTGTGATATATTAATTTTAACTTGAATAGTGTTAAATTCTAAATTAAAATGTATAAGTTTGTGTTTCGTACTATTATATTATATTAAATTTTGTATTTAATCATGAACTTTTATACATAATAAAATAATAGATAACATTATAATACAAAACTAAATAAATAAATATTTTTTCTTCATTGAATTCAACGTACCTTACCAAATAAACTATTAGCATTTTTAAATTGATAATATCCACATCCATTTTTTTTTAGTTTCATTTTTCCTAGTGACTAAAATGTAGTAGTACAAAGTTTTTTGCATTTTCCATTCATTTATTAATAATGTTCTAAAAGGCGTAATGCGTTGCGAGATGTCGATGTTGAGAATCAAGAATCACAAGTTTAGGCGTGTCAATACGAAGGATAAGCGTCATAATACGTTTCATATTTTTAATATTATTTTTAATTATTTTTAAGACATTAAATATATTTTTATTTTAAAAAATATTTTTTTTTCTATATTATAAAAAAAAAGATTTTTTACTATATCATAAAATATCTAATATTTAAAAATAATACTTACTAAACATTTAATATAATACTATAATATTGTCAAATAGTGTTAGGAGAATTTTAATTTTTTTTATTAATTAAGGAACTAAACATGAGCATTAATCATATAATTTATACGAAAAGTTTGCGGATTTGATAATTCCGATATCTGAAAATGGATATGAAGGATTTTGATTCACAATCGAGAATGATTCCGACGTAAAGTTTGTGGGAATTCAACTGGAGTCGAACCGAATGCAATAAATACATAAAAATAATTTAAAGTAAATCTATCTTTACTAATTAGATTTATTATATATCCTACAATTAGTCCCAACACTAAAAATTAAAAATAAATATGTTAAAATAGTTTACTTTGTTAAATTAAAATATTTTAAACTTATAGAAAATAATATCTAACATTAATATATTAATAATCAAGTGCAATTTAAATTAAATTTGAAAATTAAATAAATGAAAGAATGAAAGTGAATATTACAATTTAATTAGTTGTAATTCAAAATCAAATTAGTCAATTAGACATACATTTTAAAATGATTTTGATGAGTATTTTAACATTTTTTTTTTGTCACTATCCCACATTGGAAATTTATAAAATTATTGGAGTTAAAAGCATATATAAAATGCACAATCCCACATTGAAAGTTTATGAAACCTTTGGAGAGAAGTGTATCTATAAAATGAGCATGACATCCAATACTCCTACATGGGCTTTAGAATTGTAAATTTTGAAGCCCAATTATGGAGTTAAATGATTTTTAAATTAAAAAAATTCCGTTAGTTTTTCCGTTAACTCAAGAAATTCCGTTAGTTTTTCCGTTAAACCAACAAATTCCGTTAAATACACACTTTTTATATATAGAAGATTTCATTTGTCATTCCATCTATCATGTCATCTAATTTAGTATCTTTTAAAACAGTAAATGATGTAACCACGATTGAAGTGATATTTATTTAAGTACAATGAAAACTTGGAGGGCTTTTTGAAGAAATTCACTTACAACTCTATTGTATCTCTGAATCAATGACAATTAAAAAATATTTGGTAAAGTTTAATAAAATTTAAATATGTAAACCCGTTGATAATCCTTAAATTTTGTTTTTTTTTCCCCTTCATTTTATTGATTATTTTACCATTGGTTGGAGCATAGGTCGACCATTATACCCTTGACTTTTTTTGGTCAATGCTCAGACCAGCTTTCACAAAATTGGTCTTTAGTGTATTTTATTTAATTCTCAGAGGTGTGTTTGAATTTTATCAAAACTTGTGGGAGTAAATATGATATTTGGAAAATTTTAACCAGTCCGTGAGTCCGAACTCTCCAATAAGAGTCGGTGCAAATTAACATATTATACTATAAACCAATCGTCGTCTATGCGCAAACGAGAAGGGGAGAAATCAAGCACATTGAACTCTACAAAAATGGTGAATTCGAAATCCTCACTTCGCTTTGATTCAATTTGGTTTTGTATTTATATATATCTATAATAAATAATATATCTATAACACAAACGATGGTATAGGTTTGCCTGGCGTGTTTGTTACCACTCTTCCTTGTGCCGATCGTCAATTTATTGCCTGTCCTCTTCGATCTGATCATGGTGTGTTTTTTGCTCGGCTATTATTATGTAATTTAATTTGGTTTACATTTTTTATGAAATTAATTTTATTCACAAAATGTCTTTAGGCAAAGGTCTATAGTTTGTTCGGGTGGGAATACCGGAAGCCAGAGAGAGCGCCCCCTGCTTGTCCATATAAACCCTCTGCGAATAAGACCGCTACCAACAATTCAGTAAGTCATACTTGCAGTAGCGTGCTTTTATGTTGCATATATATTGCTTTTCTATTTTTGTTTTCTGATATTTTTGTCTTTTCATCGTTGATTTGATAAAATGTTAGTTTATGATATTTGTTTGGGTTGTTTGCTCTGTGAATAGTTTTATTAGAAGATATAGATTACTAGGACATATTTTGTGATCCATGAGCAAATGTTATCTAAATTCGTTCAGAAGTAGGTTAACTAAAGTTTTGATTTCTGTAAACAAATTGATATCTATTGATTATGAACCTACAAGACTAGGTGTTTGAAGGTTCTGTTGGATAATAAGTAACATTGAGAGTTTTTTATGCTAGAAATTTTTACAAGCCCATCTTTATTTTTGTTGACAGCTGTAGGGAATTAGGAATTAGATAATTCACGATTTCAAAATCTGAAATAGTTTCTGTAGAACAAATCAAGGTACTTGCAGCTCGCTTTGAGATCTGCTTACAGGTTGATTCATAAGATCAATTAAATCCAAATTGAATGCACTTTGGGACTGTTAGCTTGCCAATATTCTCTGTTAATAGAACTCAAACTAAGTCATGTTCCAATAAATTTATGATTGGCTATATAAATCCCTTTTTACCACTGTATTTTTCATTGTTACATCTATTTATGTTTGACCATTAATAAGCTAAAAACTCATAAAAAATGTAATGCATAATATCATAGTAAGAATTCAGCATCATCAAAAGATGCATCTCAAGTTAAAAGGCAAGTCTTATAGAATGGCCATTAACTAGCTATGATTTTTGATAGTGAGTGTTGTGCCAAACAAAGCAAAAAGGAAGTTACTAATACATCTATGTCTTTTAGAATAGATAAAATAAGAATTATTCTACTTGTACATCAACAAATGTACATAAGGGTGTACACCCCCCTCACATGGGGTGGGACCCATTTGTATAAAATATTTTTTTATTCAAGCGGGTCCTACTCCCATGTGAGGGAGGTGTACACCCCTATGTACATCTTGATGTACCACTAGCAAAACCGATAAAATAAATACCAAGAAGTTTAGTGTTACCAATTAAGGATAAGTTAAGGGAAGAGTGTTTGATTGTTAGTGCGTGTCTTATGTAAATCTGAAGAAACTTTTGTACACAAGTTATGAATCCTAGTAGAACAAGTTAGAAGATAAGGTGTAGACTGTAGAATATAAGTAGTATGGCCTGAGGTAGTTGCAAAATATTTAGTTCCCTTAATCTTGGATAAGAGGTAGATCCAGATCAAATTAAGTGGTTAAAAATGACGTAGTTGACTACAAGATTTTTAGGAAGAAGTCTTCTTGTTATGACCTCGCAGTGCCATATATTAACCGTCATCAAGGAGCTGCGTTTTCCCGAACTGCTACAGTGTGTTCAGAGATCACTTTGAATACAACATAGCACTCATGGCACCTGCCAAAATTCTTCCCTCTACCTCTATTCCAAATAGTATTTTTTTAGTTAAGTACTGCTACAAACCTATTCAGAAAGTCATCTTTCAATACTGTTCTTAAATATTGTAAATTCAATCTTCCTCTTCCCAGGAGTTAAAATGACTAACCCCCTCTTTGAGGCCCATTCTATAAAAATTCATTTTTCCCCAAATTTATTTTCAACTACACGTTTTCCAATAAAATAATTTTACAAGTAAATCCAAAACTTTTCCCTACATTTTAACCACACATTTTCCAAAAAATCACTATTAAAAAACCTATTCTTTAAAAAAAATGAGGCTCAAACACACCGTAAATTGGATCCTGACTGAAACACGTTGCATCCTCGTATCTGCCAAAGTATCAAGGTTCCCCTTTGGTGTGGGAACACTATCACGTCCAACTTAAACTCAAGTTCATATCTGCTGACATGTGTATGAAGCCTTCTGCGCCACATCCCTCACTCTCTCACTTTTCCTGTGCAGCTATCTGTGGTTGTTGACTCTTTGTTATTCCTGTTCTCTTTAATGCCCTTCACTCTTAGTTATCATTCTACTACTTGTTTGCTCCCTCTCTCTAAGGTGTACCTGTTTTTCTAAAGCTCAAGGAAATGGCATTACCAAGGATAAATATCTTGGTGTTCTGAATGTCTTTGGTCTGTCCATTTGATAAAATCAAAGTTTTCGTTGCTGATAGCATGTTAGTATGAGAAAATTTCACTTCCAAATGCAAACTGCAATTGAATAATTCATTGGCCTCCAAAAAAAAAAATGGAAATTAAAGAAATTTTTTTTTGAAAGGTAATCAAAATTTCATTAATCAAAAGGCATAATACACAGGAAGTGTATTAACGACTTAAATCAGAAAGAAACAACATAAAATCAGGCAGCCCGCTAATATGCCTAAGAGCCACAGCATTAAACCATGTATACAAAGTTGAATAAAACAATTCCCTAAACTGTTCCGTTGTCCGTGATTGGTCTTCAAAACATCGACTGTTTCTTTCTCTCCACACACACCAAACGATGCAACCCGGAATAAGATCCCAAGCAATTTTGTTGTCCTTATCTCGAAACTTTCTCCTCCATGCCTTTAATGTGTCCTCCATACGCCTCGGCAACACCCAATCCATGTGTTGCGATGCCAAGATATCGTTCCACAGAAAACGGGCAGCATCACAATGAAGAAACAGGTGGTCAATCGTCTCCCCATCCTTTTTACACATATAGCACCACTCTGTAATACAGAAACCTCTTGTACGAAGATTATCCACGGTTAACACCTGACCTCTGACCACCGTCCACAATAGAAATGCTACTCGTGGGGGTAATTTACATTTCCAAACCATCCTCCAAGGGAATGTGCTCTCATTAAGTCCCAATAAGGATCTAAAATAAGTACGGACTGAGAAAATACCGTCACGTGTCAACCTCCACCTGCTACAATCCCTGTCTCCAGCCCTGAAATGAACTTCGTATAACATGGTCAAAAACAGCGCGTAGTCGTCCAATTCCCAGTCCTGCAAACCTCGACCAAAAACAATGTTCCAACTGGGGTTCCCATTGTGAATAGCCAAGACATCATTTACCACGGCAGACGGCTCCAACGCAATACGATACAAAGAAGGAAATTTCAATTTAAGCGGTTGATCTCCACACCAACAATCATCCCAGAATCTGTATTACCACTCCCTACCACGAAAGTCAATCTCTCCCGAAAGTCACTCCACCCTCGCCGAATGTACCGCCATAGACTCACCCCATAGGAACCTCGTCCGTTGCCTGAGCACCATCCCCCCTCCATGACACCATATTTTGCGCCTATAACATCTCTCCAGAAACTCTCCCTTTCCATTCCGAATCGCCATAACCACTTACCCAACAACGCCTTGTTAAACAACACAAGACTTCTCAATCCAAGACCACCAAATCTAATAGGAGAGCAAACCACACGCCAATTAACCAGATGTAACTTCCTCTCCTCCCCAAAGAAACTCCCTTTGGATCCTCTCTAGTCTTTTCGCCACTGCAACAGGAATAGGAAATAATGACAGGTAATAAGTGGGGAGATTCGACAACGTGGACTTTATGAGAGTAAGACGACCTCCCTTTGAGAGGTACATACGCTTCCACCCCGCAAGCTTTCTCTCCATCCGTTCCACAATACTGTTCCAGATCTGTCTGCTTTTAAACCGTGCTCCTAAAGGAAGTCCGAGATATGTCATAGGTAACTGCGCCACCCTGCAACCCAAAATCCCAGCTAACTCCTCCACATTATCAACCTCTCCCACTGTGATAGCCTCAGATTTTCCCAAGTTAATTTTTAATCCGGAAACGGCTTCGAAGCACAAGAGTAAACGATGCAAGTTCCTGAACTGCTCAGCATCAGGATCACAAAAAATCAACGTATCATCCGCAAATAGCAAGTGAGAAACCTGTAGTTGCTCAACAACAAAACCCCGTAATAAATTTTGCCCCACAGCCTTCTCTAGCATCCTACTGAAGGCTTCCATTACAATGACAAACAGCAATGGGGACAGAGGATCCCCTTGCCTCAAGCCTCTACTGCTACGAAAATATCCCTCCGGATTGCCGTTCACCATGACTGAGAAAGAAACCGTAGAGATACAAAACTGAATCCACTGACACCATTTCTCCCCAAAACCACATCGCCTAAGCATATACAAAACAAAACTCCAGTTAACGTGATCATATGCCTTCTGAATGTCGAGCTTACATAACATCCCTGGAACCCTCATTCGTAATCTAGAATCAATACATTCATTTGCAATGAGTACGGAGTCCAAAATTTGACGCCCTTTGACGAAGGCATTCTGAAATTTGGACACCACTTTGCCCAGCACCTCCTTTAATCTATTTGCCAAAATCTTCGCAATAATCTTGTATATCCCACTCACTAAACTAATGGGACGAAAATCCTTAATATCAGTCGCTCCTGGTTTCTTAGGAATAAGCACAATAAATGTAGCATTGACGCTTCTAAGAAATCTTCCACGCTGATAGAAATAAGAAATGACATCCACAATGTCAGATCGCACCACTTCCCAACATGCCTTATAAAACGAAAAAGAGAATCCATCGGGTCCTGGGGCCTTATCATCGTTCATGCTGAAGACCACCTCTTTAATTTCATCCTCCCCAAATGGTCTCTCTAACCAATTAGCATCCTCCTCATTAATAGTAGAAAATTCGAGCCCATCCCCATCCAATTCTGGCCTCCAGTCCAACTGCTCCCGATACAGAGCCTGATAAAAGCTAACCATATGGGTCCCGATATCCTGTGGATCCTCATAAGTAACCCCATCCACCTCCAACATAGTAATAGAATTGTTGCGCCTGTTGGAGTTAGCAACCTTATGGAAAAATTGGGTACATCTATCCCCCTCTTTCAACCACTTAACCCTTGATTTTTGACGCCATGCAATCTCCTCCAATTCCACTAAACTCTCCAGCTCCTTCCTAAATTCTCTACGTTTCGCCCTATCCTCCCCAACGAGTCCTCCACTTTCCTCCCTCCTATCCAACTCTTCAATCTCCAAAAGGCATCTATTTTTGCGATAACTAACATCTCCCACCGTCTCTCCATTCCACCTCTTGAGATCATTTTTCAAGGCCTTCAATTTCCGATCTAACACATAGCTAGGGGACCCCCTGAAGTCATAGGATGCCCACCAATTTCGCACTCGATCCCCAAAACCTTCAATTTTTAACCACATCCTCTCGAACCTGAAAGGTCTTCTTCCACCTCGCATCTCGTTCCCATATAGCGAAATGGGAAAGTGATCTGAATACAATCTCCCCAATCTCCTCTGCGAGACATCAGGGTACTTAGCCTCCCACTCCCCACAAACCAAAAACCGATCAATACGGGAAAGTACAGGTTGGTCTCGGTTAGACGACCAAGTAAAGTCACCCCCACTCAACGGCAGATCCACCAAGAAGTTCTCCCTGATAAAATCTGAAAAGTCCTCCATAGCTCTTGTGACTCTCCCCCCACTAGACCTCTCAGTAGGGAACCGAACCACATTAAAGTCTCCTCCAATACACGTCGGGATGTTCCACCAATTCATCATCCCAGCCAATTCATCCCACAATCGACCCCTGCTCTCATCAACGTTAGGCCCATAAACCCCTATAACCATCCACCGGAAGCTATCCCCAATATTTCTAAACGCAAGCCATAAAGAAAAAAGCCCTTCACTAACCTCCTCCAAGTCGAAAACCCTAGTATCCCACATCACGAGCACTCCTCCTGACACCCCCGATGATCCTGCATACTGATACCCAACATGCTGTCCCCCCCAAAGACTACTCACAACATCCCTCGAAATAACCTCCAACTTAGTTTCTTGTAAACACACAAGGTCAGCCCTCCAGCCCCTTATCAAGTTCCGGACACCCAGTCTTTTCCCAGCTTCATTAAGCCCCCTCACATTCCAACTAATAATTTTTGGAGTCATCTGAACATTTCTTCATCCCTCCCAATCAAACCTCTCCTTGACTCGCCACCCTTGACATCATAATTGATCGAGCATTCCAGACGCTTAAGCTCACGATCTCCTTTTCTTCTTGTCTTACCTCCCGATGTGCCCAACTCATGCACCCTGTTGGCCTCCAATTCCTCAAATATTTGCATAAGTCTGTTTTCGTACCCAACACATGAAACGCCCACCATCTTACTAAAATCCAGAATTTTCTGAAGGACCCAACTTGACGGTCGAGATTTGACGTCAAGTGCACTAATTTTCACCAACTCCCCAGCATAGATAGGATCAATATAATGTACCTCCTCTTCCTCCACCCGCCCATCATCATTGTCTCTGTCCCCCCTCTTTCCTCCACCAACCCACACCACCAACGCATTATCATTCCTTGAATCCCCTTCCTTCAAAGACTTGGGGAACCTCCTACAATAGGTATTTCCAACCATAGATGCTGAGTCTATTATGCCCTGCTGTTTCTCAGTCTCCGAGGTAGAAGTTTCAACTAATGCGCCCTCATTCATAAAACAATTGTTCCCCGCCAAAGTCTCCGACTCCAGATTCGTATTACTCGGCTCCCCTACTTCAACCCAAGATTCCGCCTCTCGATGTGTCGCAATCATTGAGTCCATAACATCCCCATCTGTTCCTTTCGTCTCCATCTTGTTCCCATCATCAAATGATCTCTCCTTAGAATCCGACTCCGCTATAAAATTTCCACTGTCTGGCGACTCATCCAATCCCACCCCACACTTGTGGCAATAAGTGTTCCTGGAACCCCCCGTATATCCACTGTCCACAACCTTAATCAATTCATCTAACTCCCCTTTCAATGCCTGAATGCGTGCCCTCAACAAAGCAGTAGGATCGCTCCTCTCGTTTTCCACTCTACTCTTTTGCAGCAACACCCGTTGATTAGTGTGTTGTGACTTCCCAACGTTCGCAGTAACCTCGGCATAGGTCAATCCAAGTCGGCTCCTTTCTTCTACTTGTCGACGCTTTGCCTTGTCCCGGGCAACAAATGAATCAACAACTGCTTGAAACACACGTGAAACCGATGCCCACCCCTCTCCATTCGTTCCTTCCAGCACCATCACAACCCCTTTGCGACGCCTTTCCCCATACTGTGCTATCATCAAAAACCTACCACGACTGTTAGCACACCGTTGTGCCAGAAAGGCTCGCTGAAGCTCATCAAACTTGGCGACGAATTCCACCGTCTTACCAGCTCCCCGCAACTTATCCATCATATTCACCATCCACACGGCCCCATATCGGCCCATGCATATAGTGTCAGATATCTTCGATCCCCATTCTGAAAATCTAACCATGCCTGAATCGGTAACAGACACTGCAAAGTCCTTTGCCTCAACTGTGAACCGTGAGCTGAAGATGTTAGGAGCCGTTACATAAGTCTTTCTTCCACAATTCCGTGCCAATGGACCAGCTGGTGGTGAATCTGACTGTCTGATGGGCCTCGTGGCGGCATGAGGATTCTGCTGATTCTCAGGTGGAGGCGCGTGGGCCCCACGCGCCGGCCCACGCGCAGTCAGATCGGCGCGTCTGTCACGCGCCTGCCTAGCTGGCGTCGGAATAGGGTGCGCAGTCCGACCGGCAGGCGCGTATGGCAAAGAGTGGGTCGGATCTGGTCGGAATTGAAATCGGGTTGTGTGAGTCTGTCCTATTTCCTCTCGATCTGCTGTTCCGATTTCGGTGTTCTCCTCGTGAATGACGTCGCCATGAGCCTCTGCTAGTTCGCCGTCCTCTGCGCTGTTGTGTGGATCTCCGATTGTTGGATCCTGGTGTGCCAGTCTGTGGGTGACGGAAAGGAGGCTGTGATATTTTGGCGTGAGGCCGGAAGGAATAGGATGTCTGGGCTGGGTCAAGGTGCCGGCGACGGTGACGTGGCCGGTAGGGTTGGGTGGTGGGTGTTTGGATGTGGCGGGGGGGGCCATCCTAGGGTTTCGGTCCTAGGGTTTACTGTTTCATGTTAAATGTCACTTCCTATGATGAAAACAAACTTATCTGAGAGTCAAGTTTACCAATCTGATGATCCTATCTTATTTAGTGGTCTACCAATTTTAACCCAAGAACTTGTCAACTCTATTCTCTACTGTCTTCCCGTCATCTCCCTCACCATCTATAAACACAAAGGGTAATTGAACATGAATATATATAAGCCTATGTTTGGCTCATGTTTATAAATTGTTTATAAGCACTCAAGCTACATTTTATCCACATATTTCAAGGAACCCGCATGTAATACCCACTTATCCACCACACATTTTTATCTAACATAATTAAACCTCTTTTAAATACTTCCCAAACATGCTCTTAGTTTGTCTTGCCAATTTAAGAATTTTGGCTCAACTCTTTTAATTTGTTATGCAGGAAACTCTGAAGTCCAGTTTGGAAGCTTCCATGATCCCTGCCTTTGAGATCTCATGCAGGGCCATGTTCGAACAATTGGGTGCCACATTTCAGAAAGGGATGGTCGAACATACAGCTGCAGCTCAGCAACAAATTGAGTCGTCATATTCACCAATGGCACTTGCTCTGAGGGTACAAAAGTTTATATTACGAGTCTGATTCTTGTTGTCCGTCTTATTAATTTTAGACTCATAACCTACTTACACAATCGATAATGGTTGAACATGTACCTATTTTTTGTCACGCCAGTTTTCCCAATTTCCGCTGCTTCATACTCTACTACCTTTACATTCCACTAATATGAGCTAAACCTTTTAGGATGCTATGAATTCAGCATCTTCGATGACTCAAACCCTGAGCACCGAGTTGCTTGATGGTCAAAGAAAGTTGATAGCTCTTGCTGTTTCCGGAGCAAATTCAGAAGCAACAAATCCATTGATTAGGCAACTGAGTAATGGTCCTTTGGGGGGTCTGCACGAGAAGGTTTGCTCAGTTCTTGTTTACTCGTTAGGCATTTTTATAAAAACCAATTTAGCTGGAAGAATGATTTTCTTTGCAGCTTTCAGAACTGTCTTTTTAAGCACTTTGAATCAATTTTACTGTTGTAATAGCTTGAGGTACCTCCTGATCCAACGAAAGAGTTATCAAGATTGGTAGCTGAGCACAAGTACGAGGAGGCTTTCACTGCAGCCCTGCAAAGAAGCGATGTTTCTATTGTATCGTGGTTGTGTTCTCAGGTATGCTACATGTTTTAAATTACACACCTCGGATATGCTTTTATGCATTGTAGTTTGTATTCCGGTGATAATAATTTGAGTTTGTGAGGGTCAGGCAAACTGAACCTTTTCTTTTCCATGCCCCTGTTTGACAACCATTATTTTCAAAATCTTTTTCTACATACCCATTTTCAACAACACATCCATACAATAAAATATTGTGGATGTAAACCCAAAAATTTTCCCTACTTTTTAACCCCACATTCTCCTAAAAATTACTATTCAAAACTCTATTGTCCCCAAATAATGATTGTCAAACAGTGGCTATATATTAAGAAAATGAAATGTCTGCTGTAGGTTGTTTTATACCCAATGGGCATGTGGCTGAAGCTTGATACCATGAAGGATTTTGGTTATATGAGCTTCATTTGAATTTTGACACTAGTAGAGTGTAGTTCCGTCAGTTCCCTTCCTATTCGCCTTTTTGGAAGAAAAAATAGATCAATTTCCTTTTGGCACACAGTATTCGTAGTACAATCAACTATTGTTATGATTATTTAAGGTGGAAAGTCAATAATTTGTGTCCACAGGTGGTTTCCAAACTTTGTAGTGTACTATAATTATAATAAATAGATTGTACCTGAAGCGCTGGTCCTAAAGAAGGCGTTGACGCATTTCTTTCCTCTTCTTTGGAACACTTGCCTTTCATATGCTTTTTGCTTGTTCATTGTTGCCTCAAATGTGTCTATGGTCAACCACAGAATGTGATGTGTGATTCTTGAGTTGACATATTTCCGGGCGTGTTTTGCCTTGTACCAGGTTGATTTACAGGGAATTTTATCAATGAATCCCCTTCCTTTGAGTCAAGGTGTACTCATCTCTCTTTTGCAGCAGTTGGCTTATGATATTAGCAAAGAAACACATAAGAAACTACCTTGGATGCGCGAGGTACTGTTGGCCATAAATCCAACCGACCCGATGATTGTGGTGCATGCACAACCTATCTTTGAGCAAGTTTATCAAATATTGAATCATCATCGGAACCTCCCGTCCACTTCAGGTCCTGAACTTTTGAACATCCGTCTGATCATGCATGTCGTCAACTCCATGCTTATGACCCCTAAATGATACCATTTTATACTTTATTTTTGTTATGTTGACACTGGAAGGTTTGTACAAAAATTCTAGGGATGTTCATCCGGAAGGGAACCGCACGCTTACTGTGGAGCTTACTCTTCCTTTCTTTCCCGAAGTGTTTTGATATATGTAGAATTTGCAGTCGATATTTAGGCATTTCATTGGGGGATCTGTTTGGACAGTTACTGTTTATATCAATTTTGTTTGTATACTTTTCTATAATTCAATTTCAGAAAATTTCTGTTATGTCGAATGTATTTTTTGCTGTCGTTTATTTTGTTTCCCCTCCACATTTCTGCCGTCAGTCGAATTTTATGTTGCCAAATTGGTTTACCAGTGCACAAGCTTTTATTTATTTATTTTTACTACTATTTAATGAAATTTCAACGGTTCTGATTTCATTACATTACAGTGGATAAGATTATATTTCAACGGTTCTGTTTGGTCGAATTTACCGTTGCCAAATATCGACGGTGCATGAAACTATATTTGGTTAACACATCACTAATGCAATCGTGAATTGCTTAAAAAGTTATGCTAAGTAAATAAAAATGAAAGGTGAATTGTCAAGCTGATGTGGCAGAAAAAATAAAGACAATGTAGAGTTTCGTCTAGATTCGGATGCCCTGTCTGGCGGAATGATTATTCAAAATAAGTATTTTCTTTTCATATAGGGTCATTTGATTGAAGGGTCGAAAATGGGTGGAAAAAAAATATTTTACAGGGAATTTTTTTATTTTAGAAATTGTAATTAATTGTGTTTGATTGATATATTTTTTCATGAAAAATGTTGAAAGTTTGATATCCGTTTGACTTCTTTTTTTATGGAAATTGTCCATTAAAGTGATAATGTTTTTTTGTTCCAATTGTCCAAAAAAAAAAAATACTTAATATCATTCCTTTGACTTTGTTTTATATAAAAATTGTCAATAAACGTGAAATTTTTTGTTACCATTGTTAAAGTAGCTTTTACGTAAAAATGACAATTAATAAAAAAAAATGATAAATTAGAAAAAATAATGCTTGATTTTCTAATCTCAGTTCAAGCTTTGTGTGCAATCTGATGGAAGAAATATTATGCAGTCACAGTCTCGGTCTCGGTCTTTAGAGGGCAAGTAAATTTATTCGCATTTTGAGTGGCGTAAATTGACTGTACCCTCAATATTCTACACACACATTTCTGGAACCTATTTTCTACCAAATACGTCCTTTTCATGTAAAAATAAATAATCAACCGAAAATTCAAGATTGTGATTATTGGTCATATTCAATCCCTTGGAAGACTACACATGTTGGAATTTCGAGGACCGTGATATAAAATACTCTCATTTATAATAAAAAAACAAAGACAAAAATAATAATTGAAGCAGCCTTTTGAATTGATTCAAAACTTTGAATTACTCGCTCCCTTCCATTTATACAGGTTGATTTTGTTTTTCATATGGATTAAAAAATCTCATTTAATATTATTGAAAAAATAATTTTAACAAAATACTTTCATAATTTACCTTTTATTTAATTATCAAAATTAATATTTCATTTGTCTCAATTATATAGGCTTGTTTTGTTTTTCACACGGATTATAAAAGCTTCTTTAATGTCATTGGAAAATTAATTTTTACCAAGATCTTTCCTAATTTATCCATATTTAATTTTCAGTATGTAAAACTAGGGGTGGGCAAAAAAATCGAAAAACCGACCAAACCAAACCGACTCGGTCGGTTTGGGTTAGTTTGACATAGGTAATTGGTTTGGTTTGGTTTCATTTTAAACAAAACCATGGTAGTTCGGTTTGGTTATGGTTTAAAACCTCAAACCACTAGTTAATCGATTTAACCCACTTACACATGTTTCCATTTTTATTTTTTTTTGGAAAAAGAAAAGTCAAAATCAAAATCTTAATGATGTTCTACAGAATGTGGAGGTGCCCAAGCATTAGATGTTAACACAATTTATTTTTTGTGCTTGAGTTTCTTTCTTGTAACATAAATTTTATTTTCTTATTCTTGAAGTTGGATTATGCTTAGTTCTGGTTATTTTCTTAGTCTTGGTTTTGGTTTTGGATTATGCTTAGTTATAGTTATTTTCAATTCTGATCATATCCTGCCTCCTATTGAGATGGAAGAAAGAAAAAACTGTGATATGTTTAGCATTTCATATTTAATTAAGTGCAGTAAACGTAATTTGACATCTCTTTCATTCTTATGGATATCCACATATCCAAGTCGATGAAGATGAACTATAGGGATGGAAAAAAAAAAGGTTGATGAAGATTCAGTTTTATTATGATTATGTGTTGGTTCTTGGTTGTGTCAGTGTGAGTAGTTAAATTGAATGACATATATCATCTTTTGCATGATTTTCCATTTTTTATGATGCAATATTATTTAAAAGTCTAAACTGGCTAACCGAACCGATTTGGTTTGGGTTGGTTTGGTTTAAGAGTTAGAGTGGATTGGTTTGGATTGAAATATTTCCAAACCGACTAATTTGGTTTTGGTTTCGGGTTGGGGTCGAAACCAATCCAAATCGAACCGCGCCCAGCCCTATGTAAAACTAAATTATTGTTTGAGTTAATAAAGAATTTGAAGAAGAAGAAGAAATGAGACTTCCATGTTTTCAAGAAGTGTGAAATGTGTGTATTTAGATGATTTCAAGAAGTTAAATATTAAGTGAGAAAAATTTAATAAATATATATTGGTAAATGAACCCAACAAAATATTTTGCATTAGGAAACAAACATACATATTTGGGACAAAAGAATAGGAAAACCCAACCTATATAATTGAGACAGATGTCATAGTAAAGAAATTGAATGATTTAATTTTCAATTCTCACATTAGTTATAACTAAGTATATTAAATAAGGGTATATCACTAAACAAACAAAACAAAATATTATCAACAAATAAATATGAATGTATAATTGGGACAATAAAATAAGGAAAAACAACATATATAAATGAGACTAAAGAGTATTATATAAAATCTGAGATTTTTTTATTATTATTATTGTTTAAAATTAAATTAAGGGTGCATTTGAGTCACATTATTTGGGAAAAATGTATTCTGAAATAGTAGATTGATGGAGAATGTATGGTTGAAAAATAAGGAAAAATTATTGATATAATGAAAAATATTATTTTATTGAAGATTGTGTAGTTGAAAATGAGTAGAAGAATGAAAATGAAAATTTTAATGTGTGTCAAACAGAGGCTAAATATAAAAAATATTTTTAACCATTTAAAATTTCATATGAGATAGTTTGACAAGGTATTAGAGTTGACAAATCTTCGATTAATAAAGTGTCGATCCTTCTGTTAAAAGATACTTAAAAGTGACGAGAACGGTTCACTTATTCCTTGTATATTTTGAGACGAAAAGCAATTTACTCTTAATAGACTTTTACAAGATAGTAGCTCGCTTGAGAAGCTAGTTGTATGAGATGGTTGTAATAATGACAACTTAAAACATAGCGATTCTATAATCAAGTTAAATAATCGAATAATCGAGTTGGTCGAGTACGTAACCCGGCCAACACGACCAAATATTGAGTTGATCGAGTTAATAAACTTAACCAATTTGATTCGCACGAAGCTTGTCAATTGAACGGGCCTTTACACGAATGAGTGAAATCTAAGCAAATCGAAAGAATCTCATCCAATGAAGCTTTCCCTCGATAATTTACTAATTTCCACTTGCACAAAAGGAAGATAACCGGAGAGTAGAATTTTCACGGGTTTTCACATCCAATTGTCACGTCATTGTCATCACCAGCATTGATCCGTTTCCCACCTCCGGGTCTGGTAATACCGTACCCGTTCCTGACTCCGGACCCCGGAGCCACTCCAAGAAGGCCTCCGCCGTTGCGACCCGACACATAACTCCGAATCATACACAGCCCTAGCGTCGGGATCCGACAGAATGGAGTATGCTTTGTGAATCTCGATGAAATCTATGCCGTCGTCGTCTCCCGTTGACGTCGATGATGATTTAGTCAAATGCGAGGCAACATCCGGGTGGAACGACTTGGCAAGCGTCCGGTACGCCACTTTGATCTCCAATTGGGTAGCTTTCTGATTGACTCTGAGAACCTCGTATAGACTCCTCCTCCGCCCAATAAGTGCCGCCGACGGCGCCTCCGCTACGGCCGAGCGAATAAACATATTGCGGTGGCCGAGAGTTACCGTTCCCATCATTGAAGAGAGATTTTGTTAGTGCAATGGATTTTTTTATTTTACAGAGGGGGAGGGTGTATATATAAAGGCTAGAGGTGGGGAATCGTGAGAGAGAAACTGGGCCCACAGGGGCGTGGATTACTGTGTGCTGACATGGCACATTGTATTGCTTCTAGAAGATTAGTGGTTTAGTGGATCAGTGAGCTCTACTTTGGATGGTCGATCGCCCTTTTTACTTGCCTTTTGCTCCAACCATTGCCACCAAATTAAAATATTTTAGGTACTTATTTTTAGTTAGAATGTATTTTCATACTTTAGATCACACGTTAGCTTGGTATTTTACAGGACACAGAGAGATTGGGCTAGGACGGGATTCGAACCAAGAATTTTAATAAAAAATCGACAGAGTGATTGTATGATTGACAACTTCATCGTTGATGTATGAAATTGTCTAAGGGACTGTCTGGTACCTATTATTTTACTCAAAAAAATTGATTACGTTACTGTTATTTTAAATCATTTGAGCCTCACCAAGACACAATGTAGTCAAACATGTCAGCTGAACAGTTCAAATAAGGGCAAAATTCTGATTTTAAGCAGCAACAAATTGATATTCAGAACTTTTCTTGACTTTTTTTTTTTAAAAAAAAAATCACAAAATTTCTGGCAAACATGGCTTTGGAACCGATTGAAATTCAGATTTTAATTTAAGTCAAAGTCAACAATCAATTTAAACCATACATTTCATGGATCCCACAACTTTTCAACTACACTTTTTATCAAGTTTTATCAAAATCAACTAAAAATCTGATTAGGGCTAAATATCTTGAAATTGTAGAAGTCAATTTATTTAAAAGGCTATTCCTACAATGGTATACCATCACAGTGGATAATCAATAATTGATGCAAGATGATGACCATCTATCCATGCCTCGACCAAAATCTTGATTCGTGATTGAATGATGATAATATGTCCGTGCCCAGGGCCGGTCCTGAAATTTTGAATGTCATATGCGACATTTTAAAATGATGTCCCTAATAAAATATATTTCAATAATATTATATTATCGTAAAATTATGATATTTAAATATTGTTTATAATAAAAAAAAAATACAAATAAAGTTCAAAAGCACCTCCCAAATTTCATCAAAATTCATGTCATCAACAAAAAATCATCCAAAACCCTAAACTTTTTGTGCAATTTCATATGAGAAAACCTTAAAATCAAAAACACCAAATACAATGTGTAAACTTTAAAATACAACAAATCATGTAAAAATATTTCTTCTCGCATTTCTAGAAGTAAACTAATTAATTAAACTTTTGTTTCTAGCAAATCTTGTTCAATAGATAGCAGAGTTGGACCATTTGATTGTTCTTATAACATGGTCGATTGTAATAATATTTCAATAACTTCAATTTTGAAAAATTTCTTTTGGCACAATAACTTTAATTGTCAATAATACTCTATAAGTAATAAATGTATTCGAAAGGCGATCCAATCTTTTCAAATAAGTCAACATATCAAAAGTTGTATTTGTTTCTTTCGATATTTCAAGTAAGTTAATATATCAAAAACTGTATTTGTTTATTTTGGTAATGATTTTGTAAAATTTTTAATTTTTGAAGCAATTCTTTGGCATCAAGATTGCAAAAATTTACATGTCTTAGAATAATGTCAAGATAATCACATGCTTTCAAATCAACATCATCCAATGCGTTTAACTTGTCAAAAGAAAATAGAAATTCAATTTTTTTTTCATATGAATTGAATTGATGTCAAGTGACACAATTGCTGATTTACTATATAAATGAAATAATTGGTTATGAAAAAATCTTCAAGTGATTGTGCGTCATTTACAATGTCATTTTCATCAAAATGTTTCTTCCTACGAATTATACTTTTTCATTAACATTATTTAAAGCATGATACTATTTAAGAAAATTTTAAATATTCAATTACATTATTCTTGGCTTGAAATCTTATATATCATACCAAATTAAATGCATACAATTAATAAAGAGATAATCCATAAATGAAAATAGTTAAACACAACACACTGAAATTAGTTATGAAAGAGTCTAAACCATTTGAATCATTTTCCTTACTTCAATAAAAATGTCTTGGTATGATATGCAATTAGGAATAAGAAACACAACAATATTAATAAAAATCATCATTTGTCTATCTTTTAATTGTGCCCTTTAACTTAACATAATAATTTAAAATTTAAAATTAATAAATATTTAAAATATATAATTATACATATACAAACACAAATAACAAAAAAAAATTTGGTGCCCCTACAATGATAAGATCCTGTGCGGTCGCTCAATTCGCACATCTTCAGGACCGCCTCTGTCTGTGCCTCGACTAAAATCTTGATTCGTGATTGAAAAAATGTGTGTGGGAATTTTGGGTTATGAGGGATTGGCACGTAAAAGCTTTTAATTTTCACACCTCTTTGGGCTACAAATTCGGAGAGATGTCACGAGTCTTGTTGCTTGACCCTTTATAGTTGTTTTTTCCCCCCTTTTTGTGGGGTTTCGACCCAATTGGCCAACTTTTACTACTGAAATGAAGTTAGTTCAAAATTGAGGCATACAATATGGAGATAGTGATGGGCTTCTAGAAACCTTTATATATAAAGTTTAGTTTAGCATGGAAGCTATTAAGTTGTTGATTTGTCTTTGTTTGAAATTTAATCATATCGTTATTGAAGTTACGACTCATTAATTGAAGGATGTTGGGCAGTTTACGGACTTTATTATGATTGATCGTCACACTTACACAAATCTTTAAATACCCGATAGAATAACATAGTATAGTGTCTTTACAAAACAAAGGTTGTCATGTTTGGTATGTCGTAGATATACACGTTATGATTTTATTTTTTAAAAAAAAATATTTAAAAATTGCCTGATAAGATAAATTATACAGTACAAAATGAGATTGAAAAAAAAAAAAATTTATTGTTATGTTTGATTCTATTTTAGGTTGGATGTATGTATAGATGCATTAGTCAAATGAGCGAAGATAAAGCCAAAATAGTTGGTTTTGAATTCAAAGCCACTAAATTAACTCGAGGAAGAAAGGAATCCTCGTGGAATTGACTTTTTCTGGCTTAGTTGGGTTTTAATTCAATGGTCATGTTAACCCTAAATATTGTTCATGTTGAAATTTGCGTTTACGCTGTATAGTTGGTCTAACCGTTAACTTAATTTAGCATAAATGTTATCTTGAATACGGTGGAAAGTCTTATTTTGCCCATTTGAAAGAGAACTTTACTTACGATTCTCATATTTGGAGTGAACTGTAAGTAATATTCTCTTACAATATCAGCAAGTGGGTAGTCTCTCGTTCTGTTCATTGTGGACAGAATAACACTTTCTCTTAATTCAGACGAGAAATGTTGCATGTGCATAATTTTACGTATTGGTGTACAAATTGATAATATTGCATTATATTAAAATTTATTTGATTTCTTTCTATCCTTCTCTCTCCACCCATTATTATGTAAATAATTATGTGCAAGTAATATTACTTTAGTTGAGATTGAGCTATTAATGTGAGCCCAATTTTCATTACTCTAGTAGAGATTGGGCTAGTAATTTGAGCCCAATTAATACAATGATTGGACCAAAAGCTTAATATTTTATTTGGGCTATTATTTTGAGCCCAAATATTATTGGGTTGAATGGACTTACCCCATTAACAGGCCAGTTTACTATTTAGAAAAATGCCCAAAAACCTTCAAAAATATCAAAATGACCCTTAAGAGAGATGGTTAATGCTGGGGTCGTAACTTTTGGTTTAAGAGAACTATATTTTTAAATATCGACATGCATAGAAAATTTATTTCAAAAAATCCATTCATCGATCTATTTATTGCAAATTATCACTCGAATGCAAGTGTACATGGTTGATAAGAATTGTTACTTGAATAGACTAAGCAGGTTAGACTTCCATTTTTTAAAACTCGTTTTTTCTCAAATTAATTTTCAATACACATTTCATAGATATCAAATAAGAGAAATTATCGACTATGCCGGTGCATGAAATGGAGTTCGAGGTAACCAACGTGAGAGAATCAAGTGACGTGTTTTCTTGTCTTTTTCATTTCATCAGACAAAAACTAGTGAATTATTTTTCGGATCCTCTGCTAAATTTCAGTGTATTTAAACGATAAAACCAAGATTTCCCTTCCCCCAGCGTTGATGTCTGGTTGGTACCTGGATATTTTCTCTTTAAATTTCCTTAATTTGTGAATAATTTACTATTATTGATTGTGTGTGATCCAAATAACACGGAGGTTTCCAATTATATTAATGATGAATCTTGATATCTGGTGAATACGAGAGTCAAAGGCTATGTGCCTATGTCTCGTCTATGTATAAATGAGATGACAAGTGGATGAAACTCGTAGCGAAAAATATATGAGAATATTAATCAACAAATAAAGATTTGAATTATTTCTCTTAATATAGTTCATGTTTTAAGATAAAAATTCAAATTTTGATGTGATATCAGAGCCAGTTAAATTCAAACGATCAATTCGATCCGAAACTTTTCTCTGTACTCACTTTCAACCGCGTGTTCTGAAAAAAATAAAATCAATTTTCAAGTTTCTTTATAATTTTTTCGTACTTTTTAGCTATACACTCTATTAAAAAAAACATTTTTTAGAAAATTAATTTTTAAATAACCACTTCTATATAAGCTCTAAAACTCAAAATGCATAGTTATAAAAAATCGGCCCGGCCCGGCCAGTCGGGCGGGCTGAAAAACCAGCTGCCCGGACCTTTGACCTGGTCCGACAAATTAAATTGATAGAAATGCACTTGATTCGGTCAAAATTGAGGTTTGACCGAGTTAACCGGTGATTTACCCGGCCCGGTTGACCGGTTTGATTGGATTTTGAAATCATTTTACAAAATTTTTGGATCCAAGGGAATTGAACCTTTGACATCTAAGAAAAATAAAGGATTCCTTACCACTTGAACACAAAATACTTTAATAGTGCAATAACTTATATCTAACTAATGAATTCTTTATAGTTTTTATAAAAATATTCTTTTAAAAAAAAATTTGTCCAACATTTTACTTTATTTTATAGATCTAAATAATTAGTAAAAAATAAATTAAAAATTTTAATTTTGCCCCTAAAAGAAATTTATACTTTATGTTTTTTATATGTTTTTATGCAATGACTCGCCGGTTGAACCACTAACCCATTGACCTGCTATATTGTCCGAGTCAGTGTCCGAATTGAGTCTGACAACTATATCAAAATGAAAACAAATAAAAAGATTTGAAAATCGGTTTTAAAAAGCGACTCGACCAATCCAACCCTACATACGTGCAATTTTCAATAAGAAATAAGACAGAGAAGAGAACATGTGATTTTCAAACTAGAAAAGACTGAAAGCCCATTATTATTGGGATAAATGGTCCAATAACATGTGATATGCCCGTGACCCTTTTATTCACTTTCTGATGCAAATCTGATTCCACTTTGATTCTGCTTCAAAAAGCCACATAAATCTAATTCATGCATCAGAGAAAAGTCACAAGATATTTTTACTACCCACCTGAATCCAATGCTCCCAATAATTATTAATCCAACAATGATCAGGACCGTTGATCCAGCAAAATTAACCACGTGGATTCGGCACTTTTTGAAAAATTTGCTATGTGGACCCCTTCATTGAGTCCCTCATCTAAACGATCACACGTGCATATATAATTGGACCGACCATTTAAATCACAATACATCGAACCTCTAGACATTCAAATAGCAACACCTCGACGTTGCACGACTATTTTGTTCCTCTCTTACCACCTCACCTCGGACACCGATGCATGATTAGAATGGCTCAAGGACCGAGATGTCGTGATTTAAGTTGACAATTCTACCACTTATACATATAGAATCATTTTCCCAACGTAGGTAGTACAAGTGAAGCTTTAATATGCCATTGACTTGGATTCGAGCCTTTGAAGGGATCCAGAAATTCAGAAATGCAAAATCATGAACTGTTACGTATAATATTTATTGTTTGTCTTCAACATGCTATCGCTCAAATTTATTTTTATTGTTAGATATTGAATATATTGTTTATTTATTACCTTCTACAATATCATTGGGCAATGATCCAATCCCCATTGCACTTTTAGAGTATAAAGTAAGTCTAAAGTAGACTATAAGCATTTTGAGTACCAACGCTCGCGACCTATGCAAGCTGGGCCATGATTTGTGTAATAAATTATGAACTATAAGCATGAATCAAATAATATAAATATGATAATAAAGAGAGAAAATTAGGCTTAAGAGAGTCACGATGAACGCTGTCCTAAAGTCATATGGCCTCCCCTTCGTGCGTGTACTTTCTACAATGCATGGCTCCAAAATAAAAACCTTATAGTTGGCAACATGTTCTCTTTTTATGGGCACGACCACACGGAAAGATAGTACAAGCCCTTATCAATTGCCAAAACGATAATATGAAATGACTAGAGAATGTTTCTCATGTGTTTGTTTTGTTTTGTGTAAAACAATGGGAAATTCATCCCTTTTTATAGTAGAAAAATTCAATACTCAAAATTAATCAAAATAAATATAAGTTACAAATATAATAATGAGATTAAAATTTGTATTGATTGTGAAAATTAAAATACAAGAAATTGAAATTTTAATTTTCAATTTGAAAGTTTTAAACTTATTTTCAACAATTCCCCACAAAATATTATTTTCTCATTTAACAGTCGACTTAAAAAGAAAATTCCATGGCTCTAAAGCCAAAAAAACCGGTCTTCACGGACTCCCAGCCTCGTATGCACACGCTCTTTGCATTTGTCGACTATAAATACTGGTAATGTGCATACCATTTCTGCATTGGGCTCTGTTTATTAGGAGCTCGTTCTTCTTGTTCATTGTGATTTTTTTCCGTGTAATATATTTCTGCTGAAAAAATGACTGTTGGGTCTGGAATATCCGTGGTTGATGGGAGGTTGAATGTGCTGGGAAACACCATTTTGACAAATGTTGATGATAATGTTATAGTAACTCCAGCTACTGGTGAAATTTTGACTAATGGAGCTTTCATCGGCGTTCAATCCGATCAGATTGGTAGCCGTAGGGTCTTCCCTGTCGGAAAACTCGAGTAAGTGCTCTTTCATTCTAGTTTATTTTGTGATTTTCAACAGTCAATGGTTTCGAATTTTATAAGTTGATTTGAATTTGTGGATTCTTGTGATGTTGTATGCTTGATCTTATACTACAACGTCAACATAAACTTGGAGTCAGCCACTTGAATTTTTATCCATACTAAGTACTAACTGATTTTGATTTCCAGGGGACTGCGTTTTATGTGTGTTTTCCGGTTCAAGTTGTGGTGGATGACACAGAGGATGGGTACAAGTGGCAAAGACATACCTTTTGAAACCCAATTTTTGATTGTGGAAGGACAAGATGGTTCACATTTTGGGGAAGATGGGGAGGACAAATCAGCATTATACGTCGTTTTTTTGCCGATATTGGAGGGAGATTTCAGGGCTGTTCTTCAGGGGAATGCGAATAATGAGTTGGAGATTTGCTTGGAAAGTGGTAGAACGAATGTTCATTTAAGGATCATTTTGACATATTTTGTTATCTTCTTGTCAATCGGTCTGTTTTGGGAATTTTAATAATGTGGTTTGGATGCAGGAGATCCTGCTGTTCAAGAATTTGAGGGGAGTCATCTAGTTTTCGTTGCAGCTGGATCCGACCCATTTGATGTCATCACGATTGCAGTCAAGTAAGTTCTTTTATAGTATATGTGTTTGTGGATTGGACACGATTATTATAATTTAATGTCACACATTTCTATTCCTTAGTCGTGCCAAGTTCTATCTAATTGAGGGACAAAACATCATGCCCTCGAGGTTTAGGTTGTTTTTACATTAGTAAAAAAAATTTATTAGTACTTTTAAATATGATTGAGAACATATTTACTTTTACACAGGTCGGTGGAAAGACATTTGCAGACATTTAGTCATCGGGATAGGAAAAAGGTAGAAGAATTATTGCTGAAGTTTTCTCCATTTGCTCCAATTTGTTTTGAAAGAGTGCATTAATACTGCATTTCTAAACCCGGTTTTTGGTCGTGGTTCAGATGCCAGACTTATTGAACTGGTTCGGATGGTGTACGTGGGATGCTTTCTATACTGATGTCACTTCGGAAGGAGTGAAGCAGGGTTTGCAAAGGTAACACACACACTTCACGTGGAATCAATGGTGTCAAATTGGGATTGGCCACATTTTTAGCCTGTCCCAAGTGTCCAAGACGGGCCACAGAGATGTGGAGGTCTGGGCCGATTGACACCACCACATGGAGTGGTTGACATGATTTTTTGGCTAAGGGATACTAACCAGTGATATCTTATTGTAGTTTCGAGCAAGGAGGAATTCCCCCGAAGTTTGTCATCATCGATGATGGATGGCAATCAGTTAGTATGGATCCAGTTAGTATAGCATCGAAAGCTGATAACACAGCCAAGTGAGTCGAAGAACTGAAAATTTTATTTGGATTTCTTGCCTTCCTCTTCCTGGCTAACAGTTTCCATCACTCCTTTCCTTATCCAGCTTTGCAAACAGATTAACTAATATCAAAGAGAACCATAAATTTCAGAAGGATGGCCAAGAGGGTCACAGGGTGGAGGATCCAGCAATGGGAATTCAACATATTGTTAATGAAATTAAAGATGAACATTCTGTGAAGTATGTTTATGTCTGGCATGCATTAACGGGGTACTGGGGTGGAGTCCGACCTGGTGGCGATGGACTAGAACATTACGACTCTAAGCTGGCTTACCCCATCTCCTCTCCTGGCGTGCAGTCAAACGAACCTTGTGATGCATTGAATTGCATCACCAAGAATGGGCTGGGTCTTGTGAACCCTGAGAGAGTCTTTAACTTCTATAATGAATTGCACTCATACCTTGCATCTTCTGGTATCGATGGGGTGAAGGTAGATGTCCAGAACATTCTTGAAACCCTTGGGGCGGGCCATGGCGGAAGAGTAAAGCTTACTCAGAAGTACCACCAAGCATTAGAGGCCTCGATTTTGAGGAATTTCCCTGATAATGGTATCATTTCTTGCATGAGTCATAACACGGATGGTTTGTATAGGTAATCATCAGTTTCTCTCTTTACATTTGAATATCTTTCACATATTTCTTAGCTAAACAATTATATTATTGATAAAATTTCATGTTGGATTTGCAGTGCAAAGCGAACGGCTGTTATTAGAGCATCAGATGATTTCTGGCCGAAAGATCCAGCATCGCACACGATCCACATTGCATCAGTTGCTTACAACACTGTTTTCTTAGGGGAGTTTATGCAGCCAGATTGGGATATGTTTCATGTAAGCTGATGACTTGATCAACTGTTCGTGGCCTTCGTCTTGAGAAATCGATAAATTTTGATACTAATTTGTTATATACACCGCAGAGTTTACACCCAATGGCAGAATACCATGGAGCTGCACGTGCTGTGGGAGGCTGTGCTATTTATGTCAGGTGCCATGGATATCGTTTAACTCTCTCTCTCTCTAAAAGCTTAAATTATTAGAAACGAAACAAAATTATGTGTATATGACGATATCTGTTTCAGGACAAGTTACTTTTTTCTCACATTGGACATCAATTACGTGCAGTGATAAGCCTGGACAGCACGACTTTAATCTTCTCCGAAAGCTTGTACTTCCTGACGGTTCCATATTGAGGGCCAAATTCCCTGGAAGACCAACAAGGGATTGCTTGTTTTCAGATCCTGCCAGAGATGGAAGAAGGTACTTCAATGAATTTTAACGAATACCATATCTTAACAATTCTTGAAGTTTCATCTGTTTGAATAACAACTTGTATTTTCATTACAGTTTGTTAAAAATTTGGAATCTAAATGATTTCAATGGAGTTGTGGGGGCGTTCAATTGCCAAGGAGCAGGTTGGTGCAGAGATGGAAAGACGAATCTCATCCACGACAAGCAACCTGGCACTGTAACTGGAATTCTTCGAGCTAAAGACGTCCATTACTTGCCTAGAATTGCTGATGAGGGGTGGAATGGAGATGTCGTTGTTTATTCTCATCTTCGTGGTAAATTCTACAGCTTCATAACTTATGAATGATATAGGATTAAAGGGTAAAATTCTATAGAATACCGAATTGACTTGCTATGCTTTATGTTCTTAGTGTCCGAGTGTTGGGTGTTAAAAGTTCACAAGTAAGAACGTTAAGATGGATGGATAACATAAAAAAAAAAAAAAAGAGATAACGACAACAAGTAGAGTTCACAAGTAAGAACGTTAAGATGGATGGATGGATAACATAAAAAAAAAAAGAGATAACGACAACAAGTAGAGTTGGTGTCATTGAGGACGGAGTGATGATTTCACCTGCTTGAATCTCATTAATGAGGTTTTTCATTATACAACTATAAAATAATTGTTAAAAGTGTAATTTATTAATGAGTTGGTGCACAAAAGTAATGTCGCACACTTTAATTTTGACAAAAATCAACAATGAAATGTGTTTTTCTCACCCCAAAATTGAAGTGTCTAATAGTACTCATGTGCACCTCAATTTTTTAACAATTATTTTACTGTTGTGTAATGAGAAACCTCAATAAAATCTCGTTTTAATGAGATTCAAGCAGGGGCTTAGGTAGTGGGTCATGTTTTGCACACGTCTAAAATGCTCCCGCAACCTTGGTAGAGGGAGGCTGGAAAAACTATGACCTCTTATAGTTGCAAGAAATCTAGTAGTGAACCAGATGGAGTAACCCAAAAGGATTCATGTGTTCGACCCTATATATTTTCAGTTGTATAATGTGCAACTGATCTTCTCTCTTGTCCATTGCAGGAGACTTGGTTTATCTTCCGAAAAACACTTCTCTGCCAGTGACGATGAAAGCACGCGAGTACGATGTCTTTACAGTCATTCCTGTCAAGGAAATGTCCAACAAAACCAAGTTTGCCCCTATAGGACTCATCAAAATGTTCAACTCTGGAGGAGCAATTAAGGAACTAAACTGTGAAATGGACAAGACTGGAACTGTCTGTCTGAAAGTTCGTGGATGTGGTCTATTCGGAGCCTATTCATCAGTTCGACCCAAGAGAATAACAGTGGACGCTGAGGAACTGCAATTTGAATATGAAGAAGCCTCTGGATTCGTCACCCTTTCTCTGAGCATTCCAGAGAAAGAGTTATACCTTTGGAACGTTTGTATTGAACTGTGAAACCATTGTTTTCACCAGTATCATTTCAGTATTCCAATTCGTCGCAGAGAAAATTCATTTAGCTTTGCACGAGGATTCAAACAAGTAGCTGTAGTTAGAAATCTATGCACTTAGTGTTGCACAATAAAATGGAGTCTCTGGTGTTTTCATCAGTGTTTTATCCATGTAATTCATTAAATCGAGAAGAGAAAATAGTTTGTAGCTTACGGCGGTGGCCGTGTAGTTATTGGTTTATCTGGGTTTTGAGCATAAATAAACCACTATTTTTTATAAGGTTGAGAGGCAAGTAATGAGAAATATTTACTTTATGAAATGTTTTTTAGAAACTATTTTTTAAGTACAACCAAACAAGCCACACAAGCCTAATACTTGGTACTCTACTATAACTTGTGAGCGTGTTAATGTAGTATAAACAAAAAGAATATATTAATTCCTGTCTTAGACCCTGTTTGGCCCCCATTTTTTGACAAATTCATTTTCAACCCCACATTTGATGGGATACACAATTTTTATTAAAGAGTAATGCTATTTAGTTGTTATAACATCAATTTATGTGACGCTAATGTGACATTAAATGATGAGTGGAATCAAACCACATTTGATTTAGCATATTAGCTAACATCACATAGACTAAGATTATGATCACGGTGAGATTAAATAACAGTATTCTTTATCGAGGTCTATTAAAAAATTGATTGTTATCTAAACCAAATAGGGCTTATTGCACATGGAATTCTTCGAAATTCTTACAAATGAAATCATGCACCTTTGATGCCAATGCCACATTTGATTTAGCTAATCAAAACAATTTTTATTAAATCCCACAAATTGCAAATCGAAGAATGCAACTTTTCCATGACAAATTCACAAACCTCATTTTTTGCTAAAAGTGTAGCAATGTTTTGTACGATCAACTCAATAATCCACCAACTTGCAGCAGTAAACCACAGAGAAATATAGAGAGAGAGAGAGAGAGAGAGAGAGTTGACCAGGCGTCTTGTGGGTGAGCTACCTGCCCATGTCTTCACACGGTGAACGGCGTTGAATTCTTTAATGAAATCATGCACCTTTGATGCCAATGCCACACCTCTGCAATTTTCTTACCATCTCCTATATAACAATTCTTGTATTATCGTACAATAAACACCAATGTTCACACATTTTACAGGGTCTTCATATAAAATTCTGTATTCTGTTACTTGAATCGAGTCCCTTTTTCCATTTATAGATTTTCTTCCATTTTTTAGCATAAACTATCCGTCAACTGTAACTCAACTTTCCATTGGAACCATCTGTCTCCTCTGCTGAGTTATATAATTCCATAAAATGGGTCGAATTCCATGCTGCGAGAAGGACAACGTGAAAAGGGGTCAATGGACTCCAGAAGAAGATCAAAAGCTTTCGTCCTACATCGCTCAACATGGGACTCGTAACTGGCGTCTCATTCCTAAGCATGCTGGTCTTTTCCATACTCTCTATACTTTCCATTATTAGATTCAATCATGACATTGTTGGCATGTTCTTAGTATGCTCGACTGACTGCATTAGAAAATATTAAGAACTGTTCGCTGGGTATCAAACATGTCAACAATTCTTCAATAACCTCGTGAGCTGATTCATCACATTAATTTATGTCAGGTCTTCAGAGGTGTGGGAAAAGCTGTAGACTTCGATGGACGAACTACCTCCGTCCAGACCTTAAACATGGCCAATTCACAGAGGCAGAAGAACAGACTATTGTAACTCTTCATTCAGTTCTTGGAAACCGGTATCCAACATACATAAGCGTTAAAACAGTTTTTCTTGATATTTCTCAAACGAGAATCTGGAAATAATCCCAGAAACAGAACATATATCCTCCCCTCCCTAAAGCTTGAATGGAAACTTTTATATTCACTCATTATTTCCAAGTGCTAATTGCTTAAATGATTCTATGCAACAGATGGTCTGTAATTGCTGCTCAGCTGCCAGGACGCACAGACAATGATGTCAAAAATCACTGGAACACCAAGCTGAAGAAAAAGCTTTCAGGGATGGGAATTGATCCAGTTACCCACAAGCCCTTCTCCCACCTTATAAATGAAATAGCCACCACACTTTCACCTCCTCAAGTTCCGCATTTGGCTGAAGCCGCTCTTGGGTGTTTCAAGGATGAAATGCTCCACCTCCTCACCAAGAGACGGATCGACCTCCAGCTGCAGCAATATTCCCTGGCAGCTCCTGTCAACACCACTTGCGTTAAACATGAGGATAAATATGAGACAATTGAGAAGACCAAGGCTATAAAAGAGCCTGACGTGCTACCTATAAACAAGCCGTGGGACTACACTGGGCCAATGTCTACAAATTTTTCAGGAACGTTCAGTTCTTTACAAGCATCGGATTCTGGATTTCATTATGGCCTCACGTCGCTTGGTAATGAAGGGAATGGATCTCCATGGAGCCAAAGTATGTGTACGGAAAGCACATGCACAGCAGGAGACCAGCAAGTCTGCCACAAGAAACTTGAGGGTGAAAATGGTGAAGACTCGTGGAGTAGAAAAGAAACACAAGGTGGATCCATCATTTTCAATTCAGAATGTGTTTTGTGGGATATACCATCAGATGATTTGATCAATTCCGTCGACTAAGAAATTTCAAAAGAATTAAATATTTGGTACTAGACAGGAACAGAGAGTAAATAAACAAGATTGAAACTTCTTTTTCTCTTAATACTATCCAATGCTGTCCCATCCATCTTACCAACCATTTACACAGGCTAGAGCATATTTCCTGTTCAAGAAAATAAAGGACCATGGAGATGAGAAAAGAAGTGTATATACAACTCACAGATGAATTTACCTTGATAGGAAGATAATATATAGTATTCCAATAATATCTGTCAGACTCTCCTTGTCTTTCTTGTTATGTATTTCACAGTCCTTCAAATTTTGACCTGATAGGAAGTAAAGCATATATTAGCAAATGGTTGTGAGACTAAAACAACAAACCCCTATTGGGACAAGCAAAAAGCAGCAGGGTATCAAAACCATTGAACATTATAAAGACATTATTTGAGGTCGTTTGCAGCAATTGACTAAATTAAATTCACAAATTTGATGCAATCAAATAAGCTTAAATGAAGTCATGGACCGATTGAAAAGTTTAAGCCTGCAAGTAGAATCTTCAGTACCGTGTCTACGTTCTTTGCAATCATCGACACAATGTTGATTCCCATGAACTTTGTCGGTGACCTAATAAGCTGCTAATGCTGAGTTTAATGCCAACAAACAACTGAAAATGAAATCAGTTTTATGTACTAATTACGTTGAGTACATGCTTTCCTTACTAAAAAAAAAGTAAATAAAAAAATTGAAGACCTTTGAATTGTACAATTGCCATACAGAAATCTCACGCACTAGAGATAAAAATAACATGGAACAGCATGAATTTAGAAGCCCAAAAAGAATCTCCAATTTCCAAGGAAAGTATTTTTCCAAGGCCTCCAATTTCGAAAAAAATTGGTAAGTCGATCCTTCAATTTTCTGAATTTCGCTAAGTGAATGTCTCTCCAATGTTATCAGCATACACTATGAGGCTTATTGTCTCGTACATGTTTATATTTTTATCACCACTTACTAACCAATGCAAAAGATAATTACAAATTAAAAAATCTAAGTGGAAACTCAAATAAACTCGGGCACTTTGTTTAAATTGTTTTGCACATTCCAACATCAACAAAATTTATATAATTCAAAAAATTCCCAAAAGGCAAGACCCAAACAACACCATTCAGGGCAGTGTCACCTTGGTGGCTTCTTCTTTTCCGCCATTATCGTTGAATCTGTCTTATCACAATCAATTTCTTGAAATTTAAAAGCATACATCTTCTATCTGGCAAGCCCTTAAGCTTTTGGAAACAAGTAATTTATCCTTCATTGACATGCATGTTATTTGCATAACAATGTTGTAAGAATGAAAAATACGATAAAACATCATGAAAAATATATTTGAAGGCACATAAAAAAAGGTATCACATACTATAGATTTGATTTATCCACAAGAAAAACGGTAAATGTAGAGAGATTGATCAGAGAGAGGATATATTACTCAACATATTAACATGCTAGGGTGGCAGATATCCTAACACCAACACCTCTAATTGTACTTCAGAATTTGTAAATAGTAACATTACAAGACAACAGTTCACTGTTCAGTCTGCTCGATTAATATACACCAGATAATATCCCCCAGATGTTAATTGACGACAAAAGACTACGTTAATGTCTTTTTAACCAACTTAGCTAGAAATCAAATTTTGAAATCAACCCCACCTCAACCCTAATAACCGCACTGAATATCAAGGCCGCTTTCAAAAGATAAAACCTCCAGGCAAGCAAAATAGCAAAGTTTGCCCATGCTAGTTATGCTATGCACTTTCGAACCCAAATATCTGGAAAACACCTGCAATGCAAAGAAGGAAACATGTAAACGACAACAGCTGAAATGACATCTACTTGATCACCAACTGGGCTCCAAAAATAGAGAAATAAGCTGCATTCATAGAGGCCCCAGGTAGATGGACTGCTCGGGCTCCTTTTAATTTCTATTTTTTTCAGAAAAAATAACTAATAACTAAAAACCCAAAATATCAAGAACAAGAAGTGCAAGGTCCAGGTGGCCTGGCTCTTACAGCCATCTATAAGAAACCTGGCGAGTCCATCTAAAATATGGCCCTTTTCAACCAGCTTTACACCTCTTTGTGTCTTCATCTGCCTGATATTTGTTTTTATCATCTCCAGCATATGCAAGTAAGTTGTACTTTGGGTTCCATTCAACACTGTTCATGGCAGCTCGACATGGAATTTGGTTGACTAAGCGTCCCGTTGGAACATTCGACGGTTGCAAAGAGCATCATTATCAATATCAATAAAGTTACTTACTGATACTCATACTTTTGCCAAGTAAAAATCATCTCAAGATAGATAGGCAGCTAGAATAACCAAAAGACATGAACATTCTAAAGCAGGAAGAAGATGACATCAGAAGTTCCAAGAATACTTACGATATCAATGAACAAGTCCTCACTGGAAGAAGCAATATATTTTCCAGTATGATTAAAACTTGCCTTCTGAACAGGCCATCTGATAATAAGAAAGAAGAGAGATTATTCTCTCTTCAAATAATATCAGAAACATGATAGACTCTTCAAGAATAGACAAATTCTACAACAAAATACGCATGTGTATCCTTCTAAATGATTTTGTTGCCTATCATCTTTCGTTCTTTCTAATTTTATGGGTGTCAAACGGGATGGGAAGAGTTCTCGAGAGGGTGAAAGGGAACTTACTCGAGCTTTGTGAATGTACGAACACAGAGCATGTCTTTTATATTCCAGAGGCTGACTAAAGAATCGGCACTTCCAACAGCAAAATATCTGTGTAACATTAACGTCTCTATCAAGCTCACATAATAGATTCAACTAGCATAAATTATCCCCTTCAATACAATTTACATTGAAATTTGATAGGGCAGGAATAATCTATCCAGTGAATCTAGTTGACGCTCAGTCTTTGGCATTATGAATAAGAAAACATATTTAATAGGTCTGACACAAACCTTTCCAGCGGGTCAATTGCAATGCAATAGCAACCAACTGTATGAGCCATGAGGGTGTCAACCGCTTGAAGAGATGGATATGCGAGTACTTCCACGGTACCAAAGGCGGAAGAGATCGAAGGGACAGAAAAGTCACATTGTCAAGAATATGTAGACAGTATAATAGACACAAACCAACGAAACTGGAACCTCCTTTGCAGGATCGCCAGAATATGATTGCTGTTTAGTAATTTTTTCTAAACATTCCCAGTAGTCAGAAAGAACATGTCTCCTGTCACATTCCACGCGATCTCATTTACCCGGTGATGTATCAGAGGAAGAAGTTGAAGTAGAAGTAGGTTAATGAGTAAAAACTAAATAAAATGTGAAAACAAGATAGTTCAGCCGTGCACATCAAGGATGGACAACAATAGTCATAGAAAGGAGGGACTTATTCAGAAAAGACAAAAACATCAAGACAGTATCGTATTTGATATAATTTTACTATACTTTTCCAGTTGCTAAATAATTGAGAGTGCACAAGCATTAGTCTGAACATGAATTACCTCATAGTTGAACTTGCATTTATGCAAGGCCTTGAATTTGCGGACATCCAATATCGTTAATTCATCATCCTACAATATGCAGAGAAAACAATAAAGATAGTCACGTATTTGCTGGAAGTAGATAACAAGAAATACATCATTGAGAGCTGTCAATGCCTATATAATGAAAACAGTCAGTTAAAAAATGAAAATTCTAACTCTCAAATAAAATATCAATGCGATATAGAAATATCCGGGAACTATTAAAGGAGGACTAACTGATTAGGGTTGTAAGATCTACCCTGTTGCCAACTGCTATGTGAGTCCCGTCAGGCTTAAAAGTGACATTGATGCTTTCCCCACTGAGTTCAGCTTGCTGTGAGCATTTTCCTACTGCAGAATAGAGAGTGCACGACATATAGGAATCTTCAAGCTACTACAGTGCCTATTGAAGCTTTTATTTTTCCAAACGAAACAACGGGAAAAAGATACAACCGTCCGTCTTTGGAAGCTTTTTCTCTCCTTTATCTAATGAGACTTTATTTCATATTAATGTACAAATAATAATCAAGATCATTATCTTTCACACTCGAACCCCGTCTCATTAACTACGTCTACGTGAGGATAAACTTCAAGCAGTTTAGGCCAAATGCATCATACTTTCAGTCCAGAGGCCAGGTTTTTTCTGGATAAATACCAATATAAGAAAAAACTCTCCATCCGAAAATAAATTAAAAAGGCAAACTTAATGATAATCTTTAGTCCTAACTGGAGTTTCACCCATCTTAACTAAAATAGAATACTTACTGCGAGCATCCCATAAACGAAAAGTCTTGTCACCTGATGCAGTTGTAATAAAATCGGTGTGCTTTGGATCCCAACACAACTGATCAACACTATCAGTATGCCCCTTTAGCTCAATGTCTTTAACCTTACCCTGCATAAGAAAATTAAACAATATGCTAGCTATAATCAACTCAAAAATCATAGAAGCCCTCTGCAACAAATACAGGATGAAGAGAATATGAAATTAGATAACACTTGTCTTTCTAGGATATTGAGTATAACTTGGACGTTTCCGAAACAATTAAAAATCTATTTAACCAGGCACAAAAATACAGGAAAGGAGAGGAATTTGAAACTAACATAAATAGAAGACAAAGTTTACATGACCATGAGGTTCAATATGCCAAATGCAAGCAGTCTGATCGACTGAACCAGATGCCAGTTTCGTGCCCGTGCAATTCCATGCCACCGAATGAACCTTTTTTTCATTTACTTAATTATCGTCAGAAGGGGTCTTCAAAATCAAAATGGAACCAAAATAGGAGGAGAAGAGAGGAAAATTAAAGGTATATTGCCACTGCACTACAATTTTTAGTATTTTTTTATTTATTTAAATAGTTTTAAGTAAAATTACCTAATCAAAGTTTTAATATATAATTACCCTAAAATAAACTAGGGTTCCACCACAAACAAAACCATTTTTTTTTTCCAACGTCTAATTGCGTATAGTTTTTCCATCTATAACAACTTTTGCTTTCTTCCATGATGGCAAGATGATTTTCTTATCCTCACGGTAAATGTATTTATACTATATGGTTTTATTTCCATGATCTTTTCTGAATCTGGTGATTTCATGAATTAAGAATTAATTAGGATAAATTAAGGATATTTCTCTTATCTATGCCGCCTATGCTTTAAAGGTTTAGGATACTTTGATGAGTTTGATAATTAATTGGCTACCCTGAAAAAAATTACTAATTTGATTAATACCCTATTAACTAATTAAATGACTTAATCAAGTATTTAATATTGTCTAAAACTATCAAAACAACCCCCGATTCTCTCAGGTCCGCTTGTTTTCGCGTAATTGTCAGCAGCTTAACCCCTACCCCATTTCCTCTATATGAATAAATCTTAGCTTGTGGTCAAGCCGCTACCCTCCACGGCGTAGTCGGTGGATGTGGTGATAAAAGTGGTGCGGCAGAGGAAGCGAATAGTGGGACAAGGGTAAATGTATAATATTGAATTGGTCTTAGAGTTTGGACTCGATCCACCGGGATTCATGAATGTTTATGGGATTCGACTACTATTAGCCGGATTCTGGGTCGGAATCACGAAGCTAAGCGTTTTGCTGTTTGAATGATTACGACTGGTGGCAGGATGTTAAGCTATTGGGTTTTCTCAAGGATATAGGGAGATTTTCAAGGATGGGTGTAATGATGTCGAAAGCGAGCGTGCGGAAGAGGCTCGAATCGGAGCAGGGAATGAAAAAATACCCTAATGAGAGAGAGAACCTCCCAGAACTGAGAATCTAGGTCGACACTTCGCGTTTTCCTTACAAGAACAAGTGGGGATACCGGTCTGCCATTAGGATTTCTTGAATTGAATCAGAGACATTAAAATTGGGAATGGAGAAATCCTCCACCCTGAAATCATCTGCCTTAACCATGGAGGAGCAGGAGGTGGTGGTGGACTTGGTGGAGGACTGGGAGGTGGAGCTGGCGGTGGACTAGGAGGAGGAGCTGGGGATGGACTTGGTGGAGGAGCAGGAGCATGAGGTGGTGGTGGACTTGGTGGAGGCAGCGGTGGATGTTTAGGTGGTGGTGCAGGTAGTGTAATGTTATTTTTTCTATAGTTTTATGGAGAAGAGGAGAGATGATGTATTGCACAAGGATGAATTGCTCTTTTCTTGATTTTCCATCAGTTTTATGTACATGTAAATACATATAACGCAAGTGATCGATTACATTATTAGAAACCCAAAAATGTAACCATTTCAAAAATGTGTCTTCCTTCACATTTCATTGTCTTTGAAAAAACAATGAGTTTAGTGCAAGCAATAATATTGTTTTTTGAATTTTGTCACTTTTGAGCGTTTGTCATTTTTTTAAAAAAAATTGTCACTCTTTTAAAAAAATTCGTTACTTTTTTTAGCGTGTCACTTTTTTTATTGTCTGTCGCTTTTTTAATCTGTATAACTTTTATTTTGTGCCACTTTTATTAAAATTTGTCATTTTTTTTAGTGTTTCACTTTTTTCAGTCACATTCTTGATTTCTATCTTTTTTTTTAGTGTTTGTCATTTTTTTTGAGTTTGTATCACTTTTTGAGAGTGCGTGTCACTTTTTTTTTTTTTAGTTTTATCACATTTTTTTATTTTTTTAAAAAAATGACAATTTTTATAAAAAAAGGTGACATTGTGTCACTTTTTCATTTTATACAGTATTTTTGACTTCCTAAAAATCTTTCATATGATTTTTCAAAACATTCATAATTTTAAAGGTATTTTTGTAAGTACCTCTTCAATTTGGTTCACAATTTGATAGGAAAACGGAGGTTGTATTTTGTTGTTGTTGTGTGTGTGTGTGTGTGTTAAGCATTTATTTGATCTCCAAATTTGAAATTTAATATCTTTTGGAAGTCCTGAAAATTTGGTAAGGGCTATGGTAACGGAAAAATAAGACTACATTTCAGAAAATAAGAATCGGTTCGACCATTTCTGCATCACAAGTTCTATGTGATTTATGTATTTGGACTTGTTTCTCTTGTAAGTCGCATCACTCGCCACGTCTTTATTAATTTCACATGATTTCATCTTCTCCAACATATTATCCAGAATGTATATCAATGTGTTTGATCCATATTTTCTCGTCTCCCTTTCCATTTCCTATTTTTGCCCCCACATGGGCAATATCTAGCCCTTCCCTACAGGCAAAACACACCAATCTCACAATTCTTGATTTCCCATCTAAGAAACTTCGCCAAATGAAACTCAAGGCATCTGTTGAGCCCATGTTCTAGCCACCTGAAGTATTATTGCATACTTGTCTTGCTTGCAATCCACCATGAGGAAAATCAATCCCATCTATACCTTCCATGGCCTAGTCTGGACCCCCAACGATGACTTGGACAAACAAAACCAAGTTTCGAGTTAAGGATACAATCATCTAGTTGACGTATACAAAATTCAGAATTTCATCCCCAATGCCTATAGACAACTTGATAATATAAATACCTCATTTGTGACCACTAGATTAATGTCAAAGTTACCAAACTACATTGCTTGCTATCTTCAATCCATGTTTTTATTTTCTAATTCTTAGATTTGCAGAGAAGTTGCAAATAAATCAAAGTAATACAAGTAAATTCAGACCTAAACGTTTATAAGTGTTGCTTTTGCAATTTGCATGTGGTGTTCTTCTTTCATTTAAGATATCCACAATGTCACACCAGTCTTATAAAAACTTTAACATTTACTTACCATTGATTCGATGGAGACATAGCTTCCAATATCTCAGCCTCTTAATCAGTTCCCCACACGTCCCTCATTCTGCAGTTAAAGTCTTTAGCGACTATAAAGAGTCTCAGTGGATTGAGCTGATGATATGCTCGGAGGGTGTGTGACTTGAACGATCGCATTGGGGCTCAAAGCTGTAGGGGCACCAATTTTTTTTTTTATAATTATAAATGTGTGTGCGCGCGCGCGCATGTGTAGTTAAGTTAAAATGGCACAATATTTATAAAAAAAAGAGCAAAAAAAAATATATTACGTTAATATTTTTTTAATTTAACGTATTATTAAAGAAAATTTATTCATTTCTTCTAATTTTGAACTATCTTGCATTCAAAAAAATAAATAAATCTAAACTATTTATTTTACTAGCCAAATCCCAAATGTCCAATTAATTTCATTAACCAATTACCAACCAACAAGATAATAAGCAACCTAAAATCCAGAAGAATAAAGTGAAGAGTGAAAAGTTAACCCATATATATTTTCGTCATTTTCTTCTCTTCCACCCTTGCACGAAGAAGTCAGTGGCTTGGATGGTTATTTGTTGATCACATGTGAATTTTGGTGAAGTTCGAGAGATTTTTTGAGCATTACTTTATACTTTTCTTATTCACGACATATTTAATAAAAAAAAAAATATCGTATTTTTGCAATGAAGTAATATTATTGAAATATATTTTTTAATTATACGAAAGGGGCATCACTTTAAATATCACACAAGGTACCCAAAATATCATGGCCGACCATGCCATAAAATATTCTACATATATACTAAAAAAAATTTCCTACTTTTTAATCATACATTTTATTAAAAATCATTATTCATTTTTTTTAAAAATAATGGTGGTCAAATATGCTAAAAAAATTTCGAATAACGCTAAAAAACTTTGATAAGTTTTTAAAGATTGGGAAAAAAAGTAAGAGGTTGTTCTATTTTGAATTCATTTTGAATTTTGTTTTTTATTTTGAGTGTCAATTTTGAGATTGTTGAAAATGTGTTATTTTTGGTATTTTGAAAAATTATTTTGAAAACACTTAGAACGCGTTTTGAAAATTTTGATTTGATTATAATTGAAAACACCTATGGTAACTTGTTTTCAAAAACGTTTTTTTCGAAAATAGAAAAGAGAACGTGTTTTTACTATTTTGAAAAATCGAAAACTAAAAAGGGTTTGAAAATGTTTAAGAGAACCTGACGTAAAGGATTGTTAAAGTACAACTAATGGTGACTCTTCGAACTACATGGAAGAAAAATGTGCATTAAAAATAAAATAAAAAACCCATCCTTCATTGAATTGAAAATATAATAAAAAAAACTCTTCCCAACCACCGCTTGAGTATGTATGTGAATGCTAGTTTGAATACTTGATTCAATAAAAAAATCAAAAGTCAACAAAATCGATGAATAGGTAGCCTCCATCTAGAAAGAATTTAAAAACAAAATACAAGAACAGATTCAATGATAGAGATTTAAAAATAGATACACGTGACGTTTTCTCATTGACAGTTAAAAAAAATTACCTATCAACATCTACCACTTCATTCCCCGAAAAAAGTTTGTATCTTTGACTCTGTTTGCTCAACTTTATTCAACAAAATCTGGAATTCACACGAATAGCGAACATGATAACTCTAAATTGGTAGACTTCAATGGAGTTTCCAAAACCCGGACAAGGATATCGATTCTTATAAATCCTACGATAATTTATAAATAATTTATTAAAATTTCGTCAATAATATATAAATACAATCTATCAATAAGTAACAAAAAGACAATGAGAAATAAGTAGGGGCCCCCTTCTCTCATATTGGGATTCAGTCGATAGCTAACGGATGACCCGTTCGAATTCGATGGAATTTCGAATTCGAATTTGGAGATCGATTTATTCCATCATTTATAAATAATTTATAAATTTAGATTTATTCAGAAGCAACAAAAAAGACTGTGACTCACCGAGTATGTGGACAGTTGGACCTTTCTCCCTCCCTTTCATCATTTCAATAAATAAATACACACCTAAAACTCGCCAACATTTTTTCATTTTTGTTCCCCACTTTTTCCTCTTAGGTTTTGTGGTTTCTCCATCGACTCACCGCCTGTAACAGTACCAATTTTCGTTAGAGACTTCTACTTCTACTTCTAGCTCAATAACAGAGAAAGAGAGAGCGGTAGGTGGATCTGAAGGTGGTGCCGGAGAAATGTCGTCCGGCAGGTACATGGCATACTCACCGTCTCCTTCTGCCCCTCACTCTCCTCACATCGGCGCTGCTGGCCTTCGCTCTGCCTCATCTGCTGCCGCCGCACTTGTCGAGCAAGAAAAGTATAGCTTTATTCTCTTTATTTCTTATTATTGCCTATTGTATCTGTACTTGTGTATTTATATGAAATCAAGATTAGATCTTTGGAATTCCAACTGTTTTTAGTCAAGTAGTTTGTTCAGAATTGATTTTGTGAATTTTTAGTGGAATTCAGCTCGGGATCTTGACTTTAGTGATTTATTTGTTTTTACAGAATCTTGTTTGGATATTATTGTGTGATTTTTTTGTTCTAAAAAATTGTAGTGGCAGTTCTATCGGGATAATTTGATCTTGGCTATTTTTTGTCTGAACCTCGTGAAATTGTACAGATTAAGCATCTGCGTTAGCCTAGTCGCACGTTATGGTTGAAGATACGTGGTTCTTATGCTTTCTTCTATGAGTATTTTTTTAAAAAAATTTAAATAACTATATGCAAGTTAATTTTTTCTCTTTGATCTGTCATCAAGGAACCCTTAAATTCCCAAAAAGAAAAATGCAATAGGAATTATATTTTAGTCAAAGCTTATGGCAATTTGTAATTCATGAAATTTGTTTTAACGGATGTTTGATTACTAAGAGACGATTCTAGTCTCTGTAAATTTATATGTCGAGGTTCCTACATGGATCATGAACGAAAGATGGAATCCTTGCCTCCTCCACGAACTCTGTTTGAATCCTGGACTCCAGTCAGTTAACTTGTATAAAAAATTGAATAAAAACTTTTCATGTTTGTCAAAGGAGAGCCATTTTCTTTCATTTCTTAAGATGATCAAATGTATCATGGAACTGTTGTCCAACTCTTAATTTTTATTTTGGTGAGTGGAAAAAGGCTATGGAAATCAATTTTCTTTAGTTCTTCATTCCCTTATATTTGATTGCTCGTGTTTGTCACCATTACTAATGAGCTGGAGATGCTATGCCATTGAAATTTGACAGGTATCTCACCGAATTGCTGGCAGAACGCAACAAACTCAGTCCATTTATTTCTGTGCTCTCACATTGTAACCGGTTGCTGAAACAGGGTGAGTTGGACCTGTGAACAGTTTTCATTTCTCTTGATTAAATATATTACAACAATCATCCGAACAAATTTTTTTTCTTGCCGCATATGGTAAAGCTGGTGATGCAAACTAATACGAATGCAAAAACAATGCTATCTCATTGCCATCCTAGAGGCTAAAGATGCTAAGATGTGTGACATCACGTGTTTCCGTTTAGGAATTGAATCATCTAATGGTCATAATGGAAATGGGTAAGAAATGATTATTTCTCCGAATGGCATACTCTTCTCTCTGAGAAAAATAGAAGAATTTTGGTCATCTAGTTGAACATATTTTTCCCATTTTATGGTTCAGCTTATAGTTGTCCATGATTGGCTTATACCAAGCCTCATGCTCTGTCCAGGATAGGTTTTTGTTTTTCTGGAGTGTGGTGGAACCAGGTGGGGGATTGGATAATCCTTCCTGCTTTCATGCTTAATGACAATAATTTTGTTGGCAATATATGTCGACCATCCACCTTTCTTCCTTTCAATTCTTCAAGGTCTATGTGGAGGTTTTCATGTAATGTCCGGACTGACCTACAAAAATTATGGTTTGGATTTTTAATCTACACATACAACATTCTTCTTACTACGATATTTGTTGCTAACATCGATATTGCCAATCAATGTTTAGAAAGGCTAAAACGAGTATTGAGGAATTTTGCTTCCGCAAGGGTAAGTGTCAGTCTCGAGGTGTAAGTCTAAAAATATACACAATATTATAATCATATAAAGCACAAGTTGTCTAAAAATATCCTTAATAAAATATTTAGCAAAGTTGAAAGAATAATATGCAGCTAGAAACATAAAATTGGTTAGGGCACAGATGGGCAGTGGGATGCTTGCTTCTTCTCTAATCTCAATATTTTTAGGATTACATTGTTTTAAAACGACCAAGCAAACTTTTAAAACCTGATGGGCTATGAAAAACCCCGCCAAAGAAGTTGAGCATTGGCCCCGCTAACCTTATATGGTAATGTTTTTAGTGCCATGATAAATAATACAGAGAATAGCCCAAGGTACAGATGTTTGGTTAAAGTTATTGGAAAGTTGCATCAGTGTAAATGTAAGAGAAGTATACTGATGCTCAGCATTTTTAAGCTTTTAAGCTGAATAACTAATTCACTTGGTGTATCAGGAGAGAGTGGGATTTATAGAAGATATGTGGGGTACTTTTGAGAAGGTACAGTTATAGTTGGAGCTAACTGGTGCAGGACTGTGCTTGAGGCATGATAAGTTTTACCTCATCAATGTGCTTCATAGGTGTTCAAAATGGATTTTTTATGCTTGATGACTTCAAGAGAAGGTGGCGTGTACATTAGATTGATTGGATACGTAAAGAAATGTTATCATTCTCTTAATTCCTATATTCTTTTCTGTATTCTAATTTTTATATTCAGAGTCAGATGCATTGCTAACAATGAAATAATAAAAAATGAAATTTCCATCTTAAATCAATGTTATATTTGCGTTAACATTTTTCTCTTTAGATTTTTGGTTCAGAGTGATGTCATGGCCAATAGGTGGAAGGACAATATGGTTTTATTTTGAGGAGAGAAAACCAAGATCTTACTACTCATATAATGTTTTTGGTACTTATTTGCAAGAGGGCTGTTCGCTTGAATAGTCATATTGACATGGGAGTGACTGTATTTGGACTTTGGATGGGTAACTTGAAGGACAAACTGTGTGACCTTTTCTGCAGTATAATTTCTCTTCAATTTCGTTTTCTTTCTGGGGGCTGTTGAGGAAATGAACCAGACAGGAAATTACATAGGGAAATAGGCTGTTAATGTAGGCAGGCTGAGGTGGCTCCTGGATTTGATTGTGTTGTGTGTGTGTGTGTGTGTGTGTGGGGTGGGGGGGGGGGGCGGGGGCGCTTGAAAACTTGACTAATGAACTCGAAGCCTCTATGAACTAGTCGAGGGCTTCCCTTACTAGTCAAACAGCAACGTAGTCACTATAATAACGCTAACAGATTTAAAGAAAAATGGTTCAAGTTGTCAACTGGTTTGAGCAAAAGGGATCGTGTTAAGTTTCTCTGCATTGGAAGCAGATTTTTCCGCCTTTCTTTATTTCTCTGGTGAAGGAAGCACACAGCCATTTTATTGCAACTTATATGATTTCTAAGAAAGACCGTGGGGTGCAGCAGTGTTCATTTTCAGTTTTGTCCCCTACATCAGGGGTCTATGGGCAATAGGAATGTGTCTATGTAATATAGGGGCTGAATTATTTGGTTTCAATGTTTATTCTTTGTGCATTTAAGCACTTCATCAATCTTTTTTTGGACATCCGCATCTTATTTGTTGCAATGGCTTTTAACGTCTCTGGAATTTTTTTCTTTTCTCCCAGGAGATAATCTTCTGAATGAGAGCTACTGTTTTTTTAACTAACCAGTTAACAACCCGTGTTGTCTGCTGACTAATTTCTTAACAAATGCTAACTGGTGCATCTTATTCTTGGAAATTGACCTTTTTGAAGCAGAAATTTTGCGTGTAACCACACTGTTGGGGAATGCGTCAGTATTAGAACAAAGTGGGCTTGTTGAACATGCAAGCCCCCTGGCGTCAGGAGGAATGTATTCGAATGGAGGAGCTAATGTGAACAGATGGGCATCACCTTTTCAATCAGAAGTATGGATACTAACTATTAACATAACACTTTGTTTGATCTAATTCTGTACTGTTTTTAAGAAGCTCTCCAACAGAATCTTTTTACATTCATCCTAACTTGATTACTTCTTTATAGTGCTTTTAACTTTTAAGTTCCACTTCTCTCGTGACAGGTAGTTGAAGCTAACAACTTCAAGAATGATTACATAGTATTAGGCAAGCATCTCGAATTTGGAATCTCACCGTTATAGTTACATTTGATAAGCCAACATCCCTTGGACGTGCAAGATATATTAACCAGTTTCCAGAATTATATGACATTTAACGTTTAGGGGGCTGAGACAACTCGATACGTTCTATAATTCTGATCCTATTGTATGGGTGTTACTCCCTGACTCCCATAAATTTCTAGTATAATGTTTTTCTTTCAAATCCAAATCTAATATTTGGGTTCTAACAAACTTTTAAAGCTTCAGTTCTGCTGACTAGCTGTTGTATATGCTCTTGTTATGTGCAAAGTATAATGCCATTTAATGTTGAAGTGCACCAAACTGAATTGCTGGTTTCACGTCTCCAGTAGCATGCATTTAATAACTCCATTTTTGATCTGTTGAGTTGCATTGCGGAACACTTGTGCAGCTATAATCTTCTGGCCTTTTGAAATGCTTAATGAGATATGGTCATCTTGCCCCCTTTCAATTAAAACAGTTATGCTATAAATGAATCAAGGAAAGGAAAGTGTGATATTTTTATATTTTCTGTTCTGACTATACTAGGAAATATAATGTGCAGATGTCAGGTTTGGTGCAACCCTCCTCTGCACAAAACTGGCTTGGTTCCCAAGGTAGCTCATCGGGTCTTATTGTCAAGCAAACAATGAGAGTCGATATTCCCGTGGATCAATATCCTAATGTACCACTTATCCTCTTTCTCCTCTTAATTTCATAGAGTAGGGTTTCCACATAAATCTAACACTTCATATTGGATGCTCCATTTTGTAGTACAATTTTGTTGGACGCCTCCTTGGTCCTAGAGGAAACTCTCTTAAGCGAGTGGAAGCAACTACAGAGTGTCGTGTTTTGATCAGAGGACGAGGCAGCATCAAGGATCCATCAAGAGTAATATTAATATTGTATTTTTTAAGCTTTGACGAGATAAGATGTCTATAGTGCATTAGTGCAAACATTTAGTTGCATCAACTTCTATCTGAATGGGAACCTTTTTTGTGTGTGTTTTTTAAATTTTCAAATTGTTTTCCTTCTTTTTTGTTTATATTGTAAATTACAGATTTATATTAGGACGAGCTTGGGCTCTGTCTGGAATAGCAGCTAAGCGAGTCAATAGTAACTTGCAAACTTTGGAATGAATTATTTTTTGTAGTTTTTCCTATGTTATTCATTTTGTCCTTTGAGAGAACTAGGTGGAGAAGTGAACTTACTGATCAGTACTGAGCAACCTCAGGCTTCCTCAGTGAAGTGCTAGTTTCTTTTGATTTTCGTGTTCTTCTTTCTTGAACACCAACTCTTGACCTAATGTTTGTGTGTTATGTAGGATGTTCTTGTGGTTGTTCTGATTCATAGATAGTTTGCCAATTTTATGTTGAGTTTAATGCTCATCTTTCCAAGTTCAGCCTACATTGGTTGATGGTGCAGTTTTTTCAAAGTGCCTTGGTTGCTTCAAATAATTCATGTTATGGAAAATGTTGAAGTAGGCCGTTCTATGATTTAATTGTGACATCAAAGGTCTTCAGTTGGTTCTTGATATTGAAATTCCTCGAGATGTTACTCAAAAATTAGGGAAATCTTTTGGTTAGTTGAAAATCTTGGTTTTTATGTCACAAATAATGAAGTTAGCTATATCTGCACTCCTTTCGGTGTTCAACTTTGTGCCGGTTTTCATCATGGCTATTCGTTATATTTGGCCGTGGTAGCTCTTGTTGCAATCCAACAATCTAATAGGTCTTTTTTTTTTTCTTTTTTTTTTTTTTAATATGAAGGAAGAGATTATGAGGGGGAAACCAGGTTATGAGCACCTTAATGAACCTCTTCACATACTTGTTGAAGCTGAATTGCCAGTTGAGATAATTGATGCTCGACTAATGCAGGCTCGTGAGATACTAGAGGATTTGCTAAAGCCAATGGTAAGCTTTGACCTTGATATAAGCCATTACCTTATTCGCCATAGGATATTTGACACTTATTCCTGATTTTCACTACTAAAGTTTAGAGCTTGTTTGGTTGGCTAAGCTTCAAAAAAGGTAGCTTTTTGTTTCCTAACGTGTTTGGATAACTTGCTCGCTCTATTTTTTTTTTTTTTTTTAAAGTAGCTTCCATGACCAATAGAACTTTATTAGTCTTAGATAAGTTCACCCACTGCCATAAATCTTTATATTCTTAATTACATAAATGCAGGATGAATCTCAAGATTTCTATAAGAAGCAGCAGCTCCGGGAACTTGCAATGATAAATGGTACACTTCGTGAAGATGGCTCTCAAATGTCTGGTTCTGTGTCCCCCTTCCACAACAGCCTCGGGATGAAGAGAGCAAAAACTCGGGGGTAGTCGAGCTTATTTATTTTTCTCCGCCGCTAAACAGCACTTTCTATGTCACATATATTGCAGTGCCAGCAAATGCCTCCTACTGCCATTGGGGCACCGGCACTATTAAGTGTCACTTGTCTCTATATGATATTGGGCGTGTTTATGTTCGGCTTGGGAAGATATAGAAACGGTATTTTGTACTAATGAGCTCTTCGGGGCTGGGGTATGCGTGTGTATGTTGCTAAAGGCAGTTTGGTTAGAACATTCTCCATCCAACACTGTCGTGCTATTTCATTTATTGCAAGTTTGCATCGAGTCTTGGTGATATGGGCATGTCTAAGATATGATTTGTATGCTAAAGTGAGGCCAAAGTGATCCACCCTACTGCTCTTCAGATGGGTTGGCAATGTTTTGTATCAAGTGTAGATTTGCTACAAAAGATTTTAAAGCATTCTTTTTCTGCGTGATCTTGTATTATATTGTTCTGTGATATAATTTGATTTCTACTTGTTTTGGCTAGCTTAACAAGGACAAAACGTGTGTAAAAGCGTTCAAATTTCAAACGATACGATTATACATATATTAAAAAAATCATGAAAGTTGCACCTTTGCTACAGAAAAAAGTCAATGTAGCAGATACGTGGCGCCTCTTCTTATTGAATGTTATTGCAGTTGGATTTTCATCAGCAGTCTATTCACAGGACAAAATCTAAAAGCCACGAGTTTGATACAATGTTCATATCCAAATACCATATATTATTGGCAATGCAACAAGCTGTTTTTCTACTGAAGAATCTGACTTGAAAATCTTGGATCAGACGTCTTCTTCCTCGGTGTCTTCAATTCCAACCCAACGCGTAAAAGCAAAAAGAAACTCCTTGAAGTTCACCATACCATTTCTATCCCAGTCCATTTCTTCTGAAATAACAGAGATGAAGGGTGCTGTTAGCGGCTATAGAGTGCAGATGAATATATAACGAAATTTATCCAAAAAGTTCATAATTCTATATATATATATATATATATATATACACACACACACACAGAGAGAGAGAGAGTACTGACCAAATCTTTTCATGGCTATTCTCCCAGAAGATCGTTCTCCCGAAGTAGTTTCATTTATGGCTACAACCATCTCATTCTTGCTAACATAACCGTCCTTGTTCTTGTCCAAAAACACAAATGCATCAACTAATGTTTCAAACGTAGCTTCAAGATTTGGCATTCCAATTCGAGATTTCTATAAATTATCAAGGAATTAACTGCCAGAAAGGTACGTTCAGGGAATATAACAGACACAATCAATGACAGGTTTAAAAAATGAGGGCACGTGTGGATACATATTGGACAGTTTAAACCCCGCCCCCCCCCCCCCCTGTCAAAAGCCCCTGTTCAAGGAGCATTATTCAAAAGAAAACCCTGCTCTGAGAGTCAATCAGATATCCAAGACCTCAAGTATAATCTGCAAACATATCCAAAAGATAAGACCAACATTTCAGAGAATCTTTCAGTGAGCCTTCTTTTGTAACCTCATCTTGTAATCATGAAGAAAACAAAAATAAAGAACTTTAAGTTCAATTTGTGCTCTAAATTCAAGAGCACGCATGGATCCAATAAAGGGTTATGACCGTGAAGAAAAAAATTTCAAGATAGGATCGACTTAATGGTTTCTTTAATGCCATGTTGAAAGAAGATAGGTTCCATAACTTTCTAGTCCCGAACAAAACTGAGAACATAGATGAGACAAATTAAGAGCATCGGTGATATCTATCGAGGGAAAACTTATGCACCCTTACGAGTATAAACAAGAAAATGTGCATATGAAAGAAGGAGAAAAGTCAAGATCTTGACAATACTGGAATATAAAACAATTTGAAGATGAAAGATAGACACGCTCATTTAATGCATACACAGTCAATAGCAACACATTTTACGGATTAGGTAAATTACTAACAGGAAGTTTACCTAAGCTAAGCTTAAAAGATTAACGTAAACAAGTTAAGCTTAGTGAAAAGTGCTGTAAATGCTAACTACAAGAGGAAGAAATAAACTAAATACAATAGGATACAGCATGCGAGGCAGTAGGATCATCTTTCAGAAGGTAGACGAGGCAAAGAAGGACGATAAATTCATTGAAATTTATTCCCCTGTCCTCATTAATATCACATGCTTCGAAAAGATCGTTGATTTCTTCATCAGTGAAATTAATTTCCAATTCGAGGAAACAGTGCTTCAGCTCTTGCGGGTCTATTGCACCACTTCCATCCTCATCTATGCAGAAACAGAAAAAATGAAAAACGAAGAGAGAACAAACAATATTAAAATCACCATTCAAATTATGAATTTCCAAAGTAATTTGGTGAAAAGAAACTGCATCCAGCGAGTTATCCAGATATCTAATACTAAGGCAATCTGTGGTCAGCTTCTCTATCAATCAAAGGACACCTACCAAACTTTTCAAATGTAGCTTTGCATTTTCTAAAGCTCCCATCAATTTTGGGAAATTTTAAGATTATGCTGTTAAATGATTTCAAGGAACTCCCTTCAGTTTCTCTCCTCTTCATTGCCTCGGTCACTTTGGTCTCGAGCTTTGTCTCTGGTATTGAAGCAGCAGGAGATTCACTCTTACCCTGTACACCTCCCATTGTCAATTACCACTACAAAGCGGAATTGTGTTAGAGCCCCTGCACCAAATATGTACACGGAGTTAGAAAGCCACATGTACTTACTGGCTTAAATAGAGACACGTGCATGGGCTGCCCTGAAATAGGAGGGAGGGAACTGGGAACCATGTTTGGTTGTGCTTATAAGATACTTTTCCAGAAAGTAAGTTCTGTTCATAAAATGTTACTTTGAAATCATGTTAGGCAAATGAGTAACTTAAAAGTAAATTTGAGTTTGCCTTATTTTTAAGCACAACTAAACATTCTCTTTCACTTATTCATTAACAATTATCCGTCCATAATTTCCATACAACTTCAAAGGTACCTTCAGTCAGCTCAAACTAACCATAATTCCCACCCCACCCCTCAATTTAAAAATAAGATATCTGAACACGGAATCTATCGCATACTGTTTTAACTTCCAACCAATAACCTGAAATGGAATTGCCATTTGCAAACAGAGGATCTTATTGAAATTACGACAGAAACAAGCATAATGGAAAATTTACCTTAATTTTAGTGCTCAAACGGGATTAGTTTATTCAGAAAAGCTTAATCATTTCTAAAGCCAGATCAGTTTAAAAATAATCTCTTAACGAAGCCAAGTTTTTCTACTAGCACTCCTGTATTTTCATTAGCTAAAGGAGAAGTGCGTAGTAAACATATTTTCAGCATTTTTTCCTTTGTATACCAGCAGTGAGCAGTCACGCGGGAAAAGAATTGATCTTCTACAGATACATAGAATATTAGAGCAAAAATTTAAATCTAAATTCCCAAAATAAATAACCACAGGCGAAAAAAGAATCTACAAAAGGGATGCCCTGATTACCTTTGAATGAACCCAAATACACAAAAGCTGATTCTTCGTAGCTGAATATAAACAGACAGATTCACCAGCCTTTCTTGTTTATACTTTATTCAAAATCAAGCGGAAAAATATATAACTGATAAATGATACGAAGATTTTCTCGAAATAAAAAGAAATTGAAAGATATCTGAGAAATTTGTAAGGCGTTGAAATCTGAATTTGGCCGGCGAATGGCTTTCTTTGTTAATTTATGAATTATGATGGGTCCGTATTGCTTTGTTTATGTTAATCTCCACGTTTTGCGCTGCGCCCACTACGTATTCTGGCGCTTCACGATCTAGGCATTAGTGTTCCGTTTGTTTAAGCTTCAAATTTTTAATTTATAGTTATCAATTTTCCTTTTTTTTTTTTTTGGGGGGGGGGGGGGGTGGGGGGATCAATTAACTTATTTAATTTATCTTAAAATAAGTAGTTTTTACAATTTACATGTTATATTTTGATAGCCACTATTTTTAGAAAATAGAGTTTTTAATAGTGATTTTTTGAAAATCGTGTGTTTAAAAAGTGAATTTTTTTTTGAATTTACGTACAAAATATTTTATTATTAAAACCCTTGTTTGATTCTCATTATTTTTAAAATACATTTTTTTCTTTCTCTTCTTTTCAACCACACATTATTTAATAAAATAATATTACACGTAAGTTTAAAATTTTTCCTTATTTTTCAACAACACATTCTCCATCAATTTTCTATTCCAAAATGTATTTTTAAGAAAAACAAATGGAGCCCAAACGGGCTCTTAATGTGTGGTTGAGAATTAGTATAAGAGTTAAAGAGTTTTGAAAAAATGATTGTCAAACAAGGGCTTAAAATCCGATAATAGTTAATTCAGAAATTATGACACTAATAAATTTATTCATTTAATTTTAACAAAGAAAGGCCCGAATAGTAATTAATTATGAAAGTGTGGTGGACGTTAATATTTGACTTTGACTTCTAAACAAAATCTTTATAGTTATACGATGCTCTCCATGTGTAGCTAAAAGATAGGTTGTTTTAATAAATATTGATAAAATGTGAAGTTGAAAATGGATAAAAATTGTTGATCTATGGAATGTGTGGTTAAAAATTAATCATAACAAGGATTGATAGTCATTTTAATTTTATTTAAAATTTTTAGTCACACCAAACAGGGATTGATAGTCATTTCACTAACTTTATATACCTTCTTCACTAGGTTAGATAGTGCAAAACCCCTACCTATTGAGTATAGCACGAAAATTCCCTACCTTCTGAAAATAGCACAAACATCCATATTTGAAATATTTAGCATGAAAGTTCAGTTTTTCAATAAATAAAAAACTGTAAAATGATGAATATACTCTCTGTTTAAATAACACAAAAAATAAAAAAAAATTAATTGTAACTATAATCCCAAATATTTTTAAGAAGTACGAACAAGACCAAATGAATTAGAAATAGTTCTTCTTCCTTAACTCACCCCGTGCCACAAAAAACGAGCCCACATGAAATAGGGATAATTTTTCTTCAACCATATTGTATGTATATCATGGTTGACATCAAGCTTTACATTCTTTTATGTGGCTATAGCTACAATATTGATTTTGATTACAACAATCACATCAATTTCTTTAAGCTAGGAAAATGTGATCAAGAAGAAGAATGTAAAACTAGTATTTTGCATTTTTCTTGCATTCCCCCTCACCATCAGGCACCATTTTATCCGATCTCGTCGACTAATCCGGCGGATCTACTAAAGTCCACTAATTATTTCTATGACCGTTTTCATTTCTTTGCTTGAAAACCCCCGAAAAGTTCGAGATTGACCCTGAAATTGTTGATTATCGAAGCACTTTAGTTTGTTGTGTTAAATTTATAAAAAAAAATTTCTCATTTGCGTTTGGATTTGAGATTTGAGACGAGGAAAATGTAGGTAATGGGGTTGAAAACAACGATGTTTGGTGGAGATAGATTGGAGAAGTTAAGGAAAAGAGGAATGGTGTCAATTGTAAAGAATGAAGCTGTAGATGATAAGGACTATGAAGTCGGTTTTGCTATGGACTTGTTTAGTTCAGTTGACTTTCTATTCACAAGAATTGGCCATGGTCGACAGGGACGGCGCTGTGACTACCGCCTTGAATGTTAGGGCATCTCCAATGTATGAACCAAAACACCATTTTGGTGCAAAATTTGGTGGCAAAGTCCCTTTTGCCCCTCTTTTTATTTGTCAAAAAAAAATGATTGAAGGGTATTTGTGTCATTTGTGTTATATAATTTGAATACAATTATTATTATTATTATTATTATTATTATTTGCATTGTTGTTGTGATTATTATTATAAATTTTAAATGTTGAAAATAATAATTAATCAATTAATTAAAATAAGAAAAAAAAAATTTAAAATATAACTAACACGATTATTTATATTTCACATGAAATATATTACAATAACCACATCCCGACATTAATCTAATTTTATTTAACGAAAACGATACATGAAAACGTAATTTAATATGTAATTATTAAACGTAATTATTTATTTAGTAATTTATATATTTTTAAAATAAATAAATTACCAATAATAAAAAAATAGAAGAAAATGATTAAACACTGTTCATTTGGTGTAATGGTTGGGGAGGAATTTTAATTTGGTGTAAAGTTTTGTGCAAAATGATGCAAAATTTGGTGTTGGCCTGGAGATGACATTAGGTCCTTGCCAAAGCTGTCGGCTAGAGTTTTGCCTTTGATTCATTGTATGTTAAATCCTTGTCGGAGCTGCCGGCTCATTTCTGGGGTGTAGGTAGGGGTGGGCAAAAATCCGCCCAACCCGCTCAAACCGCCCAAACCGACCCGAACCGACCGGTTTGGGTCGGTTTTTTAAATTTTTTTGGCTAGGTTCAGTTTTTGTGTGATCATGGCGGGTCGGGTTGGTTCGGGTCACGGGTTGGTCCCCAAAAACAACCCAAACCCACCCGACCCGACCCAACCCGCCAAGGGAAAAAAATGAAGAAAACACGGTCCTAGGCTCCCAGCTCATTTCTTGAAATTTGAAAACAAAGCTCTAGTCCAAAAATCGATACAAACCCTATAAAATCTCTCATCTCCCGTCGCCCCCACTAAAATCATCGATTGTGCTGGTCACCGAATCACCAGAATCCTGAATTAGAAAACCCACCAACTAGGTAAGGTGGAACCCTAACATTTAAGATCTGTATTTGTCAAGTTTCTTGAGAATTATTATTTTTGTTTCTTTCCTTGCTGGTTTGGTCTCTGTTGAACATAGGGCACGAATGTTGACCGGGTTAAGTATTTGCGATTCTTGAGGCTGTGGGCAGTACGGAGTATGGACATGTCTTTGGGGATTAAGATGGGAGTTCAATACAGGTAAATTAATGGCTTATACCCTGCATATCTGTGATGTAGTTTCGCGATGATTTGGCTTGTTTTATGTTATTTGATTGATTTGGTTTCAGGAATTAATATTGGGCGTGTGTGATTTGGCCATGGATTTAGGTAGATTTGAATTTTATTAGACATTTGATTACTTATTTTAGATTTGGTATTGGTCATTAAAGCTGTCTGCATTCATTTATTGTCATCACTCATTTGTAATGGTGAACTGAAATGCATATTTGAAACTCTTTGTTGGAAAAATAGAGATGTGTCGTGTATCATCTTCTGGTTTGGTCTCTGTTGAGCAAAGGATAGAATCTTGACTCGATTAAGTATTTTGCGATTCTTGAGGCTGTGGACAGTGTGGACATGTCTTTGGGGATTAAGATGAGAGTTCAATACATGTAAATTAATGGGTTATACCCTACATATCTGTGATGTAAATTAATAGAGACCTCTGTCGTTCCAACCCGACCGACATTTGGTTGGGTTAGGTTGGGATGGGTTGAGTTTCAATCTTTACGTGGGTTGGGTTGGATTTCAATCAAACCGACCGTGTTGGGTTGAGTGTGGGTTGGGGCAAAAATCGACCCAACCCAACCCACGCCCACCCCTAGGTGTAGGGGTGGGTTAGGGAAGAAGAAGAATTATCCCTAATTCATTTGCGCTTGTTTGCATTTTGTAAAAAAATATTTGGGGCTAGTTGCAATTAATTCTTTTATTATTATTTTTCTCCTTTTCTTTTTTGTTTTATTTAAATTAGAATGAATATTCATTATTTCAAATTTTTTTATTTATACTAGTGAATGTACGTGTAAGGCACGTGTCGTATTATAGTTAACTATGTAATATCGTTGACTGGTGTTTGGTTATTTTTATAGACATCACTAATTAAATCTTATTTAGCAAAACTTTACGAAAAATACACAAATAAACAAAAATGAAGCTAGCGAGGCTTAATTTTTGTTGTTTAATCTCAACTTGCCTACCTAATTTTGGATAATGTCTATTGCACTTCCAATGAAGTGAATCATGTCGCAAATTGTTTATTAATTGGTAGGTAGCATAAATCCCATTTGGAGAATATGAAAGTTCAAATCAATGAAACTCGATTGCTTTTTCAATTTTCAAGTCAACCAATGCACATCTTATATATTAACTGCATGATAGTCGTCATTCCAAGTTCAACCGCAACTCATCGTAGCCAACATTTATCTCACGGGGTTCAGAGCAACGCCACCAACTGTGATCGAATTTATTCATTTTATTTCATTTTTCCCCATGACAAATTTAGGCTACTAAAACTATTATGTATCTCAATATAAAAAAAAATGTGCGCGGCACGGAGACACACAGTGTCTCTATGTGGGATGGAGACACCGTGTGTCTCACATTTTTCATCCCAACAATTCCTTGAAAATTCATTATTCATAGCGATTTACAATTTACAATATTAAATTTGTATTTCACAAATCAATATGTAAAAATATACTAAAAGCTCAAGTCTGAAATTTCGAATATCATCTCCAGGCTGAAATCTCTGACGTTCTTCTTCTGGTGCTGCTATTTTTCACGATAGTTGAGAAGTGAAGGGAAGCTCAAAGATTTCGAAAAAATCTTCTTATTTTTTTGTTGCATATAATGCGATTTCACGAGTATGAGGGATCATCTCGTGCGGTTGGAGAAGGTAAATGGATTGCTAGGTTCCAGTAAGGTAAAAAGTGAGCCGTAGACAACGCTAAATTGGATGCTTAAGCCGAGATGACATCGTTTTGGGTGATGGTAGGAGAATTCAACACATGGCAAAAAAACACATGCATATGTTATATTGTATATAGATAAAATTGACGATTTGGGGGTATTCTGCACTAAAGGTTTCAAATAAGGATGTTTTGTGTTATCTTCAAAATGTCTAAAATTTTCTCGGTATGTTCAATAGGTAGGGGGCTTTGTCTTAAATTAACATGTTCTCACTTTGGTGGGTTAGTGATGAAGTTAACGAGAGTAAATTTGAGATGACATTTTAATTTTAAAATGACGTGTCATTAATTAATTGGGTGGACTGTTGGAATATTTTAGCAATTTGGGGCCACATGTAACATATTGAAATGTGTGTGCTATTATGTAAAGTAAAATTAGTCATTAAAGTGATCCACTAAGGATAAAGTTTGACTAATGGGTATTGAATTTCGTGGAATTAAAGTGTAGAGACCGGAAGTTTGTTTTAAATTGTTGAGGGACCGATTTAAAACAAATGAAAGATGATGAATGGTCATTATCTTATGAATATATGGGTTATGGTCCCCATTTGAGTGTGTGCTTCAAGGTTTCTACATCCCCATCCATAGAAATCAAGATTGAAGTGAAGTTCACAAATCAAATTGGAAGATCGTGATCATTTCAGGCTAACAATCTAATTATCATGGATTCAGGTATGTTTTATGATTATGTTCATTTTCGGATTTCAATATGGAGATGGATCTTGAGGTTTTATGTGAAAAGGATTTGAATAAAGTATATGATTTGATTATTCCTTTTCAATTTTTCTATCAAGTGGTATCAGAGTCATCCATAATTGAAATCATGAGAAATGATTTTTTTTTTTTTAAGATTCTGAATTCTATGAATTGTTGGATCATTATGTTATACATCAAGAATTATAGCATGTTATTATGGTTTTAATCATGTTATAATATTGTTATTTGATTTTTCATGTTATATTATCAAATTCTTTCATATTATGCTTTGGATTGAGAATTTGAGCATGTTATAATGTGATTTTTGTATATTATTACATGGATATAGCATGATTTATAAGGATCTGTAATTTTCTTGAAAATCCGGATTTTTGGAGATTTGGGAAGAAATTTCAGTTTTAAAAAAAAAAAAAAAAAAATTTATGGCAGCCGCCGGCTGTTGAAGCAGCAGCAGCAGCAGGCGGGCTGCTGTGCTGCTGTTGCAGCAGCCCCGCCGGGGCTGCTGGCTGCTGTTGCAGCAGCCCGCACTACTGCAACAGGCAGCCACGCCGGCTGCTGTTGTAGCAGCCGGCGAGGCTCCGGCCGGCGCCCATTCGAGGCGCCGGTGAAGGTGAAATTAATTCTCCATTCAAGTTTATCGGTTATGGGACATAAAGGGGCATTAATTTGGGAATTAATTTGAAGGTTTCATAAGTTATGGAAGATTTGGGGGCGGGGGCATGGGTTGTAAATTAAAGTTCTTAAAGCCCCTCCTTGCAAATTAAAATTAGGGTTAATATTTATAAATCAGTCCCTAAAGTTTAAAGTTAATCCTAATTGGGCCTTAAGGTTATGAGTTTTAATAATTCAGCCCCTGAAGTTCTGAAATTAATTAATTTGGGCCATTTAAGTTCTGAATTTAATTATTAAGTCCCTGAATGTTCATAATTAGTTTAGTTTGGTCCCTAAAGTTCCGCATAATTGATTTTTTTTTAAATCCTAAACTTTCCAATTATTAACATTTAGCCCCTAAAGTTTTAAATTATTGATTTTTAGGTCTCTAAAGCTTTCAATAATTGATTTTTGACCCATAAAGTTAAGAATTAATTAATTTCGACCCCTAAAGTATTGAATTATTAACCCTTAGGCCCTTAAAGTTTCATAATGAATAAAATTAAGTAATCTACTTTTCAAATTATGGTATAAAGGACTCAATTGATTTTATAATATTCATAAGTGAATTGATTGAAGCAATATGTTGCCAAAGCAACCTCTTTTGTGAAAATTAATTAACTTAGAATATTAGAAGGAATTCGTGTGTATGATTGTTCATGCGGATATTGACCGGCCCAAAGGAAGGTTAATATTTGGTCGAATTTGATACACACTTGTGGTGATAAACATGTGACAATTATAAGGTTTCTATGTGAATAATAAATCAATCCAAAGATGGGTTTATTATTTGACAGGATTTATTGTCAATGTTTGATCACTACACCAAGAGTACCACTTACAGTTAATATTACTGTCCAAAGACTTGATATTAATGATGTGCTAGGTATCTTGAGATGGGATTTACCATGATTTGATTAATTGATTGTTGAATCTTAATAATGATGTGAGCATAATTCTTCCATTTTCTCTCTACAGCTAATTCATCTGCTACTACCATATCTGCTAATATCAACTCTATTCCCAAGCTCAATGGGACAAACTTCAAGGATTGGAAAGAGAGCGTATTAATTGTTCTCGGCTGCATGGATCTAGACCTTGCGCTCCGGATTGAGCAACCCACTCCTCTGACGGATGAAAGTTCACCTGATGAAAAGAGGAACTTTGAGAAGTGGGAACACTCTAATCGCATGAGTCTGATGATCATTAAGCGCGGCATTCCGGAAGCCTTTCGAGGCGCAGTATCTGAAGAAGTGACTAATGCTAAGGATTTCCTTACCGAAATTGAGAAACGTTTTGCGAAAAACGATAAGGCTGAAACAAGCACGCTTTTGCAAAGCTTGATTTCAATAAAGTATAAAGGTAAAGGAAACATAAGGGAGTACATCATGGAGATGTCTCACATTGCTTCAAAGCTAAAGGCACTAAAGCTCGAGCTGTCTGATGACTTGCTCGTACATTTGATATTGATATCGCTTCCTACACAGTTCAGTCAATTTAAGGTCAGTTATAACTGCCAAAAGGAGAAATGGTCTCTAAATGAGCTCATTTCATATTGTGTGCAAGAGGAAGAAAGGTTGAAGCAAGATAGAACTGAAAATGTTCACTTGGCAAGCACTTCTAAGGATAAGGGCAAGAAAAGAAAGAAGGAATTTCAAGCTGCTCCTAAAGGTCCAGCACAAAAGAAACAGCAAGAGGACAACAAAGAAGCATGTTTCTTTTGCAAAAATACTGGACATGTGAAGAAGAATTGTACCAAATATCTCGCATGGCGTGCAAAGAAAGGTACAAATCTTACTTTGGTCTGTTCTGAGGTTAATTTAGCTTCAGTACCTAGAAATACTTGGTGGTTAGATTCTGGTGCTACTACTCATATAAGTATTTCTATGCAGGGATGCCTGAGCTACCGAAAGCCAAATGATGGTGAAAGATACATCTATGTTGGTGATGGCAAGTCGGTGGAAGTTGATGTAATAGGCATTTTTAGGTTATTGTTGGGAACTGGTCATTATTTGGATTTGAAAGACACTAAAGTTGTACCGTCTTTTAGACGGAATTTGGTTTCTGTTTCTTTGTTGGACAAATTTGGTTATTGTTGTTCATTTGGAAACAATCAGTTTAGTCTTTCTTTAAATTCTAATATTATTGGAACTGGTTTATTATCTACATTTGATAACCTATACTTGCTTGATACTGTTACATCATATAATGAAAACCTGCATGTGGAAACACGTGGTACTAAACGCAAATTAAATAAAGAAAATTCAGCAAAATTATGGCACAAGCGCTTAGGTCACATCTCTAAATCTAGAGTTGAACGGCTTGTGTCAGATGGTATTTTGGACTCCCTTGACTTCACAGATTTTGATGTATGTATTGAATGTATCAAGGGAAAACAGACCAAAACAAAAGGATTAGGTGCTAACAGAACTTCAGATGTCTTAGAATTGATACACACAGATATTTGTGGTCCATTCTCTACGGCTTCTTGGAATGGTCAACAATATTTTATATCATTCATAGACGATTACTCACGTTATGGGTACCTATATCTTATTCATGAAAAGTCTGAGTCGCTGGACATGTTCAAAGTGTTTAAAACTGAGGTTGAAAACCAACTCAACAAAAGAATAAAAAGCGTTAGGTCTGACCGTGGTGGTGAGTACTACGGCAGAAATGACGGTTCAGGTGAACAATGTCCAGGACCATTTGCTAAATACCTAGAGGAATGTGGAATCGTCCCACAATACACCATGCCAGGGACGCCTAGCATGAATGGTGTAGCTGAAAGACGAAACAGAACTCTTAAGGATATGGTAAGGAGTATGATTAGTCATTCTACTTTACCAAAATCACTCTGGGGAGAAGCATTAAAGACTGCAGCTTATATTCTGAACAGAGTACCAACTAAGGCTGCTGCTAAAACTCCTTATGAACTTTGGATAGGTAAAAAGCCTAGTCTAAAGCATTTTCACATTTGGGGATGTCCAGCTGAGGCTAGGCCTTATAGGCCATATGAAAAGAAATTGGACTCCAAAACAGTAAGCAGCTACTTTATTGGTTATTCTGAGCGATCAAGGGGCTATAAATTTTATGATCCCACAACTAAGTCAATTTTTGAAACGGGAACTGCAACATTTTTTGAGGATGTTGAGTTTGGGGGGAGAAATAAGGTTAGAGACATTGTCTTTGAGGAAGAAGTTGAGGATACTATTACTTTTGACAATGTACAAGTTCCTATACCTGTCATTGATCAAGAAGTATATCCAGAACCTCAACAAGACAATGTTGAAGAACCTCCCATCCAAAATGAGGTAATCATTCCAGAAGTTCAAACTCAACAACCTCAAGAACAACGACCTCAAGAACCAATACCTTTAAGGAGATCCACGAGAGAAAGGAAAAATGCTATTTCAGATGATTTTATAGTATTTCTCTATGAACATGAGGAAAATAATGGATTGATGGAAGATGATCCAATCAACTTTCGTCAAGCCATGCAGGGTTCAAAATCTCAAAAGTGGATTGATGTCATGAATGATGAGTATAAGTCTATGCAAGACAATAAAGTTTGGGATCTTGTCCCATTACCAGAAGGTGCGAAACTCATTGGTTGCAAATGGATATTTAAAACCAAAAGGGATTCGAATGGTAATGTGGAAAGATATAAGGCTCGTCTTGTAGCTAAAGGCTTTACTCAAAAGGAAGGTATTGACTACAAAGAGACTTTCTCTCCAGTTTCAACGAAAGACTCTTTCAGGACAATCATGGCACTTGTTGCGCACTTTGATCTTGAGTTACATCAAATGGATGTTAAGACGACGTTTCTAAATGGTGACATTGATGAGACGATTTATATGGTGCAACCAGAAAACTTTGTGTCAGGAGACCCAAAGAATATGGTTTGCAAATTAAAGAAATCCATTTATGGGCTCAAGCAAGCTTCCCGTCAATGGTACCACAAATTTCATCAAGTAATTCTCTCATTTGGTTTCGAGATGAATGCTGTTGATGATTGTGTGTATCACAAGTTCAGTGGGAGTAAGCATATTTTCCTGGTTTTGTATGTTGATGACATACTACTTGCCACTAATGATATAGGCATGTTGCACGAAACCAAGAGATTTCTATCAAGGAACTTTGAGATGAAAGATCTTGGTGACGCCTCTTTTGTATTAGGGATTCAGATATATCGGGATCACTCTCGAGGTATTCTTGGATTGTCACAAAAGGGCTATATCGATAAAGTACTTAAAAGGTTTGGCATGCAGGACTGTAAATCAGGTGACACCCCTGTCGCTAAGGGAGACAAATTTAGTCTCAAACAATGCCCGCAAAATGACCTTGAAGTTAAGGAAATGCAGAAGATTCCCTATGCATCAGCTGTTGGGAGTCTTATGTATGCTCAAGTTTGTACACGTCCAGATATAGCATTCATTGTTGGAATGCTAGGCAGATATGTAAGCAACCCTGGAATGGATCATTGGATAGCAGTCAAAAGGGTTATGAGATATTTAAAGAGAACAAAGGATTACATGCTCACCTATATCAGATCGGATCAGTTAGAGATCATAGGATACCCCGATTCTGATTTTGCGGGATGCCAAGACAGTAGGAGATCCACATCAGGCTATATTTATCTGTTGGCTGGAGGAGCTATTTCCTGGAGGAGTGCTAAGCAGACATTCATAGCTTCTTCTACTATGGCAGCAAAATTTGTAGTTTGCTATGAGGCATCTAATCATGGAATATGGCTGCGAAATTTTGTCACTGGGCTGCGTATTTTGAATGGCGTAGAAAGGCCACTAAAGTTATATTGTGACAATAACTCAGCAGTTCTATATTCTAATAACAACAGGAGTTCATCTAAGTCAAAACACATTGACATCAAGTTCCTGGTTGTGAAGGAAAGAGTACAGAGTGGACAGATTTCCATAGAGCATATTGGGACAAACTCCATGATTGCGGATCCGCTTACTAAGGGATTGACACCCAAAGTCTTTCATGAGCACATTGTTCATATGGGTGTTGTATATCATGAGGATATCAAGTTTTAGTGGGAGTTTGTATTTTCATTGCTTTGTGTTTTGGACACATTTGTGTATTTGGATATTGTTCTGTACAGAAATAAAGTTTTCAGTTTATTACACTCTGTTATTATGTTCAGTACTGATCTCACTTAAGAAATAAGGTTGGACCAGTTGGAAATAGACATGTTTGGGTCACATAACATGTAATTTTCATGCTACACTCCATGATTGATCTATGTCATTTGGTTATATGGGTGTACGTGACCATTGATGGATTTAGTCACGTTAAATGTGACGAAAATCGCTTTGATCCTACATCGATATGACTGATGGACGAGATTGTTTGAAATACCCGTAATTATAATAATAGCAAAATTTTGAGCTCATAAAGGTTGTGCACATTTGAAAGGTTACACATATGGCCTAGTGGGAGATTGTTGGAATATTTTAGCAATTTGGGGCCACATGTAACATATTGAAATGTGTGTGCTATTATGTAAAGTAAAATTAGTCATTAAAGTGATCCACTAAGGATAAAGTTTGACTAATGGGTATTGAATTTCGTGGAATTAAAGTGTAGAGACCGGAAGTTTGTTTTAAATTGTTGAGGGACCGATTTAAAACAAATGAAAGATGATGAATGGTCATTATCTTATGAATATATGGGTTATGGTCCCCATTTGAGTGTGTGCTTCAATGTTTCTACATCCCCATCCATAGAAATCAAGATTGAAGTGAAGTTCACAAATCAAATTGGAAGATCGTGATCATTTCAGGCTAACAATCTAATTATCATGGATTCAGGTATGTTTTATGATTATGTTCATTTTCGGATTTCAATATGGAGATGGATCTTGAGGTTTTATGTGAAAAGGATTTGAATAAAGTATATGATTTGATTATTCCTTTTCAATTTTTCTATCATGGACAACTAAACGAGTGTCATGCAAAGCGTTAATCGTGTGACTTGGGCTGTATTGTTTTGTCAAGCTAAGGGTGTGTTTGAGCTACATTATTTTGGAATAATGTACTCAGAAATAGTAGATTAATGAAGAATGTGTTGTTGAAAAATGAGGAAAAATTATTGATGAGATGAAAAATATTATTTTATTAAAGAATGTGTAGCTGAAAATTAGTAGAAAAATAAGAATGAAAATTTTAATGTGTACCATGGGCTAAAACTAAACAATTATCCATTTATTACTCGTACTAGTTTTCTTTAGTCTAACGCGTCTGCTTGACTCCAATTTTCAAAGACACAAACTTTATAATGGGACATTTTGATATTATAGCTCGTTTGGTACTTATTAAAATCTAATTAAAATTGAAAATATAGCAGTTATTAGGTCCTACTCGTCTAATAAAAGTCAACAATAATGACTAATTTTTCAATTTTAATCTCTGGGCTCTAGTTAGAAAGCACTCGATGGCCTACGCACTTTAATTTGTCAGCATTTATTTTATTATGATACACATGTAATTAAAAGTAGATGATTTATCTCAAATTCACGCTAATCGTGTAGTTAGGGTTGGGCAATCCAAATTGCTCAAACCGACCAACCAAAATCGACCAGTTTGGATTGATTTTTAAGTTCAATTGAGTTGTAAAATTAAATTTGAGATTTGATTGAGTTGTGTCTCGGATTATGAATTAAAACTCAATTCAATTCAACTCAACCCAACCCGATGAATTAAAAAAATTATTATCTAAATTGGAAAAAACATAAATAGATACAATAGTGGAGACAAGAGGATGATTTAGAATGTACAAACGTGAAACATCCATTTTTTACACGGGTTGATTGGTATGAATACTATGTACAAATGAAAAATAATTTGACGATAAACTAAAAATTAAGAACGTGATAATGAACTAAATAAATCCCAAAAAAATTATAAAAAGAAAATGCTCTATAGTTTCAAACAAACTTATTTATAAATTAATTTTGGGAAAGAATTCCTTATATACGTTAAAAATAACGGAAATTTTCAAGTGGTTTCAAACTTTAAAAAATTGTTGAAATTCAACAAAAAATAATCTTATCTAGCTTGAATTGGGCTCAAGCCCAAATCAACCAACCCAACCCAACCCAAATTGACCCAACTAAATAGATGACGTAGGAAAGTACCATAGAATTAATATGACTAATCTATCTCTTCAAAGTTCAATATACTAAGTCAAATGCTAAAATCGTATAAGAGAATGCAGCTCAAATATTAATTTTGGTTGCAAGAATCCTCCCCGTAAACCAATTTTGCTTATGATTTATTTTCGTAATCATGTTGAGCTCTTACCTTTGAATGATGTTTTTCCGGATAGTCTCCTCTCTCAAAGAGGAACTATTAGGGTCCGTTTGATAGAAAAATGAAAAATTGGTGGAAAGAAAATATTTTATAAGGAAAAGATTTTTCTAGAAATTGTTTTGCTGGGAATTGTAATTAATTGTGTTTGATTGGTATAATTTTTCATAGAAAATATTGAAAAATTGGTGTCCGTTTGACTTCATTTTTTATGAAAATTGTCCATTAAAGTGATAATATTTTCTACCATTGGATCTAGAATTCGTTCCAATTGCCAAAACAAAACAAAAAACAAAAAACAAAAAATTGAAAATAATAATAATCATACTGAATATCATTCGTTTGACTTTATTTTACATGGAAATTGTCAACAAAAGTGAATTTTTTTTACCATTGTGTCTAGAATTTTTTCCAATTGCAAAAAAATATAAATAAAATAAATAAATAAATTGAAAAGTTGGAAAATACTTTCTCACCAAAACATCAAGAATTTATTTTCCTAAAAAAGGTGGAAAATTTAGAAAGTTGAAAAATATTTTCCGGGGAAAATTTCGTCAATCAAACATTACAAAAGTTGGAAAAGAGAAAATATTTTCCTGCTTTCCTAGAAAACTTTATCAATCAAACGGGTCATTAAATAAATTAGGATAATTTGACCCATTGCATGAATTTAGTTTAACTATGGTGAATTCGTAAAGTCCTAACATCAAATCAACAACTTGATTTTACTGCTTTTAAGAAGTTTTAGTTTAATTCACTTGATCATTCAAATAAAGCCAGAATTACTAATTTCGATACTTAGTAACTTACAATCCACCGCACTTGTTGCAATATCTTGCACTTACAATTTTGCCGATCACTTTCAACTTCCTTGTCCCCCACTATAATGCACTTGCACTCTTACTATGGTGGCATGTCATGTCCGACGCTTGTTGTTTGGGACATCAACACTCGGGTAGTCAAGGATGTGTACCCAATAAACAATGCTTCTTTTTCTTGATTTACAAGGATGTATCCTCATAATTTACTTGAAAATAATGCAAAATGTAATTCAATTTATATAAGATAGATAACCTTTCTCAAAAAGATTTCTTAAAGTATTGGGTCAAATATGAAATTCTACGAGAGGCTTGACTCAAAAACTAAATTTAGTTCTCGAATACTTCAAGAAAATTTCAATAACTATTTATTTCATAAAATCTTATTAATTTTTTAATAGACCAAATTTCGATTTTAACTATATATTTTGGCCATGTTTGGTACGGATTAAAATCAAATTTTAATCTAAGTCAAAGTCAAACAATCAATATTAACCACATCTTTTATGGGTCCCACAACTTTTCAACAGCATATTTCAAAAACTTTTATCACAATCTGTTAAAAATCTTAGGGTTGAACATGAATCGGTTCGATTCGATTCTGAAGAGAATCGAACCGTCCCAAAATTTTCGAGTATTTAATAAATGGAACCGTCGGGTCCAAATATAATTATGGAACTGTTCGGGTTCGGTTCAGTTCCGTACCATAATTAAATTTTTTAATATTTACAGTAACACTATATAAATATAACTAATAACATGTTTATTCGTAATTTTTACAAATTAACGTAATTCAATTTAAAAACATATAAATAACAAGTTGTCTAATAATATTAATTCAATGTATACAAATACCAAAAAGTAAATACTTATATTAAAACATATGTGATCCATATCAATAATTTATTTGCTTCAAGTAACCACATAAAGAAAATGAAATATAAATAAAATATTTTTAAGTATTGGTAATACTTACCAACTATTTGATTTAATCAGTAGCTACCGCCGCCGGTAAAATAAATGAGCTCCAAAATCAATTTGGAAATGGGGATGTAAGTTTTAAAATTATCAAATGATTTAGGTTTATAGGGAGTGGACGCTGCTTACCAGATGAAATTGGAATGAAAAAGGGAATGATAAGACTCAAATGTCGAGCTACTAAAAAATTAATTTGACTGGACTTGACTAGTTTGTTTAATTAATTTGTTAATTTGCTTAGAAAAAATTAAAATAATTTAATTAATTAAGTATAAAAAATTATTTAGATTCAGTTCTCATTCAGTTTTTCGATTATTGGTCTAGAACTGAGAACCAACTCAAATCCATCGATTCTTGCTTCAGATACATGTTCGGGTATTTAACTTATAAAAAACCGCTCGGTTCGATTTGAGAGTTTCATCCGACCCTAAAAAATATAATTTTAATCTCCACCAAACACCCTCTTTATTGATCCCACAATTTTATCAACATTTAAACTACAAATTTTATCAACTTTTTCATTTCGGCCCTAAGTCCAATTTTACACACCAAATATGCCCTTGTTTGAGCACCTTTTTTATGTGAAAATATATTTTGCAATGACAATTTTTTTGGAGAATGTGTAAATAAAAAATATAGAAAAGTTTTCAATTTACTTGTAAAATTACGAGTGATGCTATTTATCTAGCCATGTCAATGAGTTGAAATTCGAAACTCGGGCTCGACTAGAGTAAAACAGGACCAAGCTTTTTTGGGCCCGAACCGAGCTGAACAAAAGCTCGATAAAAAAAAATGAGACTCAGTCCGAGCTTTCGAGTCGAGCCTGAGCGGACTGAGTCGACTTGATTTTTTTTTCTCAATAACTACTTGCATCGGTGGAACCGAGCCCGACTTGGGCTTTTTCCCGACCGAGCCCGAGCAGCCCGAGTCTTTTTGCCACCCTATATTTATCATCATGATGATGATTGATGAAATATCGGTAATGTGACAATCCATTATCCCCACAATTTTTATCTCTCTACCTCCATTTCTCATAAAAAATTGAACTGTCCAATCCCATTATTTCAAATAGTCGGCCATCTCACCGTATTCCATAACATTATTCTAAAATTATTTTATGAATGGACGTGGTTAAAAATGAATTTTGAAAAAATTGGTCACCCTGTGTCAATTTAATTATCCGTGATACTGTCCTCAAATTATTGCAAGTACTATTATAAATGTCTTAATTATTTAATTAATTACGTCGAAGGTGATTAATGACGAAATTAATTGATTAATTAATATAATTAAACAATATGGTCCATTATCAAATTGGGTTGCACCCGTGCATGTCATGAATTAATTGGCTTTTCCACCCCCACAAAATGACACGCGGAGTTTGTGTGTGTATATAATGGGGGCTGCAGCAGCGTAGTCTTGAAGCGACTATTTATTTTTTCATCGCAATTCGTACAGATTACATAGTTTTTTCAGATCGAAGGTTCGTAACCGTAAATCGAAGCTATTATCGATTTTCCCCCAAATCTCCGTCAAATTATTTTATTGTTGTTTCCGTGTTTTTATACCTTATACGTGCGTGTATAAATAAGATTTTTTGAATTGATCCGACGGTTGATTTTTAACAAAAATTCTAGCGATTTTTAGAATTTATTCTTTTTAATGTTTTGTTAGTTATAATGCTTTGATTAGATTATTTCTATATTTTTTTTTATTTTATTACTAATTTTGGTACTAGCATATGTCTATTTTTTTTTATTTGTGTTTTGAGTTGCCTTTTTTCCTTGTTTTTATGAATTTTTATTTTTTATTTTAATTTCGTGAGTGGGTTTGGTATTTATAGATCGTATGATTATGAACATATGAAAGTGAGTAGATCATTTTCCTGCGATGTGCGGTGCTGGTTGTTTTATTCTTTCTAAGAATAATTCTCTGTTGTTTCTGTTTTTGGTAGGTTAAAAGATGCATATTACTTCATTTGATATATCTTCAATTTCAAATCAATCTTCAGGGTTATCCACTTATCATTGACTTTGTGCCCGTTGTTTCCTGGTGATCCTTGGGGCAAATTACATGGAATTTGGTCAAATCTTGAAAAACACCCGTTAGATATAGGTTGGAATTGGTGTATGCACGCAGTATTATTTGTCTTTCTGGGCGGGGTTAATTGAATTTTTTGTTTAGAAATTTATCTGGATTTATTGTATTCTGTAGTGCTTATCATGGTTGAGTTTTTGTGTTTGGTTTTGTAGAAAATACAACCAAACACAAAAAATAAGTTGTTAGCTTCCACTGTGCTTTTCTGAAGCTAAGAAGTTTGTGGATGTTGTGATTCATGTTTGATTTTGTACCTCCGAATGAGTTCTTCATCATGTTTGGTACATGCAACAAAATCCTTGTGATTGGAATCCATGAAAGAATCTGCAAATTTGCTCAGAAGAGAATTCTGATTTCAATTAGGCCTTAATCGTACTACACCCCAAACATGTCGATCTGGAGATTTTTGTACATAATAGGTGTAATAATTCAATTAAGAAAAAATAGGATTCCTTTTTGTCGATATTTTCTCTAGACGATGAGCACAGTATTTTTGTTTGTCTCTTGTAATGATTTTGTTATATTGCGATCTCTGTGCTGATGACTATATTTATGTTGTTACACCGAGTTGCGAAATTTATTACCAGTTAACTAGTTACACTCATCATCACAACTTGGTTGACCTAAAAATATTCTGCATTGGATATTTCTGCACAGGCGATTGAAACATAGAATATTTCTGATGGCTTCAAAGAGGATCCAGAAAGAGCTTAAGGACTTGCAGAAAGACCCTCCTGTGTCGTGTAGTGCTGGTTTGTTATCTTTTCACCCCATGTTTCTACCTCTTCTTACTTTGCAATGTTTTCTTTTACTGCTTTGGAACTTTAAAAGTTGGTTTGCTAATTTGAGTGAGAAGCATTAGAGCATCTCAAAGAGTCTCTATTTTTAAGGAGTAACTTAGTCATAACAGGGAGAATGTTTAATTTAGTGTGTGTTTGAACCACATTATTTTGGAAGAATGTATTTTGGAATAGTAGATTGATGGAGAATGTGTGGTTGAAAAAGAAGGAAAAATTATTGATGTGATGAAAAATATTATCTTATTGAAGAATGTGTCGTTGAAAATGAGTAAAATAATAAGAACGAGAATTTTAATGTGGCTCAAACAGAGGCTTACAAACCAACAAATTCTTTATTTTACTTTTCCCAAAATTCATTTATTGTTTTCCCCTCATTTTTCAATTAATACATATATTTTTTAGATGTTAATAGCTAAAATATTCAATTTAAGTAGTGGAAGGTTGTAACATGCAATCTTGATAAATTACAAATAGAGAGTGAGTTTGGCTCTTCGAATGTGGAGAGTCAAACTCACTCTCTATTTTAAAAAGTTAAAATGAAGAATCTGTCGAAGAGCATATCATGCTTTTAGTGTTATTCACTGCTGAAAATTTAGGAAGTTGAACTCATAGAAGTGATACTTAAAACTCATTGTCACTCTCCAAGCAAGGAGGTAGGGGGTTTGCTTGCACGGATGCACCTACTCTTGTGAACTGCATATTCAAAATATTTTTTTTTTTTGTGTGCGCGAGCGCATGTACGGACGTATATGATATGGGTTCAGCTTGTGGCTGTTATCAGAACTCGTTATGTTACTCACTTACACTTCTATATGTAGCCTCTGTTTGGTGGGGATTAAAACCAGATTTTTAGTAGATTTTGATACAAGTTAACGAAATGTGTGGTTAGAAAGTTGTGGATGCCATGAAATGTGATTAAAATTAATTGTTGGCTTTGACTTATATTTTAATCCATACCGAACGGGGCCTTAGTCTCTTATATGTTACCTGCCTTCATTTTTTCATATATTCATTTATCAGGGGTTAGATAGACTAGTTGTAACTTCTTGGCACATCATTAGGTTTTGACCATTGAGTTTGAATGTGATCTCTGGAATTCCGATCTCTAACCTGTTTTTAAAAGTCAGGACACCCTTTTTTAAACTCATACTACTACTGAAACTTTTTCAGGTCCTGTTGGTGAGGACATGTTCCATTGGCAAGCTACTATTATGGGACCTTCAGACAGCCCATTTTCTGGGGGAGTGTTTCTTGTGACCATTCACTTCCCACCAGATTATCCTTTCAAGCCGCCCAAGGTATTTGCGTCCTTGTTCAACTGTTACAAGTTTGGCCTTTCGGTTATACTTCATATGGCAAATAACACGTCTGGACATAGTGGATGTGTTAGTACAAGTAGGATATAGACTTCGCAACATTACCCAAATCTTACTCTATATAGATGAAATGGATATATATAATCTGTAAAAAAGGAACTTCAAAACTGCTTGAAGTGTAAACTTTACTTGTCCAACTAGTACTCCCTAGTACAAGATACAATATTCTAGTATGGACAGAAAGTGGCTCGCTGCAAGTTACAGAATTCTTGGTGGATCATATTCCATTCTCGTATTGGATGTGGGCTTATTCTGCCTCACAGGTGTATGGAATAATTAAATGTACAATGCTTTCATTCCCAGATGCACCTTCAGAGATGGGTAAAATAAGCCATTTCTATTACGCTTCCTCAATAAATCAAACATTACATCATTTTAACATCATAGTTGCTACATGTACATTTGACATCCTTTGATGTGACAAAATCAAAGGCATTGATTTGAACATGCAACTTTTTACTAAGAATGTTGTTCTTTAGATTCTTTTGTTTTTGTTACATGAAGGTACTGTTACAGCAGCAACAACTGTTCTTTTATATCTTCTCTTAAATGATTATGTTTTACGGTTTTTTAGAAGCACATTGGATGCCCATTTCCTCTTTAACCATGATCTGTGCAGGTCTCTTTCAAAACCAAAGTTTTCCATCCAAACATCAACAGCAACGGCAGTATTTGCCTTGATATCCTCAAAGAGCAATGGAGTCCTGCCCTTACTATATCCAAGGTAACACTCGAGTTTGTTGGTTCTTTCCTTTTTAACATTTTGTTTACAACCATTTCCCACCTTTTCTCGCGGTATCATGTTATAGCATTTCTCAATATATTCATGAACACACACTTAATATTGGTAGTTACACTCATTGTTGGAGATTGAATCTGTTCGATGTGTGCATTAATGACAATACGATGATAATGGTTGCTAGCAATACTTTTTGTCAGGTGCTGCTCTCGATTTGCTCCTTGTTAACTGATCCAAATCCCGATGATCCTCTTGTACCTGAGATTGCTCACATGTACAAGACTGACAGAGCCAAGTATGAGACTACTGCTCGGTCCTGGACTCAGAAATATGCAATGGGATAGGAGGTTAAATGTCTATGTTGCATTTTATAGCGGGCAGTAAATAAATAGGAAAAACAAAACTATTATATGCCCCTATTAAGGATTTTGGTCATTTTTAGCTTGTCCCCTTGGTTTGGTGGATGCAAAAAAAACTGTTAAAAACTGTTTCGAACTGGTATGGGAAGGGTCTTTTCTAGAGTTTGTGCGCGCATTTTGCCTCTATTTCATATTTAGTCTTGAATAGTGGGTTGACTTCATTTCAATGACATATTCTTCAATAAAATAATATTACACGCACTCAAATTTTTTCCTTATTTTTTAACAATACATTTCTCATCAATACACTGTTGAAAAAATGCATTTTTTTTTTTTTTTTGACAACAATAGGGCTCAAACAAGCCCTTATTTCTCTGGCTCACAATCATTATTTCAAAACTCTTTTTTCATATCCATTTTCATTAACTCTCTCACAATAAAATATATTTTATGTAAACTCAAATTTTTTATCTTATTTTTTGACCATTCATTCTCCAGAAATCTGCTATTCAAAAATTCATTTTGCTCAAAAAAAAGGCTGTCAAACAGGTGCTGAATGACGAGTGTGTTTGGCCTAAATAAATAAAAAAATCTACTTTTCCTGGAAGTGAAGAGAAGATTTTTTTATATAACTTTTAACCACTGCTAAACATACTCTTGAAACCAAGTCGCAGTAAATCTCCTAGAAACGTTTCAATTGGCGATATACCTCGATACCTATTAAAAATCGTAGAAAATCCTCCTATTTCAAACATTTTGTGCGAAAAACTTCGTACTATCGAAGATTCGTTAGATTTGTGTGGATTGTATACATCGACGACGTTTCCATCCAAAAAGTCTTATATGTTTTTGGCATAAAAGGCAACTTTGCTCTCATAAACAAAGATAATACATAAAATAAGTAAAAATATGATCTTTAAATCTTCACAATTCATCCCATCCTGAACCATGAATTTTAAAACATCAAGCTGCTTCCATCTACATCCATCCAGTTCATGCAGCAATGCATTTTCTCAATTAAAAATGCCAGACCCTAGATAATAATGCAAATACTAATGTAAAAGGGAAAACAAAATCCATAAAGCAAAAGAAGATCCAACGCAGTGAGCTTCTAGCAAGGAAAGTTGACGAGAAACAACACTATCTTGCTCATGATATGATCGTAATCTGTATCTGTTGAAGACGTCCATAGAAAGCTATTGCTTAGAAAGTCAATCAGTAACATAGGTTGATATTCATACAGATCTTCGACAGAAATTTGAGTAACATTAATCCCAAATGCACCCTAATAGTTGTAGGACTACATTGCACCAATAAAGATAACCACAGAGTCCGCCATCAAAGAATTTATATATATATATACATTAGAATTTACATTCTGGTGCACATATTGTTCGAATGACATTTCATTATTGACTGGTGTATCTATAGCAAAACCCTAATTTAAGATCACAAACTTGGTTATCTGAGACTAACACGATTCAGATCCGAATCCAGAACACACTACTTTCTTGTCAGACATTAAACACACATTCGTCAATAATATAATATTACACACTTAACACGCATCAAAAACTTTTCTTCCATTTTTAACTACACATTTTACATCATTTTCAATATACATTTTTCAATAAAAATGGGATCAAACATGCTCTAAATGTAACATTCCATTCCAGTAAATTATAAATCAATTAATGTAACGACCAGTGAAAGTAAGGACCCCCCAAACATGTACTGTCCCATCCATACATTTATTAGCTCAACTCCCTACTCACCCACCTACACAACCTATGCCATACCTTTTACACACACACGGTCTTACCCTTGTTTGGGTTTCATTTTCATGACCTTTGGAAAAGCAAATGTATTTTGGAATATTAATTTTTTGAAAATGTGTCTTTAAAAATTAAAGATTTTTTTTTTAAGTGTAATATTATTTTATTGAAAAATACTACATTTTCCTAAAAATTACTTTTCAAAACTCATTTTTTTTTTTTTCAAAAAGTATGATTATTAAACAAAAGCTTAAACAAATAGAAATAGCTATAAATGTAGGGATCGTTTGACATTGCTTTCAAAAAGTTAAAATGAGTTTTTGAACCCATTTGATTAATTTTATTAAAGTATTTCTTTTAGTTAAAAAAAAAAAAGAAGCTTTTAGAGGAAGTTGGTTGCTTCCTCTAAAAGTTCAGAATAAGAATATTTATTAAAAATTAGTTTTGAAACAAAAATTAAGATAACTTCGTCAAAAAACTCTTCTACAGAAAGTGAAAAAATATCTACGATTTGTGCATTGGACATAGTCACATAAGTTGGTTAACGGTTGTTGAGATTAATCATAATGGTTAGTGCATTCGAAGATTAGCTATGTCAACGAGCCAAGTCGAGCCGAAAAAAAAAAGCTCGGGCTCGGCTCAAGCTTTTTTGTGCCGAGTTTTTTTTTGTTCGAGCCGAGCCTGGTAAAAAAAAATAAGGCTCGGCCCGAGCTTTCGGTCCGAACCTTAGCGAGCCAAGCCCAAGCCGGCTCGATTTTTTTGTTTTTTTTAATGTCAAATCTACATTTTTTACTTAAAAAATTTAAAATTTGTACGGTTTATACGTGTTATAAATTAAAGAAAAAAACTCGGGTTCGGCTCGAGCTTTTTTGTGCCGAGTTTTTTTAGGTCGAGCCGAGCAAAGCCCTACCAAAAAAATGAGGCTCGGCCGAGCCTCGGCTCGTCATAACCGAGCCCGAGCCGGGCCTGACTCGAGCTTTTTCCGAGCCAGCTCGATCCGTTCAAACCGGCGAACTTTTTTGTCATCCCTATTCGAGATGGACAACCTTGGCATATTGAATCAAGAATAGGTTCGATTACCTAAAAAGTTAGAACCCATTAAAAAAATGCCAATTAGTTCAAAGCAAATCAAAATATATCGATACAAAGTATTTGTCGGTTCATCTCAAAAGTTTTATTTCATTTTATACTTTTTTTTTTTAGCAATGGCAATCAATTCTATCAATCATTGTAAAAAAGATTTTCATTTTTATTGACAATTTCTAATTTTTAAATTTTTTTTTTACTTTTTGGGAATTGGAACAAATTCTTAACCCAATAGTAGAAAATATTATCACTTTAATGGACAATTTCCATAAAAAAGGAAGTCAAATGGATTTCAAACTTTCAACATTTTCTATGGAAAATTATACCAATCAAACACACTTAATTACAATTCCCCGTAAAACAAGTTCTAGGCAAATATTTTTCCTGGAATTCGTTTTCTTTCCACCCTATTTTCCATGGTGCAATCAAACGGACCCTAAAATGGTAACTGAAGATACAATTTTGCCCTAAAGATGTGGACATTAGGTCTGCCATTGAAAATGACAAGAGGGTGTACGAACATGCTGTGTCCCTGTCTCTGTCTCTTTCATGTCTGAAATGACATCTCTGCCGACGGGACGAAGGTCACCTTCTCAAATCCCCGCCTGCTTTCACCACCTTAAACCATTTGCACCAAACAGGACCTGACCGGAACACAGTTCGATGTTACGACTTTATAGACTTCCCTTTTTTCATGCATTAGCTCACTCCAAATCTTGTGTTATACAATTTAAATAAGAGAAAAGATTTTGTTCTTCCCCATTGCACATGGCGTGTCAACTGTTTTGGCGCTTCTTGTCTTTGGTACTTCGTTTTGTGTTTCTTTCTTTGAGGTAAAAACCATTAGGGTCCGTTTGATTGCAAGGGTGGAAAGAAAACGTTTTATAGGGAATTGATTTTCCAAGAAAATATTTTACCGGGAATTGTAATTAAATGTGTTTGATTGATATGATTTTCCATGGAAAATCTTGAAAATTTGGTGTCCATTTGACTTCGTTTTTTATGAAATTTGTCCATTAAAGTGATAATTTTTCTACTATTGAGTCTAAAATTTGTCACATTGTCAAAAATTAAAAAAAAAATTTTGAAAAAAAAAAATTTACCATACCGAATATTATTCGTTTAACTTTGTTTTGTATGAAAGTTGTCAACAAAAGTGATTTTTTTTTTACCATTGTGTCTAGACTTTGTTCCCATTGCAAAATAAAAAAGCAAAAAAAAAAAAAGTGGAAAATGTTTTCCCACATATTAGGTGGAAAAACATTTTCCACCATTTGTGCATTAAAGGGTTGTACCTAGAAAATGGAGGAAAACATTTTCCGTGGAAAATTTTTACAATCAAACAACCCAAAACTTGAAAGATGGAAAATGAATTCTTACTTCCATGAAAAATATCTTGAATCAAACAGACCCTTAGTATATAATGGTTTAAATAATAATTTACACATACATGATATGGTGAAATACGATTGAATCAAAATTTATTCAACGAAATAATAATAATAATAATAAAAATCTCCACTCTCTTTTTGACACCTCGTAAGTATGTTAATCAGTATATAATTTCATTATTTACAAATATCACTATTCCAGTAAATAACGTGCCCGGTTAACATTAAGTCACTGTTTGGTACACACAGGGGCGGACCCAGCACCTGGCCAGCCCCCGCGGCCGCCCGTGCTGGGTCCGTCGGGAGCTTGAAGGTCCGCCGGGAAGAATGGAGCAGGCTGTCGACGGCGAAGTTTTTTTTTCGTTTTTCCTCCTGGTTTGGCCGTTTGGTTTTGGCCATTTTTTGATATGTCAAGCCCAATGAATTAGGCCAATTTACAACCCATTTGCCACAATTAAAACCAAATCCATTCCTTGATTAATCCCCCAATTCAGAGCTCCAACAATCAAACCTGAAACCACGACCGGTGATTGCGAAACTTCAGTGGTAGTTGTTCATCGCTGCCTGCCTGCTGTGCCTTGGGTCTCCACCTCTCTGGCCGTCCGGCGTGACGTCCAGCCTCCAGCTTCAGCGTTTCGCGTTGCTGCCTGCCGCCTTCTCTTCCAACTCCAACAGTGAGTTCGCTGCTCTGCTCTGCTCTCCTCTCTCTTTTCCTTTTCCTTTTTGTTTTTGTTAGTTAATTTGTTTGTTTTGTTAATTGTTATATATGTTTTATAAATTATGTTTAGCAGTTTAGGGTTTAGGAATCTATTTGTGATTTGTGAATTGAGCCTAGTTTTTAGATTTTGAATTTTGTGAATTTGAAACTTGGGAATTTTGTGAATTTGAGAATCTAAGAATATTGGGGATTTTGTTGCCAAATGTTAAGGTTTGTGATTTATGACAATTGAGAATTTGTGAATTTGAGAATATTATCTGATTTGCTTGGAAATTAGTCCTCTTCTTCAATTGCTAATTCATTTCAAGTCCTCGTTAATTGCATAACTGATCCTTCCACTTACAAGTTCTACACCATAGTACTCGATTTTCAAATTTTGTGTGACCCTCAATCCAATTGACCAAAATCACTATTTTCATCCGTTCGCGCCCAGGCTGAGTTTTCTTGTAAATTAATCCTAAAATTAAGTATCTAAATTCAAGCACTCCCAAAATGCTCACTTTTAGTGGTTCAAGTAAATGTAAAATCACACTTACGAGTCTATAGTTTAGTTATAAACTTAATCAATTTAATAGCTTGAGAAATTAAAAGAAAAAGATTCCTACTTTAGTCTTAGACTCTTGGTCTAGTGAATTGATTAAGCCCCTATTTGATTTAGTTAAAAAAATAATAAAAATTTAAGTTAAAATCAACAATTTATTTCAACCATACATCCTCCCATGAAATCCATAACTTTTATCAATTTTTCAACCATATGTTTAATCAATTTTGATCAATATCAGCTCAAATATAATTTTTAACTAAACTAATAGGGTTATACTTAATGTAAAGTCTCTAAAAATTGGTGTTGATTTAAAATGACTTCTCGAGCTCACACCCTTTTAGGCAAAATCTGGCAAATTAGTTGTATGAGATTATGAGAGACGAATTCATTGATTTATGTTGCACACTTGCTATTGTAGATTATTGAACGATTTTTCCAATCGAAACAAAAGTCCGTACCTGTTTCTTCCGGTTCTAGTGGGGTTTCTAGTTTGTATTACGTATTTCTTTTGTATTTTAGGTTGTATTGAAGTATGTTTATATATATATTACGTTTAGTGCGTTTATATATATATTGAATATTTTTTAATATTATATAATTAAATATTAATAATTGAACTTGCTCTTACGATCGTTGACTATGGACGTTGACCGGTCAACATCCACGGTCCGCCCGGACTGAGCTTCGAGGCTGGGTCCGCCACTGGGTACACAATAAAATTTTCAAATTACACGGGCTAACTAAGTAACTTGACCCATTATCGATTAGGTTTAATTTCACTAATGTAAGTGGTGAAGCCACAACTTTGAGCTTAGGGCGGCAATCGGCCTCCGCGCCCCTGTGCCTCAGCCTCTAGCTAATGTTCACTCAACTTTAAACTTAAATATCAAATAATAATTCGATTCAAACTTGTCACTAAACGTTACAAAATGCTTTAGTTAGACCATTGATTCAATTTGACGTCTATCTTTTAACAAAAAAATTGGACGTGTCCATATGCTACATCATCAAATTATTAATTGGAATAGGATTTTCTGTTGAAAGATGGTTATATGTACACAATGATGGTTTACATCTCCGTGAGTTACAGATTTCGTTGCATTGATCTTACCAATATATTTTTCAATCAATAGCTAAATTGTTGACACTTCATGTGTACACATTTGAGCGTACAAGTAATTTTATCTAATTTGAAGAGTAAATTTTTTTTTTTTTTTTATAAACGGTAACAATCTCTTTTAATTTTACCTTTTTCAGTAATAATCTATTATTTTAATATACATATTTTTAAATAGTAGGTTTCTCTCTCTAAATAAACTAAGGGCGTGTTCGCTAGATATTAAAATTTAATTAAAATTGAAAATATAGTCATTATTGAATCTCACTCGTCTAATAAAAGTCAACAATAACTGCTAGTTTTTCAATTTTAATCTCTACCAAACACCCTCTAAATTTACGCTCCATTTTATAAAAAAATTAAAAAGTCTGTTGGAAATTTTTACTTTTACTATAGCCATAGGCCCACAGACAGGCCACAGAAGTTCTTCCAAAACATGTTTTCTCACATAATATTTTAATCATGATTTCACGTCATCATATTTATTCATTTTAAAAAAATTCAATTTATTTTTTAAAATTAACTATCGAGATTTTATCATATCGAACTCTATCCGAAAATCTTGTCAACCATCGTTATACAAATAAATTAATTCATCTCTCTCTCTCTCCGGACAGAATATTTTGACCTTTAAAGTATGTATAGTACTTCACAGTCTACGAGGGTCCCTTGTCCAATTCTATTCTATTCACGAGATCTGTGAAGGCCTATTAAAGATTTTTGTGGGGACTTTGTTTTTTTTTCTTCTCTTTAATTTCCTTGTCTTTTTTTGGCGTAACAATTTTTTTAGACCCATTTGACCTAAATGATTTTGACAACTTTATTGGATTTCTTGGAAATTCTTGCGTGTCTCGTTTCCAAAATTCAAAATTATATACACAAAGCCCCCTTGTCCTCATGTCTGGTCGTAAAAAAAAAAAAAAGAATTATGCTATTTGTACATTTCTTGCTGACATCTTTTTTGACATTGTGTGTTGTCAAAATCTCTAACATTGATTATTTTAAGTGTGTTAAAAGGGCAAAAATGTTAATCGCTTCACACCATGTCAACTAGAGTGTAACCGTAGAAAACCTTTAAAAAAAAAATAGAGAGAATAGGTGGAGAGGAAAGTGAGTAACAAAGTGTTATTTGATCATCCGATTATATATTCATAACAATAATCCATTCCTATTTTGATTGGAACGGATCTACTAATTCTTTGATTTCAATTAGTAAAAGGGATCTCGAGCCCGAAAACACAATATGGCCCCAAACACCTTTGTAATTTCAAATACCTGAATTTGTTAAGTCTTTTATGCGACACTCCAACATCCCCAGGATTCTGTTATCTAAATGAGTCACTGGATTGCACATTTTTTTTTTTTTGGGAAACATTACATGTTTAGGTTCGACCTCAATGAGAAAAGAAAATGAAGCATCTAACAACGTATCTTCACATACTAAAAAGTACAAAAACGTCCCTTTTATTTCGGGGGTATAGAGAGAATTGACATATCTTACATGACAACTTTGATAAAGTCATATTGATTTGTATAATTGAGATTAATGGTTGGACAAAATTCATATAAAGTCACATGACAACTTTTTATAATTGTAATAAGGATAATTATCAATTATGTTGGAATGATTTGCACAAATATATAGCAGTAAAAAATTGAGTCAAATTAAGAAAGGTACAAGCCCGTGAAAGGAGGTCAACAGAACAACCACTTTATGCAGGTCAAAAAGCAGTAAATACAAGCACGCCGCAGAATGAGAATCACACTCTTCTCGTTATTCTCTGCACCTTCACGTCCGGTTTTACCGGTACAATAAATTACCTTCCTTTTTATTTTATTTTATTTATCTTCAGAGAAATATAATTAAAAAAAGACACGTGGCCAAGAGGTGACAAATATCAGTGGAGGAAAGAAACTTCACAAATCAAAAATTGAGAATTTGGTTGTGTTGCAAGAGAAAAGTTATACATACACCTTTTGGATCTTACTTTTTGCACTTTTTCTCTGTAACAGATATATGTTTTCCAGTATTTTGTTGGCACATTCTGATTTTTCTCAATCCTGTGAAGAATAGAGAATCTATGCAGTAGGCCTCTGCAGTTTTCGATCCAGTTCCTATTGATCCTAAGGTTTGTAATCTGTATAACTCCTTTGTCGCTTTTTCAACATGCATATAAACAGCATGTGATGATTACGTAATTTTATGGTTAGGAAGAATCTTTTTATGCTTTCGGATTGAGTGCGAGGTGAAATCAGAGAAAATTCACTGGCATTGTTAAATTTTGAGTTCATGAGCATTGCTGTTGAACGAATTTGACGTGTGATCTGCTTTTAATATAATAATCTCTCATTTTCACTATTTTATTAATTGAACTTTCAATGGCGCAATTTTTTAACGTCGGTTGAATAGTTGACATGGAAATGGAATGGGCTTTGAGTTAGATTTGAAATATTTTGCAGCGAGTTTTAACATTTTATCATTGAACTAGATGGTATCATTGCACTGATACTTCACTGAGAAATTTTTACAAGGAGTTGTGATTTCTGGATTACTGTAAGGTACTGAACTGCCACTTTCACTACTGGTGCAGCACAACTTAAGTTTTGATGCTTTTGCTTGGAAATCTCTTTGCTTTCATTGAACTTTGAGGATCGAGCTATTTATCTTCTGGACCTGGCGAAAATGTCAGGTATTATTGTACTCTATGATATCTGCCACTGTTCTTTGTTGTTCGCTTTAATTGTCGACAACATCACATCTTATCAGAAAAGAAAAATTGTTTGCAATATAAATTCACATTCAACAATATATGATATTGTAGGCCTAGAAGGATTAGAGCAATATGATTGCACAAAAGAGAAGACATCAGATTTTGAGAACCCTGAGGACGAACGCCAGAGGTCAAAAATTGGGGCTTTAAAGAAAAAGGCAATAAATGCTTCAAACAAGTTCACTCATTCTCTCAAGAAAAGAGGGAAAAGGAAAACTGATTACAGGGTTCCTTCAGTCTCTATTGATGATGTGCATGATGCAAAAGAGGAGTGTGCTGTCTATGACTTGCGTCAGAAACTCTATGACAGAGATTTGTTGCCGATTAAACAGGATGACTATCATACTTTGTTGAGGTGATTTCATTTTATTTTTATTTTTTTCATTTTCGTTGGCTTCTCTACAAGCTCCAATATCTCCGGAGCAATCACTAAATTCTATAGAATAAGATGGCTCCCAGGTCAATGAATAGTAGGTAGTTGAAAGTGGAGAAGACCCTTTCTAGAATGGTAGTCATTTCATATTCACATCCCCATACTTTCAAGTGAACAAACAAATCAATTGATTTAGCTGCAACTGTTACTTGTTCTAATGGAATGTGTTTTGCTCGCCTGGTTTGCAAGTTGGTGGATTTTATACGCAATAATAGATAATAGAGAAGTGAAAAGAGAAATCAACACAAGAATTTTATGTAGTTCGACAATGTGTCTACGTCCACAAGGAGCGAAGCGTAGAAATTTTATTCTGTATGAATAATAGGGTTACATCATCCGTGTATATATAATAACCTAACCCTGACCCAAACAAGACTTTAGGGCCCGTTCTTCTGGTAAACGTGTGTTCCACTCTTCAAAAGAAACTTATTTCATATTGTGATTTATGCATGACCTTACGCACATATTTCTTGAGTTGGTGTGGCATTTGGATTTTTAGGTTGTTACTTGTATCTAATTTAGTTGCACAAGGAATCAGTGGTTAAGTCTTGAGCCTATGATGTGTTTTATGTAGATTTTTGAAAGCAAGAGACTTTGACATTGACAAAACAATACAAATGTGGGAAGAGATGCTTAACTGGAGGAGAGAGTTTGGAGTGGACACCACACTGGAGGTAATTTTGTTATACGTTCACCTGCACAATAATGCTAGAGGAGAGGGCATTTAGTCAAAATTATTGGAGATTTTATTCTGGAAACATTTCAAGCACCTCCCATCCTTTTTCTACAGTCAGAAGGCGTTCAGTTTCTTTTCTATTGGCGATATCAGAATGCTGTTAAAATCTGTTTCTATTTTCAATCTTCAGGACTTTGAATTTGAGGAACTGGAAGAAGTGTTGCAATATTACCCCCAAGGATATCATGGGGTTGACAGGGAAGGCAGACCTGTTTACATTGAAAGGCTTGGAAAAGCTCACCCAAGCAAACTAATGCGCATCACGACAATTGATCGCTACTTAAAATATCATGTTCAGGAGTTTGAGAGGGCCCTGCACGAGAAGTTCCCAGCCTGTTCTCTTGCTTCAAAGAGGCGGATCTGTTCAACAACCACAATCTTGGACGTGCAAGGCCTTGTAAGTTGATTTAACTGCCGTCAATTTCCCAATTGAATGATTTTTGTTAAAGTTATGCCTCAATAAATTCTTGTTAGCTTTCTGATGAAACACTCTTAAAAAATACTATAAATATTAATATCATTTGAAAGTTGTACAGCACATATTCCTGGGGTTGACTTAGATTTGGATTTAACAAAAAGTTAGCTTTTCACTATTTATGTCTATGCACCAAAAGATTAAATTGATTAAGCACCTTTACTGTTAGAAGAATTCTATTCTGTTGATTGAGTGGGGAGTAGTACATATATTGCTTCTCTACTTCTTGGGAGGTTTTCTTTTCCTTTTGGTAACCTATATTACAATGGCATTTCTATTTCTTGTGTAATAAATGGAATAATTTATAAATGCAGGGAGTTAAAAATTTCACAAAGCCTGCTGCTAATCTATTGTCGGCCATGGCGAAAATTGATAATAGTTACTATCCCGAGGTATTGTTAGCGTAATATTCTCTTTTTAATCCTGACGAACCCTTCGACAATTGTCTATTTGCCCATGAATGTTCCAATAATTATTTGCAGACACTCCATAGTATGTTCATTGTTAATGCTGGACTCGGTTTCAAGAAGGTGATTTGGCCTGCTGTACAGAAGTTTTTGGATGCAAAAACCGCTGCGAAAATACAGGTAAAAGATTTTCTTTGCATATTTCTTGCTTAATTAACTCATATCATATTCCTTGTTATATTAACTGCATTTTAATTGATTGCATATTTGTGTTCTTTTTTCGCAGGTTTTGGACCCCAAGTCCATGGGGAAACTGCTGGAAGTCATCGATCCGAGGTTGATTGTTTTTCCATTTTTTTAAAGTTTTAATGTGATTTTTGAGCATACCAAGATCTAATGATAGGTTGTTCTACCCGTAGTCAATTGCCTGACTTCTTAGGTGGATCGTGCACTTGTTCTATTGATGGCGGTTGCCTAACGTCCAATCAGGGTCCATGGAATGATCCTAAAATAATGAAGGTACACATGTTTGATGTTTCTGTGAGTGGCTCATCTTTTTCTAATTTCTTTATTACGTAACTCCATTGTGACGGAAGAATAAAATTTCTCTCAATTTGTAGATTGTGTATAATGCAGAAACAACTCTCATGAAACATACAACCATAACAGCCAATGACCATCAGAAAATTGACTCTCATATTCAGCTGCATCTACTTAAGGTAGTAATTTTAGGTTTTGATATACATTGAATTTTTGTTATCTGTAAATCTAACATTTTTTTTTTCTGTATCATACTATCAGGGGAAAACAAGTGATGTGTTGACGGCTGAGTCAGAGTCAGAGGACGATTCTTGCTCTCCGACTAGAAGAAATATCTCTAGGTCTACACTATTGGCTCCTGTTCTTGACAAAGTAAGTTCGAATAGCAGTTCTTAATTTTTAAGAATAATAATTTTGATCCTACTATGCTAGATATGTTATATTGATATGCCTTGCATCTCCCTATCGGCTGAAACAAGCATGCACACTCTAACTTGATCGCCTATATGGGTCTGTTCGTGGATAGTTCTTCATAGTGTGCTAGCACAGGTGCATTCATGCTTTCTTGTGCATGATTTGTGAAAATTCAACTGATGCAGGCCGAAATACCAGATACTAGTATCTACTACAGTTGCAACGATCATTTTACTCCAGTTGATAAAGATAATGATTATGATCAAGGAATGGAAAAATTTCAGCGTCAGTCTTTTATTATAGACAACTCAAGGAATTTGAATGGTGACGAAAGACAGAATTTAGGAGGTATATTTTTCTTTTTACAATCAAAGGATGGTCATGCATTTAGCCCCCCATCAATCAAAGCAGGCATTATTGGCGTTCTCTTAACAGTAATGTAATATCTTGTGCATTAAATTTAATTGAATGATTTTGAGATAGAAATGACTGCAAGATTGAATCTTGTGGAATGAGCCTTCAGATATTTTCTTTGTAATGGCATAGCTCAGGTTTCGGCATCTTGTTTCTCCTTTTTTTACCTATCTCTCTTATTCCCTGGAGACATCACATTCAAAAGCCATAAAAAGCATTTCTTTATGTCAGTTAGTCTAGGCTTAAATATGGTTCCGATTTCATCAACATTCTAAGTAGAATCTATGGAATATTCTGCATTCATATGACTCATACCTTGTATATCTTTTAGGTACTCTGTTTACCAATTGGTTTGACACTATCCAGGAGAAAATTAATTTCCCATTAGTGGCAAGAACATTGATATCTTTCATGGTCAAACATTTTGCCTTAATCCGTAATGTGCCTTTTGAATACTGGAGAAGACATACGAATGCTTATCCATCCAATGCATTGGAAGGTGAACCAAAATTAAACAGTCATCCACCAGCCAATGCTGAAGCTGTTTGTGAAGACCAGGTCCTTCCATATCTGCAGCGTCTCCAGAGATTGGAAATTTTGTTGGAAGTACTAAACAAGAAGCCTGCTGAAATTCCATTAGAGAAGGATCAAATGATTAAGCAATCTATGGACAGGATCAAGGCCTTAGAGCTTGACCTTGGGAAAACAAAGAGGGTAAGTATCCCATATATTTACTTCATGTTGTTGAAAGTTTGAGCGTGTATAATTGCTCCCTTGTATTTTGTTGCAGGAAATACATGCTACTGTGATGAAGCAGCTAGAGATTGGAGAGTTGATGGAGAATATGAAGGAGTCCAGATTTCGTGTAAGTAATTTTGCCTAGCAAATGCAAACTCGTTTCTCTGGGTTATTCCTCTTTCCAGTCCCCTTGGAATTCGGATGCCAGTTATTTCTTTATTCAAGTAACTCTTTTTCCCGTTCTTGTACCCGTTGCGCTTCTTTAATAGATGATATATTTAAGGGTTCCAGTTGCTGGTTTTTCTTTTAACAGCGAAGAAGGTTGTTCTGGTAAGTTTGGAAAGCAGAGATTGGAAGACATCGCAACGGCTCAGTGAAACATAAGCAGTTTTGAGGCGATTGCTGGAGATACTACACAGGGGAAAACTTCTTCAATCATGCTACGAGTACATTATGGTTTACATCATTGTATGCATTCTTCCACATGGGCACCATCATTTCCTTAGATTTCCCCCCAACACCTTTTCACATAATTGCCTAGATTGTCCCACATCAGAGGGATGTCAACCATATTGTAAAGCAAAATGTACATTTAGCATTTTCCAAACTTCGTATGGCCATCTCCTTTTCCTTTCCTCTTGCTCTCACGCATCAACAATCTCTTAGGTGGAACCAGGAAGTTTGCTCCACAAGTAACACCGGGCTGCAGCATTTTCTCATTTGCATGCCTATAATGCCCTTTGTAGCACAGTATTGAAAATGAAAACGGGTGGCAGCTTTTTTCACTTTCCTGTCTACTATCCCATGCACTGCAGTGTATATAATATAAGATGTATATGAGCCTCTCCAACTGAATTTAGGAATATTGGCTAATGTTTTGCAGTAAAAGGATAGCCTTCTGCATCCCACTTTTCTATGAGCTAGAGATGGATCATGGATGCAACCCTATTTGTTGAAATTATCTTCTCTTAAATATTCAAGTAGTTTTACGAATTTGAATATTGGATATAGCAATCAAACTGATGATCTTGATATCATATGATAAAGGCCACTTTGGCATGAATTTTGAAAAGTAAAAATGAACTTTTGAGATTCAAAAGCTACTTGGTTAATTTTATAAAAATATTTATTCTGATTAAAAGAATTAGTTTCCAGACATTTATTAAGGTAGCTGTCTTATGAAACGTTAATACGGAAGCAAAAGCAGAAGTTCATCCTAAATGAGAAACTCGGACTTAAGCCATATAACCCAACTTGGTGCAAAACTCATATGTTTGGAGAAGTGATTCACCATAATGCATTTACTTTTGTTATTATTTGCAATTCTTATCACAATTCTGCAGATACCTTCAAATTTACAGAACCAGCCGCTTATGAAACCCTAAATCTGTAGAAAAGAAATTGTGATTCCTGGTTGTATAAATTCATTTCAAAACTTCACTTTCTACTGAATCTAATTGAATTTTTTTCACCAAAACCATAATAAAGAATTATTGGACTTGCCATAAGGAAGGGAAAACAACCAAGAAAAAACAAAAAAAATTGAATCCGTATGGATCGGGGAGTTTGAACCCGACGTGAATCGAACACGCAACCTTCTGATCTGGAGTCAGACGCGCTACCATTGCGCCACGGATCCCTGGGTGCTAGTTAAACAGCATAAAATATATATATTCTAATAATGCCCAATACCACCTCCGACATACCCATCTGCGCGGCGGCCAACATTTCCTAGGTTTTAGACCCCTCAACAACAGCCTACTTCAGATATTTGCAGAAACCCAGATTTTTTCTTGCTAAACTTTTTAAGTTTTTTCATGAATTTTCTGGTACCAATCCATTTTGTTTCCGATTTGACATTCAAAAAGCTTATACAATCTTAATGAAATATCTCAAAATTAACATAGTTCAGAGATATAAAAGAATGCATAAAATTTTAATTGTTACAAAATTTAAGCACAACTTTGATAATATTTTTGTTTTGTGTCAATGAAAAGTTAATAAAACTATAGATCTCACGAAAATTTGGTCAATTATAAAGTTAATAAAATTTTAGCAAAATTTATCAAACAAGTTGTTCGACCACGTATTCAGAGTAGGTTACTCTACTTGTTTGTTGAATAGGTGCCTAACTCCATCATCTCCTTGCAAATTGGCCTTGTTTGGTAGCACTTAAAATTCAAACTTTAATTTAACCTCACAACTTTTTAACTACATATTTTATCAACTTTTAACGAAATTTACTAAAAAAATTAATTTTAGTCCTCGGAATTAAATTCTAAAACAGTTGCTTATTAAATAAATTGACTTTTCCTATCTCTATCAACTCTTTCTTTCCCAGATAACAAATCTCCAATTTGGACCTCCACTACCCTTTTATGATGTTTTCTTGATTCAAACACACAATAGTCAGAAACCATTGCTTATTCAAACCAAAGTGCAATCCACAAATCACACATTTTGACGTAATCTATTAACCAATGGCATCTTTGGTGGGACAGATTGGGCTTTGCTAATATTAAAGAAAAATTATTAAATATTGTCTATTGCATTACATGGTGTCATCTAATACTGTACTCGTCAAAAGATAGGTTGTTGCTTGCATAATCATGAATTGTACACATTTTCATTAAAAAAAAAAGAAAAGTTTGTTGAAGCGTCAAGGTTCTCTTGAAATAACGATGACAAGTTCATGAAGACTCTACAATTAGAGGGTGTTTGGTAGAAAATTGAAAAACTAACAGTTATTGTTGACTTTTATTAGATGAGTGAGATCCAATAACGTCTATATTTTCAATTTTAATTGAATTTTGAGTTATACTGAACACGCTCTTAAGAATTGAAGAAAGAACCAAGATAGTTCCTAATTAAAACATCAATTTGTACCAAATCCCAGATAATGAAATTAAGATGTCGAATTTGCAAACCTAAAATCATAATACTAAAGTCGAAATTAGCTTACGAGCTGAAACTACTTTAAATTCAACTGAACAAACAAAAGAGTTCTAAGAAGAAGAGCCATAATCAGAATTAGCTGCAAGTTCAGACTCAATACCAGCTTCATTCTCCAATGGAGGCACCTCATTGAGATCGAAATCCAGAATTTTATGACATTTATGTGCAATTTCTGGGCTTTCGTGGTCTACTTGAACAATGTCAGTCGAAAGTATATCATCCTCTGAAGCTGCAAATGAAGATCGATCAGTGCCAGTGGAGTTGTAAATAGCAGTCTTGTATTTATTGTGGCTAGCCCTATGACCCCCTAGTGCTTGGCGAGTTTCGAAGCACTTGCCGCATGTAATGCACCTGTACTTAAGGTGAGGAGCCTTCGTTGTCACGGGACCGGCATACTTCTTGGATTCAAGATCACTCAATCTCACCTTTTTCTTTCTTGTTTCGTTCTTGATCGTCTTTTTTGAATTAGGACGCTCATGTTCTTCATTGGTGACTGATTTTCGAAGAAAACTCCCAATTTTGTTGCTCTGCAAACCTTCAAGATTAGTAGAGCCGCTTTCCTCATTTGAAATTTTTGATTCAGAAACCTTATTAGTATCCCCAGTTTCACTCTTATACGTTAGTGAATTGCTGTTGGTGACCTCAGATTCAACAACTCTTTGCCTGTACAATTGTCCACTCTCAAATGACTCCCCACGAGCCAACATCATAAGATCAAGAACAGCATCATATAATTCATCATCCTCCGAGCCTGAAAACTTCGATGTAGCGCTCGTGGCGCCTCTCTTTGCAATCACTGACAAACCAGGAAAAGACTCGGTTGAATCAACTGTGTGATTTCCATCGGCATCAGTCAGTGAATCAATTTGATTATCGACATTTTTAGGTTCAGTCTTCGACCAAGAACTCTTTTTCGCTATTGTAGGTGGCTGAATTCCCCTCCAATTCCTCTCTGGATGGCACCTCATGTGCCCACACAGTGACTTCATCGATAAAAAATTCTTCCCACAAATTAAACAACTCAGTTTCTTGTTATAATGCTTCTCTTTCACATAATCAGATTCACTCTCTTCATCTTCTCGCAGACGTTTCTTGGACTTTATGGGTTGATTCACTTTTTTCTTGGCCTGAACGTGAATTCTCATGTGACCTCCCACAGCTTTACCTGAATTAAATCCTTTATTGCACACTGGGCAAAACTTACTGTACATCTTATCCTTCTCTTGAATTACAATAGTCAGATCATCTTCCTCCATGCCTCGTTTCAGTTCCGACTCACCCTCGGTGGATGAACCTTGCGGAGGAACACTTAATTTATCTGTCCACAGCTTCTTCTACCCCAAAACATTTCGCAAACCTAAGATTTCTCATTAACTGATGTGACTCAAAATCTTCTTCACAAGAACAACCATAGCTTAAGTGTGTGTATATATATATTTATATGTATTATGTATACAAAGAGAAAAAGGGTCGAAAATGATCTCAAAGAGTGGTTAAAAGAAAGCGAGAGCTGAGATTTTCAACAAGAAAAATCTTAAAAGATGGATAGTTACATAATGGCCCAGAAACCCTTAAAAAGACAAACTTCCTAGAAGATATATACTAATTAAAAATGGAGAAATAACCCTAAACAAGACTCAAAGAAAAAAAGCACTGACCAGAATAAAAAGATCTTTTGGAGCAAAGTATAGATGTTTCCTTAGCTGAAAAGAAAACATAAAATCAATTAAAAAAAAAAACAGCAGAAAAACATCGAAACTCTGTGATTTTGTATGTATGTACATATCATTTAGATCAGTGATGAAAATGAAGAAAAAAGAGGTAATAATGACATCCTGGATGAAGAAAAAAAGTGTGAAAAAGAAGTTGAAGAGTCAGTTCTTAACTATGGACATTGACTGTCACGTTCTTCTACTTTTTTCCATCTAAACCAGGTTTTAGGGAATAACCATTAATCTCTTACGGTAATTTAGCATTTGTTACGGTTTTGAAGATGTAATAAGATTACTATCAAATTCTGTGAGATTAAGATGAGAAGTTTAATGCAAGTAGAACTCCACAAATATTTGAATTACGCACCGGAAGTAGTTTTCTTTATCATTATCCACGCGGGGAAAAACCTATCTTTTTCCACATCAAAATTAGAAAAAAAATTGACAAGTTTTCAGTATCGTAATTAGGTGTGAAAATGGGAAAAAGAGAATTCTTTGGGCTGGTCAACCTCACAATTTAAGTTAAAATAGTCTGTGCAATTAATTTCCTTTTAATGCAATTTATTCATTATTACCTTAAAAAAGCTATCACTACCTCAATGCATGCTTCTTTTTCACGAAGAATGGTTATATTGTAATTAATTGTTAGGGTACAATGTAAGATTGTCGTCGTTCAAACTAGTTCAACTTGTACGTTAACGATGTGCATCCTTTTATCACGTGACTTTTAGGTTTAATTAGAACGATTTTTGGGTCGGTTCTCAATTTTTTGCAGTCAATTAAGCATGTCGAGATTTTCATAGCACGAGACGAAAGTCAATCCTCCCATCAAGAACGTGAAAGGTTACATGGAGAACCAACATTAATGATAAATAAAAACGTAGTGAAAGTCAATACCAAAGACTAAGCAAATCTACTAAAGTGGAACTCTTCCACGTGAAAAAAAAAATTAAAAAAAATTCAGTCTTATACTCTTGAGTATTTGAATAATGTTATTTATTGTGATGATGGATCATAAGTGATTTGATAGTTTATGTGAAATAATAAGATTGAGTAGTTCAATATTTTAAGAGAGAGAGGGTGAGGGGAGAGAGATATGGGAGATAATAAATTACTACATATCACCTATAAATCATAGTGATGACATATAACATTATTCTTAACCCTTGTTCGATACAAATTAAAATCTGATTCTAATCTCAAGTCAAAGTCAACAATTAATTTTAACACACAACTTTTCAACCACACATTCCATCAACTTTTAAAAGAAAGTCTAAAATTAAATCTAGAGCTTGTTTGGTACAGTTCAAAATCGAATTAAAATTGAAAATATAATTGTTATTGGGTCTCACTCGTCTAATAAAAGTCAACAATAACGACTAATTTTTTCTATTTTAATCTCTACCGAACACGCACCTAATAGTAGTTCAATTACTACTGCCTTTTCCTTGTATTAAGGTACCATAAGACGGAGATGCACCTAAAGAAACCACAAGCTAGAATAGCAGTTGAACAAGTTAACAATGGGCGCTGCTAGGATTATATCCTCATAAACTATAAACTAAGTAAATTTTTTTAAGCTCGGTGAAATTAGTCTACAAAATGAGAGACTCCTACCAAGTCTAAATACCTTCGAAGGATCCAAAACAATTGAAAAACACATTCAGTTAGTGGCAAGGGTAGTTTGGGGAATAAAGGGGGAAATAGTAGTATAAATGTAATAGGAGAGGGAGCCAAAAAGGAGGAAAAAAAATATTGAGTAGTTGGTTAAGCCAATTAGGAGAGATCCAGCCTCTCGAATGCTTGGAATTATTCTTTCAATTTCCTGTTTTCCAGATCATTTCAATTCAATACAATTGTACTTTGTTTACAAACAATTGCATCAATCCATCTAAACTACATCTCACTCCAACAATTATTATATATCTTACAAATTCACTAACACATCAAATCCTAGTTCACAGCCACAGATTTACAACAGAAGTTCACCACAGCAGCACCGGCATCTCTTCTATACAGCTGGTTTGCAGAATTCCAGCAAGAGTAGCCATCAATTGAGCAGCAGAGACTGGGGGATCCTATCACAAAAGCTCCAGTTGTAGCTTGTGATTCATCTGCTTGCTGATGTATTTAACAGTAAGTGAAATGAATGTGGGAGCAGAGAACTGCCACCCACACATTATTTTCTACAAATAATTTGCTTACCCGCTATCATAACATAGAGTACCAGTAGCAATAAATTATCCCAACTCTGTACTTCAAGTGCAGCTTAATGAAACTTATGACAGTCCAGTAAGAATTAGCAGATGAATACACAAACCAGTTAGATAAATTTCTTTTATAATACAGAATCCATGTATGGAAATTGGAAAGTAATAAATGAGACGACGACAGTAATCTCTGGCATAATGAAGTACGTGTTTTCACCTAGGGTGAGATGTCGACTGAACCACAATATAAGTACAATTTCCACTTGAACCTAGTTGGGGTTCGGCATGAACCCTTCCACGATTTAAATAGTACAGGAGAGAAAGGACTAAGACTTAACTTCGAGAATTATATATGGAGAAGAGTCAGAAGACGGAGAATTAAAAAGTGAACACCTCCATTACATAAATATAAGCTAAAAATCATTTATTAAACTGAATAAACAGCATCTCTAGACATTTTTACTCAATCCGAAGCTTTGCAAAATTGTACATGTATAATATGTGAGAAATTTATTGCAAAAAGCTTTTAATTTCCTGAATGAAGTATTATAAGCTCCACGGACCAATTCTCATACCTAGTGACAGACAGTGTTGCAAGTGCAGAACCCAATTCCACAAACATTTGTAGAGCCTCTAAGTTGGAACAATGACCATATGATTCAAAAACGCAAACATAACTTCACCTTCATAATCTCTTGACACTCCACCACCAGAGCCACATCCTTGATTGCCCTTGCTGCAGTCATCCTTGTGTAGTTTAAATATATGAGGCTAGCCCGTACATTAAGTGCTAGTCGACTATGAATAGTTGCAAAGGGGATTTGGATTCAGGCCAGAATCCAGATTGTGATGAAAAAGGAGAAATAAAGGTTCTTTTTAGAACTAAGTGGGAACAATCCCAGTAAAATTTGGTGATATCTGCAAAATAAAGAGTCCCATGACAATTATCAATATTACCAACTGCACGAAGAAACATGCAGTGTACTTGCACATCCTCTTCTGCAGCTTCGTCGACTCATCAGCACCTACAATATCTTCGCAATATTTCTCCAAATCCTCAGCTTCTTTACTGAGAGTTGTAGCCTTGTTTTCTGCATCTCCAAGCCTGTTCAGGATCTGGGCTTGCTCTGAAGCCAGAGTTTTCGGCTTTTCTAAAACAGACTGTCCATCCACTGCAACCTTCAATTTTTGGATCATTCTTGATATTATAAAATATTCAACTTCAGCTTCAATCTTTCGCTTAAAGAGGTCCTCAAATTCTGCTTCTATGTTTCTTTTCTCCACTGATTCTTCTAGTGACCTGCTATTTAGAATTGTATCTGGTTCACTTCCCTTAGAGTTGAGCGCATGGAAGCTAGATTGTAACTGTTCGGTGGAGTTTGCCTGATAGAGTTTTGGATCGATGGAAGTACACTCTGAAGGGAAGTCTTGAATTGAATCATCCGCCTGAACGTCTTCCTTTCCAATTTCTCTAAATTTTTGAACCTCTGCAAATATATATAAACCCATTTAGTTAAAGAAATAAAGCCCATGAAAACAAAGATAACAAACAATTTTGTGAAATAGGCAAAGGATCTTAGCTGATCTATATTAGATGAATAGAACAGTAGCTACAAGAACAATACATTTTATCTCCCCTGCAAAAGTTACACGTGCAGCGAACAATTTAGAACCCTTTAGTTCGAGCTTGAACAACTACACATTTTGTTCAATTGCAAAAAATAAGGAAACATTGATGGCAAGCAAGTGGAATACTAAAGTGATATATGTCCTTCCACTTGAAATGTATAGACAAAGAACATCAATACTTAACCTATATTCACATCATAGAGTACGGTGTTAAATTAAGTATAATGGAAAAACAGGAGCTTATACAAGATTCTGTACTCAGAACAGATTGAAAAAAAATCCCTCAAAATGCTGCTTTCAACAAACTATTAGGAGATAACATTACAACCACACAGGTTAGTTTGATCTTACAAATGTACCAGAACATTTGACACCAAAAATATTCAAAGGTTTGAATTTCTAACCTTCTGATTATTATATAAAAGAAAAATACAAACCTCCTTTTTAATATCCACAAAACCTAGAATGTTCACAAGTTCACATCCCTCTACAGGTTTCAAAATTTCGTAAATAGTTTTTCCTTGATGAAACTAAAAACATTATTATGACTCTCTAAGCCCTTAGGTTCCGTTTGATTGTAAGGGTGGAAAATGAATTCCAGGGAAAGTAATTGCCTAGAAATTATTTTGCAGGAAGTTGTTAATTTAGTGTGTTTAATTAGTATCATTTTCCACCCGGAAAATTTATAAATTCTGTGTTCGTTTCGCTTTGTTTTACATGGAAATTATCCATTAAAGTGATAATTTTTTCCACAATTGGTTATAAAATTTGTTTCCATTGTCAAAAAGTTAAAAAAAAAAACGAAAAAAATCATTTTTTTCTTCAAAGTTTAGTGTTCGTTTTGCTTTGTTTTACATGAAAATTGTCCATTAAAGTGAAAAAAAAAATTTACAACTGATTATGAAATTTGTTTTCATGTTAAAAAAAAAAACACAGAAGTGAGAATTCGATTAGGTGGGAAAATCAATTCTCCACGCCTTCAAAAAGGCGCATGAAGTGGAAAAATTTTCCACAATTTCCATGGAAATTTTTTCGCAACAAACACCTCCAAAGATGGAAAATGGATGCTGTCAAACACTGCCTTAGTTTTTTTTTGGGATATTTAAAGCCAACATCAAGTTTACTAAACCACAAATAATATGCATGGAAAGTTATTGCACTTGTGATCTAGTCATCACACAGAATAAAGTTTAGAAATATGTAAGAAAAAACAAAAATAATTTTGCACTCAATTTACTGTCAAATAGGGAAAGGTCGGATGGACAGACCTTTTTCTAGTGCTTCTTGTGCAGACTGAAGCGCAATGATAGATTCAACCAGGGGATCGTGATCAGCTGCAGAACCAGGGTTCTCCCTTCTTTCTTCTTTAACCACAAAGGACGAATCATCGCCATTTTGCCCATCATAATTAATTGAACTTCCATTTTGCATCCCATTGCTCATCACAGAGTAGTGTCCCTGCATGAAAGTAAAGTTGGAGCTTCGTGAGTCAGAATCCACACTCGAACGGGTGTTTTCTTCCTCGATTTTGGCCCTGTCCCCTCTAGCCTTCTTACTGGTGTCAATATGATCCTTTCTCTGCTGTTCACGCTGCACAGAGTTACTCAAATTCTTCCCACTCAGACTCTTCGTCCTGATTTTATCTTGTGGAAGTCCAGCAACCTTGGACATCTCATTCCTTAAGTTTGGAGCACTGGCTGCTGTGGATGACTTGCTACTCAAATCCCCACTGTTCTCCGAATCCATTCCAGTAAAAAGGGTAGGTCCAATCATCAACCCAGAATCATCAAGTACAACGAAACCATTCAAATTCCTCTCCACTGCATTAGTGGATGAAACAGACCCCTCACTCTTTTGCTTCATCTCCTCAGCAAATTGCATCCGTTTACTTGAATTTGGACCTGGATTAGACAAACTCTCTATCAATATCTTGCCAGTTTCAAAAATATTATCCCCTCCCTTGTTGGTGTCCCTCTTGATCCTTCTCCATTTCCTCAACCCATTCCCTTTTATCATCACAGGGGATGGAGGCATTTGTGATGTCACCTCAAGGGGAGGTGAATTAACTTCAATTCCCTTTTCCTCCACCCCCTCGAAAATATCATCATTGTTTTTCACCACACAAGACCCGTTATACACCTTGGTGTCATCGACAGCATTACCCACTTTTTCCATGGCAGAAATAGTCCTAGTTACCTCATTATCTTCCACAGATTCACGCGCGGAACACTCACTTTCCACATCCATTCACAAGAATTTTAGGAACTTTCGTCTACTTCAAACTTAAAAATATCCCACAAAAACATAAACTCGGATCAAGATCGAGAATAATAAACTATCTTTCCAGCTCATGGGACTATACCATCCATAAAAAATGTCCAGATATATATCCACTTCCCAATGGGATTAAATTCCAATTATTCGCCGAGAACTCAATTGAATCCAATTTGAGCAGAAATCAGAAGAAATAAGTATAAAGCGAAAGAAATAAAATATATGATTGGAAATTCTTACTAGAACCTAATTCAGTAAGAAGAAATTAATACACCGTACCTTGAACTCCACGAATTAGCCTTAAGAACTTTGGAGGAGAATTTAAGAAAATGGAAACCCTAGATTTTGGTTAGAGCTGGAGATTTATAGCCGCAAATTTATTACTGTTTGTTTAACTATTCAATTATATACGGAAGACGTTAATAGAGTGATTGATATGAATATGAAAGTCATGCTTGTGGTAGATTAAAATTAATTTTTTAGTATATTTTGATAAAATATGTGATCGAAAAGTCGTGTGACAAATGAAATATGTGATTGATATTGATTATTTAATTTTAATCAATACCAAACAAGGGCAAGCTAAAATCTAGATTTGAATTTATGTCAATTATTTCAAAGGGAATAAACAAAAATGGTCAATTTCATGCTTGTCAATTGAAAGTGTTTAATTTTGATAACTCTTGTAAAAATTACCAAATTTGGTATCAAAATATCTCTTAATGAAAAATGAAGCAATTTCTTTTTTCAATTGGTCCCGAATTTCTAGAAAAACAAGTAGCTTCCACGAGAAATTACATTAATGTTAGCTAATACTTAATGGATTTACTTGCTTTCATTATCGATTAGGTATTGACCAAGAATTTTGAAAAAAAAAAAATGAAGAAGATGAAAAAAAACTAACACTAAAAAAATAACTATGTGATTACAATTCGAGTGTGTTTGAGTTATATTATTTTGGAAGAATGTATTCTGATATACTAGATTGATGGAGAATATGTTGTTGAAAAAAAAAAGAAAAGTTTATTGATATGGTGAAAAATATTATTTTATTGACGAATGTGTAGTTGAAAATGAGTAGAAAAATAAAAATGAAAATGTGTACCAAACAAGGGCTTCATAAAAAAATCATATAATGTCATTTCGAAAAAATTAATCTTGTCCAGGTTTGCAAGTTCATTATGCTTTCAACAATTACGTGTGAAGGTAATTTTTCTTTGAAATCTTATTTTTTTTTTATAAGTTAAGTTTAATAGTTATTATTCTTGTCATTTCATGACATTCTCGACGTTTTAAAAGTTGTCACAACATTTGGACCACATTTATTTTAACACTTTATTTGTCTAAAATGAGATTTCGTTCTGAATATGAGAATTCTCTACATTTTATAATGTTGTTGACATTTTAAGTGTAGTTCTCGACATTCATAAATGTTTTACTTATCCACATATAGGGAGAAGTGGACATTTATTACGTGGTTGACATGATACCTTTTAAAATAAGTAGTATAAATTATATGTCAAATTATTATTGGTCAATACAATTTTTAATTGTATATTTCATTTCAAAATTCAAATATTGTGATAAACAATGCTAGCAAAGTTACACAAATGAAGTGACTACTAATTGTAATGAAATACACAATAATTTTGTTATTGAAATTAAAATAAATTTTACTATTAATATTTGAATTTTACAATGAAATACACAATAAGCTCTCGTTTGGTCGGGATTAAAATCATATTTTTAACAGATTTTGATAAAAGTTAATGAAATATTTTGTTGAAAAGTTGTGAGTCCCATAAATATGTGGTAAAAATTCATTTTTGACTTTAAATTTGATAAAAATCTAGATTTAATTCCTACCAACTATGGACTAAATTTATTGTTAGAATTAAATTAAATTCAAATTTTAATCCAAAACTTAACAAGAAGTTTTAATTAAATTTAAATTCATTGTGAGCACTAGAAGACGTTTTTCAAAATTTAGTGAATGATAAAAGACGTTTTTCAAAGTTAATCGAGTAATCGATTTATTTTTTAAGTGGCCAAAATTTGACCACTTTAAAATCCAATGAGCAGTATAAGAGATTTTTCAAAGTTTAGTGAGCAATCAAAAATATTTTCCAAATTTTAATGACCAAAATTCGACCAACTCAAAATTTAATGATGTGACTGGGCACCACGTGTACATCCGTTGACCACATCATCAATTCTATTAGATGTTTTAAACAGAAGTTATACTGTGAGCTATGTCAACTCTAGTGAGCAATTGAAGAAATGAACATAAGTTTGGTGACAATTGGAACAATTAACTACACACATTTTATCAATTTTTATAAAAAATTATAAATCTAATTTTTTTCCTTTTGGCCCCCATTAAATTTATAATATATTTTTCTTTTTATTATTTTTAATCACACATTCTCCAATAAAATAAAATTACATATAAATCAAAAAAAAAATCTTCTTTTTCAACTACTTATTTTCAAAAATAAAAAAAATAATATTACAAAAAATATAATATCAAATAACGAGGGCTAAACGTGACTCCAAACCAAAGCTAAAATGCAAAATAAAAAGGAAAATGGGTATTTGTAAAATAAAATAAAATAAACTATGGACAGATCAAAAGTAGGGAGAGAGAGGGATAGATGGGCCCACAAGGACAACAATGCCAATGGGCGTGACTGCTGATCTGGACCGCACATGACGCCACCGGCTGCTGCCGGGCAAGATTGATTTTTCTTTCTTTCTTTTCATTTTTTTAAATTTTGTTTTGCTTCTACCATTACTGCGATAAACTTATTCAGAAAAACTTGGGGTACCCACAGGAAATAGAATATTTTTTTTCCTGGCACTCTGAAGAGAACATTATTAAAGATTAAAAATAAATGAAAATTTATATATTATATACTATATTTTTGCAATTCGCGTAGTACAAGTGCACTCATCAAATTTCAATATTTAATGGTTTTCGAAGTCTAAATTTGCCATGAATATTTTGAAATAATATCAAAATCTATCTCGACAAATGAAAAATACTATCTGTAAATAAGTCAAAAGATATGTGGTTAACATAAGTTACGAAATAAATCATGCTAATTTCGGATTCAACCCAACCACAAAAACTTGGCTTCGCCTAGGGGTAGCAATCAAGTCAGCTCGACTCGTAAAAAACGAGCCACGAGCCGCTCATTCTTGTCAAAAGATGAGTCAGAGCACGAGCCGAGAAGCCAAGTCACCCTGCTTGGCTCGTTTTGGAAGCGAGCAGCTCGTGGGCGAGCCAACGAGCTTGCCCACGAGGCGAGCCCACACTAGTAAAAAATGTGAGAAAAAAACTAAAACTAAAAATAAAAATAAAAAAAGGAGCTCGTGGGCTCGGTTCGTCACTTTGACGAGCCCGCTCAAGGGTAGATGGGCCGAACCCATTGCCTTCCCTAGCTTCACCACTATATGTTAGGTATTCAAAACCAACAAATTCACTTTGCTATGTCAATTAAGTTAAATAAACTTTTTTGTTGGAAAACTAGTATTACTCAATTTCTTATATAACATACGGTTTTTCAATGAATTGAGCGATCGCGCTCGTGGATTTTCCAATCTTTCGTGTTTTTTTTTAATAAAGCCGAGCCTATATACTAATTCTCAATTTTTCCGATATAATCATGTTTTGACAACATTGCCTTTTACAAATATAGTTAAAATAATTTAGAAAATACATCGTTAAAATCGATAACATTTCATATTTTAAAAGATTGTTTTGACGAGATGTAAATCAATTAAATATTTAATTACTTTAGTATATAAAAATGTTTAAATGCTTTTGCCAATTATTTTTTTCAAATAATTAAGGTTTAGTTTAAAATTTGTACTATTCAATTAAAAATAAGTAATATTTATTAAATATTTAGTACGATTCCTCAATAAGTTACAATTGAAACTTTTTTGATAAGGACTAATGCTATGTTTTAAATTGCGAATCATTATTGCTATTTTTCAATAATTAATTTAATTATAGATTCCTCGTTCCCATTACCCAGAAATAGCTACAAGTCTACGGTATTATTATAGCAGCCGCCATTTGCTGTAACATTTTATGATGATAAGATCATTAATTTTCTGCTGTGAATTATTAAAACAATTTATTTTATATTCTTTTAGAAAACTCTACTAATCCTACTTATAACTAACTACAATCTGTTTTTATTTGTATTGATTATGACTCTGATGCCCTGTCAAAATCCTTACGACCGATTTTATTATTTTTTCTTGATTAAAAAGAGACGTGATTGTAGCTTATAAGGTAACACGTAGAGCAATATTTTTTTTCTTATTACTGACTAGTACACTCCGATCTATCTTGCAAAACATGTCACACCAAGCTTTTATTTATTCAATAAAATTCTGTTTCAAAATGATTAAAAAAAAGAGCTACAAATCTTCGAGCCACATTGTTAACAGCCCACTTGCCAGAGAGGAAGTGAGCATAAGTAATAATATAATCACTGATCACAGAAGTAGAGATCAAATTAAAGAAAACTAGAAATTGGATTAAATTATCAGCAAAATTAAAGGCATAATCTTTTTGATCACACAGAATGTGCAATTTCTTAATATACTTAAGGCTTGTTTGGCAACACGCATTGTGCAGTGCCAGACGAAGAAAATGAAGCTCTAAAATATGATACTATTGATGGTAGGGGTCCAAGCTGCAGCTGAATTATAAACAATTAGACCTTCTTCGGAGCATAAAATTGTAGCATACACACAGCTATTACGCCCCAAAGAATTGAATGTTCAACTTGGTGGTGTGGGTGAAGGTAGTACTTTAATTAACTACTCTAAGCATCTACCATAAATATAATCTGTTGAAAATCCATAACAAAAAAAAGGAAATATATTTAATTTTTATTCCATAAACAATTATCAATCTCACAGTAAAGGATTTTCCAGGCAGTAAAAATTGGAATCTGAACTTTTCTGACCATTCAAGGTGATTTCCAGCTGGATATTCTACAATATGTCCACCATGGAGGATGGAATATGACAACATTGGCTAAAGGTGTCACAGCTTGACCTGAACTGGCCATGGAGTAGGCCGGTTTGCCCCTACAGCTGGGTCGTGACAAACACGACTAAATGTCACTCGGGTTTTTTGAAGAAAGCTGAAGAGGTCAAGTTTTGAAGGCCCAATACAAACCGGGCAAGCTGACTCGACGGACCCAATTTACACATGCATGTTTGTTTGGAAACAGGTGATCTTTGGGTTGAAGAGCAATTATTAACAGTTCAGTCCTCAGTTGGACTGGTCATGGTCCAATTTCCAGAGCAAAATTAGGCACAGATATGTCAGACGAGTACACATACAGAGCGAAACCTGCCTAAATATTTTCACTTGGGTTTCAGGTTCCTCTTCCAATGCCTTTCCCTAAGTTCTTTATGACCAACTTTGGCTTATCCGATTGTAGACAAACTGTATTTATAATTCAAATTCACCACATTACAACACAAAAAAAAAAAATGACTGTTGTCGTTTGTACATTTTCTCGTTGTTTGCCCGGGTATGCTCGGTGCACTTCTTCATGATTTTGATCTATATTATTCACATTTACAAAAAATAAGGACTAGCCCTATGCCCAAGACAAAACTATTAAACTAAGAACATTATGGTATTGCACCATTTACTCTGCAGATACTTTTAAAACATTCAATATTTTATGTTCAAACCTCATGGATCCAACGCACAAATTAGATTCTCCTGTCTGTCAAAAGCTTGTTCATGAGAGAGAGATGGTTTCTCTGGAAGAGCAGTAGAGGGTCAAACTTCTCTTCTTTGCTACAGGTAGAAAACTGTTCCAGGTGAAGTGAATTGTTTTTGAGTAAATGTTTTTTACCCCCTTGGTCTTAAGTTTATTCAATGATGGGTCCAATAATCTATGGTACTTTTGCTTCTCTTATCATAATATGGATCAAAGAAAGAAGCTTTATTGTTTGAAAGACAGTTTTGTATCTTATATTTTGATTTATTCCTTTTTCAGCACTCATTGGTCTTAACAGTAAAATCTGAGGTCTGAATCTGACTCTGTGAGGCCCACAATGGAAGAAGATGAGGCATGAATTCACATGTAAGATCTCCTTGTGATGTTCAAAAGTCTTAACTGTTGCATTCATCTTCTCAAAGTACTCAGTGTCAGCCACACACAAATTAGAGCAGGAATCCAACAAGAAGACCAGTTTTTCTAATCTCAATAGCGGTCAACTTGGTTCTTGTGAATGCAACTCAAAACATGGCGTGGAGACTCCATCCATCTCAGTATTTAGACATTTAACTTGGATTTGTTACACAATATTAGACGGTATTAAAGATTAGACCTTACTGTGTTCCTTGCCACTTTTGAGACTTCTCAACCACCAGACCAAGTTTTGGGGATTCCTTATTAGCACGTCGAATATGGATGAAGACGCAATGTTGTCAGCAGAATCTCCAAAAGAGATTCAAACCATTAATGCCAAGTCGCTCACCATCAAGATAGCAAATTCCTGCAAGAAAAATGGTAAAGAAATTCGAGCTAACATTGTTCCCTCGACCCTAGATTCACTGTCAAAGAACTCGATAGAAAATTCAGTGGCATCGTCTCCCTATAACTCGCCACTCATCTCCCCTCCATCCTCAGCATTTGTTTCAGCATTACAATCACCTTACATTTCTCCGAGGGCCAATGTAGTTACAAGTTCAAATCCAACCCAGGAAAGTCCTACTCCAACAACTACACCCAATCACCTGTCTCCTCCGGTGTCATACCGTGGATCACAGTCAGATGACATCCCAAGCACTTCCTGCACTCCGCCTCCCAAAATATACGACTATTCCGATGACCCCGCCAACACTAAGTGTAAAATTGTGACTTGTGTTCCAGTTTCAGGTCCAGAAACGGCTCCTCGTATTTCGTTTTCATTTCCGGTTCCTCGAATTTCCTTTGCAAGAGGCTCTGTTTCACCTGCATCCAATGCCAAACTTAGGAGCTGTGATGTTTACATAGGCTTCCACGGTTTTGACCCGAATTTGATACAGTTCTGTAAGTGGCTTAAGTCAGAGCTCGAGGATCAGGGAATAGCTTGCTTTGTTTCAGACAGAGCAAAGTACGCGGATAATCAGAGCCATGAGATTGCTGACAGGGTTATTTGCTCTGTCACCTTTGGAGTGGTGGTTGTCACCAGTTATAGCCTTCTTAATCATCTCAGTTTGGAGGAGATCAGATTCTTTGCACAAAAGAAGAATTTAATTCCTTTGTTCTTCGACACTGATGCCAATGAAATTGCAAGCCTTTTCAACTCACATTCTGATAATAAGGAGTGTAGAGAAGCACTGGATGGACTAATGAGGTCTCATGAATTCAGACTGGAAGCAAATGAGGGTAACTGGAGAAATTGCGTGTCAAAAGCTGCAGGGATATTAAGGGGAAAGCTCGGAAGGAAAAGCATGGCCGAAAAGGAAGTAGAAGGCTTTGAGGAGTTGCCATTTCCAAGAAACAAATACTTTGTTGGGAGGGAGAAAGATATTATGGAAATTGAGACTACATTCTTTGGATATGGGGATTACCTTGAGCAAGAATGTACCGTGTCAACTATTAAAGGAGGAACACCAGGGCAATCTGAAGGTCTAGCAGATGAGGAATGTGAGTTCGATACAGTTAAAGGAGGTAAATACGCAAGTATGGAGGTTGGCAGGTGCAAGGAGCCAACTTTGGAGGCTTGGTCTGAACCAGCTATTGGAAGAAATTCACAGAAAAGACCAAAATACAAGAAGTCTAGAAGTGGGAAAAACAAGAGCTTTGGTAGCAGCGTCGTGTGCATAAACGGATCACCAGGAGTTGGAAAGACAGAGCTTGCTTTGGAATTTGCATACAGGTACTCACACAGATACAAAATGGTTTTGTGGGTTGGTGGTGAAACTCGGTATTTCAGGCAAAATATACTAAACATATCGTTCAATATGGGATTGGATACGAGTGCAGATGCAGAGAAGGTAAGAGGGAGGATCCGGAGCTTCGATGAACAAGAATCTGAAGCATTCAAGAGAGTTAAAAGGGAGCTGTTTCGGGACATACCTTATTTACTGATTATCGATAATCTAGAGACTGAGAGGGAATGGTGGGAAGGGAAGGATCTAAACAACTTAATACCGAGGAACACAGGTGGCACACATGTAATTATCACAACAAGGCTCCCAAAAGTAATGAATTTTGAACCAATTCAACTTCAGCCATTGCCATTTTCTGATGCAATGACATTGATTAGAGGAAGAAGGAAACAGGAGTATCCAGCTGCAGAACTAGAAATCCTCGGGAAGTTCAATGAGAAATTGGGCAGGTCAAGTTTCGGATTGTGGGTGATTGGTTCACTGCTTTCTGAACTTGCAATCACTCCATTGGCTCTGTTTGAGGCTGTGAACAATGTCCAATATGAGGAAGTTAGTGGCTGCTCCATTACAGATCAACAATTTTGCAGAACAAATACTTTCTTAATGAAAGTATTGTCCTTCTGTGCTGCCGTACTGCAGCAAACAAATGGGGGGAGGAATCTCCTCGCCTCGAGAATGCTTCAGGTCGGAGCATGGTTTGCCCCAGCTCCCATTTCAGCAAAGTTACTGGCCGCAGCAGCAAATTATATACCTTCCACCATAAATAAGTTTAGAAAGTGGACTAAATGCTTGAAACTCACTTTCTGTAGTTGCTCTGGTTGTTTAGCAAGTCAAACATGGAAGAGTGAAGAGGATTCAGCACTTCTCTTGGTTAAACTCGGTTTGGCACGGGTGGCCAATAAACAGCCCGGATGCTGGATTCAGTTACACAACATCACTCAAACATTTGCAAAAACGAAAGATGGTTCAGTTGCTGGCAAGGCAACCGTTCAAGGTGTAAGGAAAATTGGAAATCCAATGGCAAATTCTGACCACCTATGGGCTTCAGCTTTCCTTGTCTTCGGCTTTAAATCTGAACCCCCAATTGTCCAGCTCAAGGCAATTGACATGGTTGTCTTTATCAAGAAAACAACTCTCCCTCTAGCAATAAGCGCCTTCACGACATTCTCAAGATGCAACTCGGCCGTAGAGCTTCTGAAGGTCTGCACAAACGTGCTGGAAGAAGTCGAGAAGTCATTCGTGTCTCAGATACAAGATTGGTGTCATAGTTCTCTTTGCTGGAAAAAGGCACTGCAATCGAATCAGAGAGTGGACGAGTACGTGTGGCAGGAAGTGACATTGTTGAAAGCTACACTGCTTGAGACGAGAGCAAAATTACTGCTGAGAGGAGGCCATTTCGACAGTGGGGAAGAGCTGTGCAGAACTTGCATCAGTATCAGGACGGTGATGCTAGGCCACAACCATGCTCAAACATTAGCCGCTCAAGAAACATTAGCCAAGTTAGTAAGAATGAGGAGTAAGATATGATGTTGTATCTCTGAATGTAATAGTATTAAACACTGCTGGGCTCGATTTTTTTCATATTGTAGTCATGCAGCCATTGACTAGTTAGCTTATGATAAAATCTTTGATTCATTATACTCTCTGAATCATGGGATCAACTGTTATTTACTATATTTACTGTTGGTCAAAGCAAACTGTTACACTAAATTCGTAGAAGTATTGGATACATACATTCATGGCGTTGTTGGTAAAGCAAATTCGATAGTATTGACAAAGAAGAATCTAAAATTTTGTATAATAATCAACAAGAAAGAACCATAACACCCAATACCTAACTCCTAACCAAGAAATAATATCAACTTTCCAAAATGTGCTGTTCCTTTCTCTGTAAATCTAAAAGTTACTGCAGAAAAGATATGGCATTCACAAAATAACGGGCAAATCAATTAATAATTGAATCTAGTTGATTAGTTACCACGGAGGAATATATGAAACTCCAGCACTATATGAGGTTTTGAAGCAGTCCATTCGTAGGCGATCAGCCGTTAGAAATCGCGTAGTGTCAATCAAAAAACCCTTCCGGATTTCTTAAAACTCCATGAAACAAAATTAAAAAAAAAATAATCCAAAACCTTTACTTCTTCGTCCTGTGAGATAACATAAATCACAGATCAATTGACTGATTAATTTTCACCGAAAACGAATTTTCAGCCACGAAAAACTTAAAATTACTCGAAATGCAGAATTCACTCCTTCGGTGTTCCATTCACTTCAAGATCTCGCAATAATGAACTAAGGCCCTGATATGGAAAATTTTCCATGGAGGTAGGAAATCATTTTCCATTTTCTTTGCATTGTTTGATTGTAGATTTTTTATTTTTTTCTTTTGTCAATGCAAACAAATTCTGTCCCGAAAAAACAATCTCTTTAATGAATAATTTTTTTGAAAAATAAAGCCAACCAAAACATCCAAAACTTCAACATTTTTTAGATTGAAAATTATAACAATCAAATATAATTAATTGACAATTTCATGTGAAATGAATTTTAGGCAATTCAATTTCTGAATTTTTTTTTCCCACCTAAATTTCATCCCTCCAATGAAACGGATCCTAGAATACATTCATTTGTAGTAAAGTCGATTTTTTTTTACAAAAAAAAAAAGGAAAAGGAAAAAGTAACGTTAAATAGTTATATTTGCCAACGTCAGTGCTTCAATTTACCTGCTAACAAAACTGCAAGTATGGTTGGACATGGATCGGTTCGGTTCGATTCTTTTCAAAATCGAACCGACCTTAAATTTTCGGGTATTTAATAAATGGAACCGTCGGGTCCAAATATAATTATGGAACCGTTAGGGTTCGGTTCGGTTTCGTACCATAATTAATTTTTTTAACATTTACAACAATACTATATAAATACAATTAATGACATGTTCATTCGTAACTTTTATAAATTAACGTAGCTCAATTTAAAAACATATAAATAAAAAGTTGTCCAATAAGATTAATTCAATGTATACAAATACTAAAAAGTAGATTCTAATATTAAAATATCGGTGATCCATATCAATAATTCATTTGCTTTAAGCAGCCTGCATAAAGAATCTGGTTTATACGAGAGTGGACGTATTGCTGCTTACCAAATAAAATTGAAATGGAAAGGGGAAGGATAAGGTCCAAATGCTGGACTAACAAAAAATTAATTTGGCTGGACTTGGTTGGACTGACTGCTTTGTTTAATTAATTTGTTTAGAAAAAATTAAAATAATTTAATTAATTCAATATAAAAAATTTTAAAAATTATTTAGATTCGGTTTTTCGGTTCTAGAACCGACCCAAATCTATCAGTTCTCAATTCAGATACACGTTCATGTATTTAACTTATGAAAAATCGCTCAGTTCGTGAATTTTGTCCAGCCCTAATAGCAAGCCTTGTTCAGGAAATTAATGGGCCACACAATTGGGTTTCAAGTCGGCCCTCTCAATTGCCAATCCAATTGTCAGCATGATAAGTGGGCTTTGGTCCTGCTGGAAATTGTTAGGTCATTCTATTTCCTTGATCAATCAGCGTGTCCTTTTCAATATTATTAAATTGAAAAATATAATAAAAAATATTTAGAAGAAATTGTTTATTTAATAAGCCTAAAACAAGTTAAAAACTCCACTTGAAAGATTATTGGTATCTTTATTTAATGGAGTTATTTTTTAATTAGGGTCTAACAAATATTTTATCTAATCGTAGTGCGTCTCAATATCGTCGAATGGTGTCGATTAATAAAAATAAACTAAAGTCATGTTCATGATATTGTTATACAGTAATTTTAATATATAAAGATTAAGCCCACATTTCATTTAGTTAAAAAGTTAATAAAATCTAAGTTAAAAATCTAAAATTAATTTTAACTACATATTTTTTTTATCAACTTTTCAATCACACGTTTTATTAATTTTGATCCAAATCTAATTAAATCTGATTTGTAGAGAAATCAAACTAGGGTTAATGGGAGAGAAGTGGGTTCGTGGAGCTAGGGAAAAGACTGTGAAGTGAAAGACAAAATAATGGCTCACATAGTAGTAACAAGTCTTGTTAACATTTGTTGGTCTCCAAACTCACACACATCGGATTCACTTTAATTTAAGAAGAGCTAACAAAAGATACAAAAATTACTTCAAAGAAAACGAACTAAGAGATCATCAAGTCAACTTGGTCATGACCGTTGTAATCCAGAAACATCATCATATACCACCTAAATTATGTCATCACCATTTGGACCATCACTCTTAAAGCAACAAGTGACATCTATGACATCAACACCTCATCCCCCACCAATCGGAGACAATCAATCATTACCTAGGCGACCAGTAATCATTAGCTATGCCATAGCTACGACCAAGGTCTCATTATGACCTATTTAGCTTACCTCATCAACCAATCAAAGGCCTTAAAAAATTGGACGGTGTCGTACACTTCAAGGTCGATATTGTAGCTGCTAAGACATTGGGCGGCCAATTTGCTTATTGTAAAGGTCTATAAATAGGGGAAATGGTCCCTTGCTAAAAGTCGAACTCAAAAATATTCTCACCAATACACCCCAAACTTCTATCAATAAATTTAGCCTTAAATTTTCATAAAGTCCAGCCATTACTCCCAAAATCATATTGAGTTGATATAAATCAACCGCCTGATTTTTAATCATCAACAACATTTATTAAATTGTCAAGCTTTCACCAAACAAATTGTACCATACACATTGCATCAACACATCAACAACCCAAGAAAAATCATATGAACATTACATTCTTCATTTGGTCATAGAATTTAACACCGCAAAGCTGCCCATTAATTTCATGTACATTCTAATGCCAAGAAATGGTGGCAATCTAACGGCCATATTTTGCTCGTCTTGTTCAAATCTTTTCCACAAGTTTCTAAGGCTCCGAAAAGTATGATCTCATGTATATATACACGTGCTTGAATACGCAATGAAAAAATCTTATTGTAGAATGTGCAGCGGTCATCTTTTACAACATGCAATAATAGAATGCGTACATGTAGCGCATCACAATCCGGGTAGGAAAAGATGCAGAAGATGTCACAGAAGTAACAATCTCTCAAGAGTAATAACAAATTGAATGAAAACCATATAGTAATAAATAAACAAAGCAAACACAGGTTTACATGTAAATAATAAGGGAATCATACGATCTTTTATGTCCGAAGATAGATTGTTTCCAAATGTATCTCGAACAGCTGTGTGCAGAGAAAGCAGTAAAATAATAAAAGCGAGCACTTGCTGTCTTTCCAATATCCTACTATAAGAAAATATGCTCAAATCCATTACAAGCAAGGTCAGACACAGGTGACAAAACATAGTACGATAAAGTTATTGCAACTAAAGATCTGAAATGACTTAGACTTCATAAAAAAAACTTCGACAAGACAATAATGAAACAGCTTGATATATAATCTCTCAAAATGGTTTCCCATATTCTTGTGTTGGCTACTCCCACGGCCTGAGAAAGCCTGCAACAAATCCAATAATAACGTGTTTAGCTAGGCAGACAGAAGGATAGAGAGAATCGCTCAAATATAGATCTGGGTAACAGATGCATTTTCGAATTAAAATCAGACAGAGAACTTGATGGGACAAGATAAAGATAAACTGTGCCATGGTTCATGCAACATAATATTTGAAGTTCTGAGAATCAAAAACTCCAAGCTAAATACTAAAACAATGAAAGCTGTGAAGATGTACATCTGAAGGACTGAAATAGGCAGGATACATGTATTTCCATCAAACATATTTAACCCTTAATTATATTTTATCACACCCGGGTGGCGGGGAAAATTTCAAGAATCAGAATGGCAGATGGCAGTGATGGAGATTCTAATAAAGACCTAACTAAAGACTTAATATGAATAGGTTTGCATAAAAAATAATTTAAATTTACCTGTGAATATTGGTTTATATGAGATCTTAATGGGATTCAGTTAGTATATGCTATTAAATATTGGTCAGAATAACAAGTATTTTGAAAATTTCCTCCTAAATTTATGTTCTCTTTCACATCCTTTCTTCTTCTTCTCTTATTTTGTTTCTCTCCCGTGTTCTGCATAGGCAGGTTCTGTGAAAAAAATGCAATTTCGGTGTTTTCAAATTGAGAGGTGGCTGGTTTGGTCCAGTTATATGGTTCACTGTTGAACCCAAAACCAGAAGAGTTATCTGATTGCCCTTTTTGCGAAGGATCGACCAGTTATACACACACGCGCGAGCGCACAAAAAAAAAATGGCCATCAAATCTTTATGGGTTCAATCCAATTCCAGAAAGAACAGCACCACATAAACCTTACACACGAACAAACACATTCATTATGAACTTACGAGGAAGTGGATGGAAGTTAAATAACATATACCATATCTGCTCACAATCTAAAATGAAGGTGGACAGTTGAGTGCACGCTACATTGGCCTAAGTATACTGGGGGGAAAAGATCTTTCTTATTTCTGCAAATTCTTCATTTACGCATATTTGTCCAATCGACAACGAAAATAATTAGACCCATCACGTATTATTTATCATGAAATAACCAGGTTATTACTGAACTATTCCCCGTCTTGAATTTTGTCCAAATTGACTGTTCTGAGACCACAATACGTTCACATATCCTAAGCGTTTTAAGATATTTCTCAACTATATGTTCAACTGATTTTCAGTAGTGACTCCAATATTTTAAAGCACACAATTTTTGCCTTTCCATGAAGGATTTTTTTTTTTTCGAAATGGCTAAATCACAGATGGAATTGCAGAACAACTTTTAAGCTGAAGAATTAATTCAGAAACTCTGGAAAGAAATCGTGGTCAAAGAATTTGGGGCAGAGGGAGTAGTATTTATCAAACCCCCAAAGCTTATAAAAGTGATTAGCTATGTTTTAGCTAGAACCAAACTCAATCCAGAACAAAATCACACAAGTAGAACTCTTTAAAGTTTCAAGAATTTTTTTCCAAGGCAATAAAATATCAAAGGCTTCTTCATATGCCTACATCCATGAAGCTGTAAAGCACAATTCTCATTAAGATATTTCAAAACCTGCTACTTGAAGCCTTTTATAGCTCATCTACTAAGAATACCTACACAATACTCAGTAAGAAATTTTATCAAAATTAATTAAACTGAAATTTTCACATACTTATCGGTATTTCTCCCAAGGACATGTATATTGAATCGTCGTCACCAAGAATCCCCTGTAATGACCAGTTGAGTGTTCATTAGAGCAAGGCCATAATGATGGCAAAACTCACTAGTAGCTATCAATGAGACACATGAAAATTGTAGTGAATATGAACTGGATGGATTTTGTGACAATTAAAAAAAATGACAAACAAAGCACCAAAAAGACAAGGTGCAGTTTTCTTTAAAATCAAAGACCTGTAACAATTCAGCTCCATTACCTGTCCATTATGAAGGCCCATATCATTTTGCAGAGCATTCAGATCTGTGGGAACAGAATCATTTCCGAGATAATCTGATATCAGAAGTCCATAACTGTCTTGATGGTCGGGAATCTCAGTGACATTATGTACATTATCAGGAAAGTTGTCCAGCCCATTAAATACAGGATCAGCCCTGTTTCATTGAAATTGATAAATTCAGAAGAGAACTTCACAATAAGAACACGGAAATAATGTGATGGAGTAAGCACGTAATAGGAATGCAAGCAGAAAATAATACACCTAATGAAATGCAAACTATAGTTAATGAAGTTTCTACCAAATTAAAGTCCAAAAGTGAATGTTTTCTGTCTCGTGTACAGCAAAATATACACGTGTATAAGCAAGGGAAGCTTAATAAATAAAGAAACTTACCTTCTCTCAGCATTAGTAAAAGTCTTGTCTTCTTGCATGGAATCATCTTCCAAATCAATCACTTCGATGTCTTTATCACCAACTCCACGTTTACCATATTTATTAGGCACATTGGAATTATTACTACTCATGGTCAAATCAATATCTACAGGTGCTGCTTGTCTTCCAGTTTCAGTAATAGACCGAAACATAAGAATAGGATCGGCAGCATGGTTATCATTCACGTCAGAAGTTTCTATAAGATTAAGGTCGCACGTCTTAAATGAACCAGGAAATAGCTGTTTTTCTTCTGTGTACTCGCTTAACTCTACACGACTTTCATGAAACAGTGAAATATCTGAACTTCTCTTATCAGTAAACAAAGTTGCAGCAGGGTCACTAAGTGAAGACCTTGGCTCTTCTGAAGTATGCTGGTTTTCCATTGAGTTGGAAAGGGGCAGGCAGCCATCAGACTGAGTCTCCACTGGAGGAGTCCATTCCCTAGGTCTTTTAGTTCCCTCCTTATCATCAATGTCATCCTCCAGTTGTCGTTTTTCACCTCTCTCCAACAACATGGGATTGCTGCTTCCAAATCCAGGAAGCCCCCCATCTATTTCTTGCTGATTAATTACAGATCTCATAGGAAAAGATCCAGACATTGAGAAGTGTCCTGGCCTTGAAGTGTATGCAACACCCAGTTCTTCCTCCACTGATGGAGCTTTCAGAACGTTAGAGAGGCTGCTTGATTCATGGTTTTTATGAGGTGAAGCATTAAGAGCGGAACCATCAACAGGAACATCTATGACTTGGATGCCAGAGTCTTCAGAAAGTTTGCTCTCATTAATGGTCTCATCCTCAGCATTGGGATCCAGGTCAGCCTTTGAACCCCTAATTGCCAACGAAGAACGAGTCTTAGTAGGAACACTTGCAAATTTCCAGTACCTCATCAAGTCAACTTTTTTCTCGCTTGCTAAACTGCCCTCCTGTAAAGAAACTGTGACCTCCATATTATCGTCATGTTTTTGCTCCAATACACTATCACTTCTCCCTTCTTTATCCTCCTCAGCTTCTTCATTGGACATAGTGGTGCCATCTGACTTTTTGATGGGTGTTTCGACCTCATCATTTGATGGGACGTCCTTCTCATTGCTAAAAGAACCTGGTTTTGCACCTGCATCATCAGCTAAATTGCATTCCTCTAAGCCTGACTGAAGATCAGCCACACTGTCACTCTCTTGAGTTAACTCGCCGGCAGATGAATTCTGCACTCCAGTATCACTGTCTTTTTGCACAGGCTGCTCATCCTGAAGTCCAGCAGAAATATTAGTGTCAGCCTCCATACCTGGGGAAGTCCTACCCCTATCAGACCACTCCTCACTCCTCACAAATTCTGGGTTCCAATCTGAACCTTGATTTTTGGAGGACCCAGTTCTTCTCCTCCCTCTCATAGAATTTTTTGAGCCCATCGAGTTATATTCATCAGGATACCTTCTCCTGCCAGGACCTACATCCGCAGCATCAGTCCCCAAACGGGAATGAGCTGATGTACGACTGTCCACGTGAATCTGCATAAAATCCGCCATCTGGTTCTTCCAGTCACCATTTTGCCACTTCCCTGAAAGTGCATTTGGAAGCAGGATCCCTTTAGTAACTAAATATTCAGCCGCTAGCCTACCAGCTTCCATAAAAATATCAGTATCATGCGGAGGCGGGAAGGGTGATTGGAATGGCTTTGAGTGGCCACCGCGTCCATAGCCACTGCGATTATAGTTTCTATATTCGGAATTATACATCTGATGACCTCTAATTGAACCTTCAGGTGAAATTCGGGAGGCAGCTGCCAGCCTGCCCATTCCCATCCCATTAGGTCTGTACCCATTTCCAGGACCACCACCTCGACGCCTTGCATACATGTTTTCCAAATCCACTGTCCGTATATATCACTCTATATAGGTATCCAGTCAACGCAGCTACAAAAAAACCTCCACCAAGATTAATCTCTGTTTTAACAATTCCATATAATCATCAATCAATCAAAGGCTTTATCTACAAACCAACTTCACAAAATACTTCATAAAGTCAACCAATATATTTCTACAAGTATATTAGAAACAAAGATAAAGTTTTGCCACATCAAATTCCCAGCCAAAACATCTTCTGTTTTATCAGCACCTTCAGGGCAAACAAGATGTCTCACTTTTCTCTTTGGAACAAAACTCAAATTAAATAAGTATAATTTTATTTATTTTTCAACATATTTATTTACATCCCCTAACGGTTAAATCATGAGGCCAATTCCACAGATCTATCTAGAGAGAGAGAGAGAGGAAATAATCAAAGTTCATTGACGCAGATCTGACGATTTATTTACCAAAATTTTAAATTCAGCAGCAGTAGTTTACCTTAACTAAAGTGAAGCAAAGCAATTCTGGTTTTTAGGGTTTCAGTCTTTGAGATGCAGTTCTCATCAGTTCAATAGCAATCACCTCCTCCATCAAAAAAATTCATCAACTATATATGTATATACATACACAGTGTCTATATTCGGTCAATTTTTCACAATCCTTGCAATTTCATGGTCCAGGAATCAATCGATGGATATTAGGTACGTACAGTATTCCCATTTTAGAGAGAGAGAGATACTTATTTCTCTTATTTTTTCTTTTTATTTTGGACTTGACAAGAATTGGACGGGCAAGTGCGTGATCCAATGATATCCTCTTTTTTCGTGTTCTTCGCGGAGGCCAAGGTTTACTGTCTATGCAATTTCAATCAGGATTGTGCTGTGTGTACAAATTTTTTTATCAAATCTTTCATCAATTGACAAGTGGAGGGGGATTAGGCCCTGTTTGATTGAAATTAAAATCCAATTAAAATTGAAAATATAGCCGTTATTTGGTCTTACTCATTTAATAAAAGTCAACAATAACGATTAGTTTTTCAATTTTAATCTGATTTTAATTCCTACCGAACGGACCCTAGATAAAAAATTATGTACAAATAGATTTTTCCTTTCAATAATTCTACTCGTACATGCAATTTTTGGGTCCGAGCTCCAATTTGAATAAGAACTCAATTTTCATTAATTTTGATAAAAATTATGCATCCAAATATCACATTAAATGAAAATTATTTTTTGGACGATTATAACCCTACTAATATATTAAGTGCATGTTTGTTTTAGATTAAAATCTGATTTTAATCCAAATTAAAGTCCAACGATCAATATTAAACACGTCTTTTATAAGCCCTACAACTTTTCAATCACACATTTCAAAAATTTCTATCACAAATCTACTAAAAATCTAATTTAAATTCCCACCAAACACCATCTAAATATCACATCAAGTGATAATCCTTTTTTGACCATTATGGTCCTCCTACAATTTAGTTATTGCAATAATACATTATTTTTTGTTTTCAATATGTATTTAATTTATAAATTGTAATTATAATTAATTTTTAATTAATTAACATTAACATTCATTTAATTAATATTAATTATAATTTCACATTCACGTCAATCATCATATTATCAATTATCAATTAATTAACATTCATAAATTTAATTAATATTAATTAAAATTTCAAATTCGCAATTCATTATTCACATCCATACATGCTAATTAGCATCCGATTTCACTCAACTAGAAAATAAATTATATGCATTTAATATAAATAATTTAACATTCATTGTCATGTATATATTTATTGATATTTATTATAAATTAATTAATATTCACGTTAATTTATGTATCGTATTTACCATTCATCTTTTTTTTTTTTATGTATTTAGTTGTAACTCTAATACTTACATTCAAGTATAATTTCATTATTTACGTGCGTTTATGATAATTAACATTTATTTTTAGGGGTTTGCATTTCTCTTATAATTAGATTAAAAGGATAAATGAATAGTCAACATTACTTTCACGGTACATATAAAGCATTTCAAAATAACGTGCAACACACGTTTCACTCTGACTAGTTTTAATTAAAATTAATTGTTGTGGATCATACAGTTAAGATTATGATCTAGATCTTAGGATTGTACGAGTAGATAATAGGATGATTAAAATAACTTTTACGATCTTATTTTTGGGATAATTATGAAAAATAATCATTGAAATTATAGGATCGTGGAATCTAAACTAAAATCATTAGATTTTATTTTATATTGGGAGATTCATATTTTCTTAAAAAAAATTTACAAATTACATCTCTATATTAAGAAACTCAAAGCAACTAAAAGAACAACTGAGTCGTGTTAATATTGATCTAACCATCCTTCTTTGCTCGTTTTACGAAGATCACACACTCATTTGAATGGGAGAATACCAATTAATTCGAGGAAGGAAAATTGATAACATTGGAACTCTAAAAGCCTGTTTAAACCCCATTTTTTTGGGTGTAAAATGTATTTTGGAATGAATAAATCCTCATGTACAGAAATGAGGTTTATAGAGGTTTTACACCATCTCCCAGTGATGGCCCCACTGTAATTAAAAATTAAAAAAAATTACCCATCCACCACATGTGTGAGGGTATGTAAACCGAATCACCCCTTCCCCCTATGCACATGTAGCACTACTCATTTTGGAATAGTAAATTGATGGAGAATGTGTGGTTAAAAAATAAGAAATTTTTTTGAACTTGCTTATAATATTATTTTATTGAAGAATTTGTAGTTGAAAAGAAGAAAAAAAAATGTATTTTAGAAAAAAATGAGGATCAAATAAGGGCTAAATAAAAGATGAAATATTATAAAGCATGCAATATTAGTAAAAACAACCATTATAACGTATTGTCAACATTTGTACAAACCAGAATCTGATATTGGTTCTGATTTAAGTTCTCCTTTTGGCAGAATAAAAGCCATATCATTTATTGGTGCCTGTCCTAAATATGGATTAGGCCCCAATCCAGCCATTGCCAAATTGGCTTCACCCGATTGATTCATTCCAAAACCAAAGGCATGAGTATGTCCAAACTGTGGCCACCCGGGAAGTCCGAAAGAGCCAAGTGATGGCCTTTCGAACTGTGCCATGTTTTGAGAAGGCTCGGGTCTGCGTGTACGAGTCAAAGCAGCATGAGGTTGGGTAGGAAGTGTGTTGGAAAACCCGGGATTGGTATTACTTCTGTTACGAGCAACGGGAACATCATGATTGTGCTTCCCTTCGTATGTGGTTATCACCGACTTCACGTCGTGTGAAGCCCTTTCCACGTGCTTTCTCACGTTGCAGCCTGCGCTAGTGCATTTGTAGTAACTCCTGCATCACAAGTACCGGAACATTAGGTTAAAAATGCTAGTGATCACTGAACTTATAGCGAAATTTCTGGGTTCTCACAGGTATAAGGAACGTATGAAGAAGCAATTAACCTTGGATTTGGATTTCCTTTTACAACTTTCTGCCCGTACTTGCGCCAATGATACCCATCCTCAAGGATGTCCACCTCACTGGTTGTCTGCACCACTACTCTTGGCTCCCTGATGGCTCTGGTAGCCCCACTCATTTCCGAAGCGTGAGTTTCGATTCTCCTACAGAATAGAGAACACAAAAACGTGTTATCCGCTGTATCCTCGTCTTAAATATTAATCAATCAATTCAACAGAAAAAGTAGAGACCTTCTTTTTGACTCCGATTCATCTCCTTCACCATTGTAAGCTAATGATATGCTGCCACGTGTTCCACGGTCATCTTCGTCTTCATCATTTGAGAAAGTAGAAGATCCATCCACACCATCACCCAACTCAAACTGAAAGGGACTTGGAGCCGGCAAAGAGGTAGCTCCATTACAATATTCTTGTCCTAATGGTGCTGATGGTGTCGGCTCAACACTGTCCTGCCCCCAGTCGGCTCGTGGCATGGTAGGCCAAACAAGATGATCATTAAAACCTGTGCCAGGTTGTTCAGTAGTGTCAAGCTGCATGTCAAAAAGTGCATTCGAGGTTCCAAGGGCTGATCTGCGATTGAGTGGAGGTTTTGGGTGATTGTGTGCACCCTTGTAGATTATCTCTGTAATGAGACCCTCACAAGAACGTTCGATTTTCTTCTTGACTGGACAATTTGCATGTGTGCACTTATAATAACTCCGAGGATACTCACTTCCTTTAACTTGTTTCTGCCCATATTTTCTCCAGTTATAACCATCCTCAGATGGACAGCCCCCAACATTGGGGTCGGCATTGCCTCTTTGATCTGCATCCTTGTTTTCCAGTCCATCGAGAGGAGAAGAACGACCTGCAATGCTACCCACAGCATCAAAGTTCCTTGGCTCTGAAGAGATATTATCGCTACTCTTTTTCTTTTCAACAGATGATCTAGAAAAATCAGCCTGCTGGAAAAATATATCGACGTCAAGAATGGACTGATGTGGAAGACTAGATGGATTTACCTAGTTAATTGAAATGAAAAGCAAAAATAAAGTGAAAACTAACTCTAATATACAATACATTGAAATACAAAAAACTTGCAGGACAATCAAATATGCAACTACCAGGGTTTAACCGAGCATAAGTAAATGCATGTAGTGCCTGAGTCTGCACGTATTATTTACGTGTCTTGAGGGGAAAAGGAGTATAATTACTTTGCTCACAGCACCAGTGTAAGGAGAAGGACTGGATTCCCTGACAGGCTTGAATGCAAAGGACGAGGCATCAATTTCTTCAAAAAGATTCTCTTTGCCATTATCGGGATTGTTTGTCATCAATGTTGAGTTTCGACTGGTGCTGTTTGTGGCAAATGAAAACTTTCCAGTAGTTGGAGATGGCATTACCTGTAGAAAAACAAGCCGATTGATTAGAGTTCTGCAATTTCTGGATTTCTTTGGATTTTTAACACAAGAATACGTCTTCGAGCAAACAGCAACATGAATAAGATAAACAGGACTGTGAATGTAAGAAACTATGAAAATCACGTACAAAAAGAATTTTTGACAAATGACAAATAACTTGAATCAGAATTTCTGTATTGCTCACGCTCCCTTCATAACATGCTGAACAACCTTTTAATTACTCCATTATAAATTACAAATTTTGACGAGCTATAGGTGATAAAATTGATCCATGTGAGAAATGAAGTATTCGATCTCTAAGTTAAAATAAGAGAAAAAAATTGAACTTCTTTTGCAATGTTCTGTGAATATTCATATGCATCCAAATTCTTCTAGGAGAAACCATATTCCTTGTCAAACTCAATAGCCATGGCTCACAAGAACAGAGAAAATCTTGCATAAAATGGTCTAGCATGCCAGCTACATGTGGTTGTTCAACAGTTCAAACATTTAATCCCCCAATTGAGTCATACAAAAGAGACCACTCAAAAAGGGAAGTCCAAATTTGAGTCTGTGATTCAACACCCCTTCAAATTCTCGAGAGAGAGAGAGAACGCATGGGTGTGCCTATGTAAATGCATACACTTTATACGTTTACATTTTTATCTTCAACACACGGTTTCGTGTATTGTGGCTGAAACAACATACACAGAAATCCCAAAAACAATATTTCTCTATATCACAAGGGTTCTCAAGATATAATCAGCAGGTTTTTTATTTCTGATCTTACCAGTGAATTATTAGAGCGAGAAATGGGCGAATCAAGCAAAGTTGCTGGGTTGAGATCAGGAGGAATTGTCAAACAAGGAGTCTGAATTTCTTGGTTCTCAGAAAGATCATTAGGGCCTATGCTTTCTGTATCCAACCTCAGGCCGTTGAAGCCAGCTCTAGCCGCCATTCTCTCTACGGGACTCCCACGAGAGCTCAGTTTCTGCTCAGACAGTGTATTCCATTGGCTTCTTATGTTACCAAATACACTATCCTGTATCTCTTCGTTTTGATCAGTACTTCTGGATGCAACTTGCACGTCAGGTTCCAGGCAAAGAGACCCATCTCGGTTTTCGGTACTGGACTCAGCAACTGACCTTCCCATGACACCATCTCCGATCATTGACGAGAAGAGGGCTCTTGCATTTGGGCTTAGAGGCATCCAATCGCCCATAATGGCAACGTGGTCGTCAAACTCACTCATGAGAACTAAGAGCCTAATGTTATCAAGCCAAATCAAATGAACTACAAGATTGAGGGATTGCACGCAATGGGAAAACCTGAAAGATTTAAACATATCATTAAACCACAACACCGCACAATCCATCAAAGGATAAAGATGAAGAGCACAAGTTAATGGCACTAGATTTAGCCTTTTCACTGCTCTTATTTGGTGGGAGTTTCTTCAATCACACAATTTTATTATATGAAGAAATAATAATCAAATAGATTTTCCTGCATTAAGATTACCTCAAGAACGAGTTCTCTTTCAATTTTTTCTTCCTCCCCCTCGAGCATGCCCCTACTACTATCTTTTTCATAAAATAATATGATTCACTAGATTGGAAGATGAATACACAAATAACCAACTTTTCTCAAGGCAATTAAGTATAATTGAAGTCGCTCGAGGTTCATTGATCATCAACGACATTTCATTTCCTAAATTAGTCAAAACCGTTTTTGCATGACCAAGCTAAAAACAGTGATTGAACAAACAATTCCCCACATGAACCCGAATAAAAAAAAAATAGCAAAATATAAAGACTTTTAAGAAAATTTAGAATCCAAGTACCAAAATTAAGAAAGGAGAGACCTCTCACCTCTTCGATTAGTTTGTGCTTAATGACAATGAGAAAAGGAAAATCTTGATCCTGCCTTGCCGTCAATTTGCTCCGTTTCTATATCTAGATAGAAACTGGTTTATCAGTCAGCAAGAAATAAGTGATTTGACGATTTCCCATAAAAAGATTTTATAAAATAATAATGGAAAAAAATATGGGGTCTGTTTGGGATCTATGGAAATCCTCTTTGTCGATAATGAGGAATTCAGCATCGAGGCAGGCGATTTTAGTTATTTTTTTAGCAGAGGTTGCCGTCGTTATTTTCGAATTTTCTAAGATATTTGATAGGCCAATGAATGAATGCCATTTATATGAAGAAGTTTGACTGGAAAACTAATTTGAAAACTGTCCTGGAATTATTGGGAATTTTTTATAAGTGTTATGATAATTACGTAGATTTTTGAACCGCCAATCTTATCCCTACGTGTACAGAATTACTGTACACAGACTGATGCTGCCAAAAGTCGCACCTGATGAGATCCGAGCTGGACGATTAAAAGAGCACGAACAAGAGCTTCCTAGTACCTGAAACAAAGGAGTCGAGGAGTGTCCTCGTTGCCCCTCCGATGCTTAAGTCAGAAAGCGAACCACCAGAAAATATATTATGCTACTGAATTGTATTAAAAAGCGTACCTGATTATAGAGATGAAGGTGTATTGATAGGGTTGGAGTATTTCGGAATGGCAAGGAGTATGCCATATCTAGGACTTCTAGTGTGTTTAGGACTGTACTATGGTAAGTTTTGTGTTCCTACGTATTTGGATAATAGTAGGACTCTTAAGGGATGGGGTAGTACATTGCTAGTAGGACTCTTCTCTCTGGTTCAGACTGACGAAAAGGGGCACTGCATCGGAGAGAGGTTATAGGAGGTGATGCCTCGAGCTCGGGGATCATCATACCCGAGGACACATACCGAGGAGGGAAGGACTAAATGGGTCAAATAGGGCGGTTACTCCTCGGGTTACTTCCTCGAGCTCGGGTACGAAGTCGACATAATCACAGGCCCCCGTGCATCACTGCCAGAGGCTCATGGTCGAGGATATGGGGTGTGATGCACTCTGGCGTGGTGGGGAGGTCATTCCTTACGCCATGTCCGGGGTTGATTGAAGAGACGTTGAGCGAGGAGCCAGCTGGCCATGTGAAGAGGTGCCACGTGGCCTCGATATTTGGGCTAATGATTTTGGGTCGTGGATGGCTGCCACGTGGCGAGGGATGGAGGGTCTGGATTGAGAGACGTTTGGACTTCTCAAGGTCCTATAAATACCCCCCTGCCCCACCACATTTTGCACTTTTCAATCTTCAAGAACTCCTCGGACCTCCTCGGTTTTAGGCTTTAAGGTAAGAGCTCGTCCTCTCTAGTTAGTTAATTTAAGCTTCTGTTTTTCAAATATGTCTGCTAGTAGTAGCTCTTCGGCCTCGGCCTCGTTGAATGAGGAAGGTCATCCCCTAGTGCCATACGCCATCCCCTTAGATAGTCACCCCGCCCTATCATACCCCGAGCTTAGCTGTAAGTATAAGGAGCATGAGGTCATAGGTGTAGCTCGTGAGTTTGGGCTGATGCCAGCGTGTGATGTGCGACGCCCCGATCCCGAGGATAATGTAATGAGTGTTCGGGAGGGAGAGATTGCTGTTTATAGGGAATCGCTGAGGGGGGACTTAGGTGGCCTCTACACCCTTTTTTCCTCGAGTTCTTGACCGAGCAAGACATGTGTCCTGGGCAGTTAGTCCCTAATGGGTGGAGGATGTTAGTTTACTTTTTCGTAGCATGTAGGTATTTGTCGATCCTCCCGAGGCTAGACCTGCTCAGGATGATCTTTGAACTAAAGTCGCTCCCGGGCTTTAATTGCTTCGTGTACTTTTCCTCTCGAGGAGAGTTCAAAGTCCCTAAAATGCCGAGCTCGCTGAAAGGGTGGAAATCCAAGTATTTCTTTGTTAGCCCCCAGGATACCGACCACCCATTTGGTCCTCGATGGGTTGTTCCGAGCACCGAGCGCTTTAACGAGGGCCAGGCTTATTTTGAAGTGTTAGAGAGGGATAGGCAGAGACTGGTCGAGCTCGAGCCTCTAGCGTTTAGCATGGATGATATCCTCGGGGACGATATCCTCGATCTAGCTGACGTCAAGGGCGTCGAGGGTAGGAGCGAGCACCTTTAACTTATTTTAATTGCCCGTGCACTGTCTCGTCAAATGACTTTTCATTTTCTTTTTTGCAGTGCCTCGAGATGGCCTTCGCGCTACTCGACCTCTGCGGCAGAGCCGTAGACAAAAACCGAAAGCACTCCGGGTAGGCAGAGCTGTGGAAAAGGGCAAAAAACGACATCGCTATGAAACGCCCGACCACAATAAGGGAGAGGTCGGAGAAACTTCCCGAGCTGTTGCAAAGGACATCGCTCCTCCGGTCGAGGCCCATATATCCATGACTCCTCGTGCTCGTACCCCTGGGGGGACCCCTGTTGTCGTCGATCTTGAAGACGACGCTGGCCAGCAACCGTTCTCAGCCCCGGATGCCGAGAAATGCACGCTCGTGCCCCAGCTCCTCGAGAAGTACAAGGGAGGGAATGTGAGTCTCTCCGAGGGCATAAGGGAGGTCGAGAACCTGACTCTAAAGGTATGCTCGAGAACCATTTTTCATAAATTTTTCATGCATCTCCAAGTCTCGACCACTGAATATCGTTGTTGTGTGATAAGGCATTGACCGTGGCCCGAGCCCTGGGATACCGAGGCGAGAAGGACGCTTCGAGAATCATCTCGCTCGAGGAAGAGCTCGACCGAAGAGTGCAGCGTATTCTGGAGCTCGAGTCTGAGTCCACCCAACGAGCGAAGGAAAACAAGGAGCTCGAGAGGTCACTAAGGAAAGCTCGGGAGGATGAGGAGACGGCCAGGCGTGAGGCCGAGGATGTTAGGCTCGAGCTGGAGCGCAAGACGAAGGAATTTGAGGATGGTTTGGAGGGAGCTCGCTCCAAAGCGGTCGAGGATTTCAAATCGTCTGACGACTTCCGAGCAATGAGGGGTGAGTATGCCCTTGGCTCGTACAATTACGCCTTTAAGCAGGCACGAGCTTACATTCGCTCAAAAGTTCCCGAGGCGAACGCCGAGGACCTGACGTCGGCGCCAGAAGTCATGGATGGGCTCGAGCTGTCTTCTTCCGAGGGCACTGTGGTCGAGGACGAGGAGGATGAGGACGCTGATGTCTCCCAGCCCCCGGGGACCGATGACCTTGATTAGGATTTTTTATTCAAGTGTAATGCCCGATGACGGCTCAGATCTTTTGTAGTTGAAACAGCCTTCTGTTTTTATTTTTGTATATGCAAGCTCGTCCCTTTTGGTTCACCTCGAGCGCTCTAGTATGACAAACCGAGCAGTTTTACGAATCATAAACTTTCGACCCGACGAATAAATTAGTACGACCTTAATCAAAATGTACTACAGCCCGAGGACGACCTTTTAGTCATCAATGTTAAATAACAACGATCTTGAGCAACATGCTTAATCCACAATGTCAGATACTCGAGGAATAATCGAAAGCGTCCTCGAGCAACACGTTAACGTTCGAAACTCGAGAAACGATTGATGAATAATTGATAGCGGCCTCGAGCTTGATGAATAATTGATAGCGACCTCGAGCACCATGTTTAAATCAGCAGATGTTCGAAACTGCGAGGACTAATGGAGAGCGACCTCGAGCAACTTGTTTTAATCAACAATGTTCGAAACTCGAGGTATAATTGGAAGCGACCTCGAGCAACATGTTTAAATCAAACAATGTTCGAAACTCGAGTAGTAATTGAGGGCGACCTCGAGCAACATGTTTGAACCAACAATGTTCGAAACTCGAGGTGTAATTGAGGGCGACCTCGAGCGACATGTTTGAACCAACAATGTTCGAAACTCGAGGAGTAATTGAGGGCGACCTCAGAGCAACATGTTGAATCAACATGTTTCTAAACTCGAGGACGCTTGATGAATAAGTGATTAGCGGCCCGGGCCTCGAGCTTGATGAATAATTGATAGCGACCTCGAACAACATGTTTAAATCAACAATGTTCGAAACTCGATGAATAATTGAGAGCGACCTCGAGCAACATGTTTAAAATCAACAATGTGTTCGTAACTCGAGGAATAATTGGAAGCGACCTCGAGCAACATGTGTTAATCAAACATGTTCGAAACTCGAGGCGTAATTGAGGGCGACCTCGAGCAAAATGTTTGAATCAACAATGTTCGAAACTCGAGGAGTAATTGAGGGCGACCTAGAGCAACATGTTTGAATCAACAATGTTCGAAACTCGAGGAGTAATCGAGCAGTTCCCGAGGTATGGTTGTCTCGAGGAGTTTACTCTCCCGTTTCTTTTGGGAGACGAGATTGTGGTCGGGCTTTGGAGCCCGAGGACTATAGTCTCGAGATGTTTGCGCGACGGCAAGACTTTGAAGATCACTTTTCTTGGAATGAATCCCGATGTTATTTATGTAAGAAAAAAAAAAAATCCTTCAAACTCATCAATGTGGGCGTGTGCCAAAGAAATGCAGAATTATTGAACTAAAAGAAAAACGCAGGGCATGCAATCCCGACAAACTAAAAATTTTAATGCGAAAATAAAAATTACAAAGGTGGAGAATGAGCTACTTGTAGTAGATTTTCAAATTGTCCCTCCGCTCCAGGGTCGAGGCAGTGGTCGTCCCGAGATTTCTCTCAAGCTGTACGCTCCTTTGCGAACTTCTCTAATGACTTCAAATGGCCCTTCCCAAGCGGCCCCTAGCTTTCCCGGGGCATGGCCAGCAGCTTCGGCTCTTCTTAACACAAGATCCCCGACCCTAAACTTCCTGTGTTTCACCCTGGTGTTGAAGTGCTTCGCCGTCCTGTTCTGGTAAGCAGCGACCCTTATTGAGGCCTGTTCTCTCACTTCCTCAAGCAGGTCAAGGTGCTCAGTTGTTTGAACCTCGGCTCCAGGTTCGAGTCTTCTGAGCGTTGGTATCCTGGTCTCGATTGGGAGAGAGGCCTCCACTCCGAATGCTATCATGAAAGAGTTTCTCCAGTGGTGGTTTTGTGGGATGTTCTGTATGTCCAAAGAATGGCAGGCAGCTCGTCGGGCCAAGCTCCCCTAGATTCCCCGAGCCTGGTCCTGAGGTCTTGCAAGATGATTCGGTTGGTGACCTCGGCTAGGCCATTGCTTTGGGGGTGTGCAACAGATGTCAGACGATGGTCGATCCCCAGAGTGGTGCAAAAACTTCCGAAATGTCGGTTATCAAACTGTCTCCCATTATCGGTTATGAGGACTCTGGGCAGCCCGAACCTGCAAATGATAGACTTCCAAACAAACGATCTTAGCTTGGGTTCCGAAATAATGGCCAAGGGTTCGGCCTCTACCCACTTGGTGAAGTACTCGACCGCTACGGCGACAAATTTCAATTGTCCACGGGCTAGTGGGAAAGGGCCAAGAATGTCTATGCCCCACTGCTCGAAGGGCGTCCCGCAATGTATGGGTGTGAGCTCCTCGGCCGGCGAACGGATGACGTTGCCGAACCTTTGACACTTATCACACTTCTTAACATAATCAATGGCGTCCTTCTTCATTGTTGGCCAGTAATATCCATATCTTATAAGCTTGAAGGCAAGGGACCGAGCTCCCTGGTGGTTGCCGCATACTCCTTCGTGGACCTCCGCCAAGGCTTGTGTTGCCTCAGTGGGGTTGAGGCATCGAAGGTACGGTAGAGTGAGACTCCGACGAAATAGAACTCCCCTAATCATGCAATACCGTGGTGCTCGAGACCTAATGCTCCTCGCCATCCTCTGGTCGCCGGGCAAACTTCCGGTGGCTATGAAATCAACTATCGGGTCCATCCAGCAAGGTTCATGCTCGATGTCCATAACTTTGGGTGCTTGGCTGATGCTCGGTTCTGTTACAAATTTCACATGGACTGTCCTGTCGAGACCGTCAACCCCCATGAAAACCAGCCGGGATAAGGCGTCAACTTTACAATTGTCAGCTCGTGGAATTTTTATGATCTCACAGCTTCTAAACCGCCTCTGGAGATCGTGAGCCTTTAAACAATACATACTCATCTTTTCATCTTTTCTTTCGAATGACCCCTCAATCTGCCCAACCACCAACAACGAATCACTGTATATCTTTATGTGCTCAAGCTCAAGCTTACTGGCAAGCTCTTGCGCAATTATAACGGCCTCATACTCTGCTTCGTTGTTTGTAGCGTCAAATTCAAATCGGAGTGCGCATTGTATTTCTGTTTGTCTGTCTGGGCTGGTGATGATGACCCCTGCCCCCGATCCCGAGGAGTTCGATGCCCCGTCAACGAATATTTCCCATACCTTCAGTGCAATGCTGTTCGGGTCGTCCCCTGTCCCCCGAGGCCTTGGCGTGAGTTCAGCTATGAAATCGGCTAAGGCCTGTGCCTTGATCGAGGGCCTGGGTTTGAATTCAATATCAAATTCTCCAAGCTCGACTGCCCATTTTACTAACGTTCCCGACATGTCAGGCTTCTAGAGTATATGCCTCAGTGGTTGATTAGTGAGCACCACAATGGGGTGAGATTGGAAATATTGTCGCAACTTCCGGGCTGCCACTACCAACGCAAGAGCCAGCTGCTCTGCCAACGTGTACCTGGTCTCCGCATCAAGTAATACCTTGCTCACGTAGTAGATGGGTTGCTGTGCTTTGTTAACCTCTTTCACCAATACTCCACTTACCGCATTTCGAGATACTGCTAAGTATAGAAACAGCGTATCACCGGGCTCGGGCTTCGTGAGAATCGGAGGCGTTGCCAATGCTTGTTTCAGTTCTTGGAATGCTCTTTCACAGTCCTCTGTCCATTCGAAGTTATGACTTCCTCTAAGAGCCTTGAAAAAGGGGAAGCATCTATCCGCTGCTCTAGACATGAACCTGTTTAGAGCCGCCACCCGTCCTGTCAACTTTTGTACATCCTTCTTGCTTCGAGGGGGCTCCATGGATGCCAGCGCTCGTATCTTGTCCGGATTTGCCTCGAGTCCCCTATGAGTGATCATGAACCCCAAGAATTTTCCCGAGGCGACTCTGAAAGCGCACTTGGCCGGGTTTAACTTCATCTTATACTTGCGAAGAGTAGCAAATACTTCTTCCAGGTCTTCAATATGATGTCCGATCTCTTTGCTCTTGACCACCATGTCATCAACGTAGGCCTCAACATTCCTCCCAATCATCTTAGCGAAGACTTTGTTGATCAATCTCTGATATGTTGCCCCTGCATTTTTTAATCCGAAGGGCATGACCTTGTAGCAATATATGGCGGAATCGACCATGAAATATGTCTTCTCCTGATCCTCCTCGGCCATGTGGATTTGGTGATATCCAGAGAATGCGTCCAGGAAGCTGTACAGCTTATGACCCGATGTCATGTCCACCAAGTTGTCTATTCGAGGTAGGGGGTAACTGTCTTTTGGGCATGCCCTGTTAAGATCGGTAAAGTCAATGCAAACTCTCCACTTGCCGTTGGCCTTCTTCACAAGTACTACGTTGGCGAGCCAATCGGGATACTTGACTTCCCTTATGAACCCGGCCTTTATTAACTTGTCAACCTCTTCACGTATCACCTCCCGACGTTCTGGTGCAAACTGTCTCTTCCTCTGCTTGACCGGTTTAGCACTTTGGTTGATATTTAGTTTGTGAACTGCCACACTAGGGTCGACCCCTGGCATGTCTTCCACATTCCATGCGAACACGTCCAAATTCCGGGATAAGCAAACTACCAGTGCAGACTTGAGGCTAGTATCCAAACCCTGACCAACCGTCACCTTCTTACCCTGCTCGAGCTCGAGCTCTACCAGTCCTTCGACGGGAGCGAGTCTCCCTCTATGGTCGGGCTCGGGCTCGGATGATGATATATGCATGATATTGGACGTGATTCTCCGGACACTTGCGACATAGCAGTGCCTAGCAGCTGTCTGATCTCCGTGAACGACCCCTACTCCCTTACTGGTTGGGAATTTCATAGCGAGGTGGAAAGTAGAGACTATGGCCCTGATCTGATTGAGCAACGGTCTCCCCAAGATGGCATTATAAGCCATTGAAACACGTACAACCTGGAAAGATGTAAGTTCGGTTACCTGTCTCTGATTTGCCCCTAATGTTAGCGGTAGACTGACAACGCCTTCTGGAATGATTGTGCCTCCCCCGAACCCTTGCAACGGGGTCTGGACTATTTTCAGTTGGTCGGCCGAAATCCCCATTTGAGAGTATGCTTCAAGGGATAGTATGTTGGCCGCGCTCCCATTATCAATTAAGATTCTCTTCACATCAAAGTTAGCTATGATTGCTGATATAACTAGAGCATCATCGTGCGGGTGTGACAACCCTTCCAAGTCCTGTGGCCCGAACGTGATCTCTTCCTTATCCCCAATCGCCCTCCTGTTCGGGTTATACTGTCTCGCGTACTGCTTACGCACCCTATTGGAGTCTCCACCAGATGCTATCCCTCCAACTATGATGTTGATCGTTCCCGCGGTTGGTTGGTCATTCCCCTTCCTTTCGGGGTCTTTCGCATTCTCCCTTCCGTTCCTTGGTCGCTTGTCACGACCAATGTATGAGCCTAGGAACCCTCTTCTTATCAAAGCCTCGATCTCTTGCTGAAGGGCGTTACAGTTTTCGGTTGTGTGGCCGTGATCCCGGTGGTAATCACAATACTTACTCCTATCCCGAGTGTTCGGAGGTGTCTGCATCCGTGCAGGCCATTTGAACCCCTTCATATCCTTGATTTCCATGAGAATATTTGACCTTGAAGTATTCAGGCGAGTGAGCGATGCCGGACGCAAATCCCGGTTTTGCCTTCCCATGTTTGCTTCCGACCGATGGTTCTCTTCCGGCCGATGATTGAAGTCGCGTTGCCTTCTGGGCTCGGGTTTATCAGAGCTCGGGTGAGAATTTCTCCTCGGGTTCAGTGTTTCTTCCATGTTGATATATTTTTCTGCTCGGGTAAGTAGCTCGGTCACGGTCCTTGGTGGATTCTTGGACAATGACATTTTGAAAACCTCGCACCTGATGGCGTAGGTAAGGGCGGAGATTGCTGCAGTGATGTGGAGGTCGGGTATCTGAAGTCTTTCCTTGTTGAACCTTGTCATGAAATTGCGTAGTGTCTCATTGGGCCCCTGCCTCAGCTGCATGAGGGAGGCCGCTGTCTTCCTTATACGCTTGCTACTAGTAAAGAAGGCGGAGAATTTATCAGCCAGATCGGAGAACGAGGCAATGGAGTTGGGCTCCAGGGTAGAGAACCAATCCCTGGCAGCATCAGTCAAGGTTTGGGGGAAAGCCTTGCACATCACGGGGTCCGGGGCCACCTGCAGATTCATGACATCGGTGTATACGTTGAGATGGTTGATGGGATCTGTCGGTCCGTCATACTCCCTCATGCGGGAGAGCTTAAATCTGTTTGGTAGTGGGAATGAGAGGACTTCTGGCGTGAATGGAGTGTTCGGGGCAAATCCTGATATCCCCTGGGTCTTTTTCTGCAACCCAGCGGCGATTCCCTCCTTGATGATCCTGGCCAACTCGTTCGAGTCCATGGTTATCAATCCCGAAGCCTGGGCTTGTGGGACACCCGAGGCCCCAGAACCATCGTTGTAGTGTACTTCGTGCATATCCCGGGCACGAGCATCCTCCGTAAAAACTCCTTGTTGTCCGACCGTCGGTTCCGGCGGAAGTTCAGTTGCCGGTCGGTCATTCCTCTGGCTTAGCAACTGGGTTAACGCCGCCACTTGTTGGCGGAGTTCCTCAAACGCCTGCGCATTGGGCAATGCGGGTGGCTCCTCCTGCTGGACCGTGGGGTCGATGAGTGGCGGCTGGTTTGGTGCGGACGAACTTGCTTGCGGAAGACCTGAACGTGTGTTGACCATGGCTTTTGGTAGCGATTCCCACAGACGGCGCCAATGATGCTACCAAAAATCGCACCTGATGAGATCCGAGCTGGACGACTAAAAGAGCACGAACAAGAGCTTCCTTGTACCTGAAACAAAGGAGTCGAGGAGTGTCCTCGTTGCCCCTCCGATGCTTAAGTCAGAAAGCGAACCACCAGAAAATATATGCTCTGAATTGTATGTAAAAGCGTACCTGATTAATGGAGATGAATGGTGTATTTATAGGGGTTGGAGGTATTTCGGAGTGGCAAGGAGTATGCCATATCTAGGACTTCTAGTGTGGTTAGGACTGTACTATGGTAAGTTTTGTGTTCCTACGTATTTGGATAAGAGTAGGACTCTTAAGGGATGGGGTAGTACATTGCTAGTAGGACTCTTCTCTCTGGTTCAGACTGACGAAAAGGGGCACTGCATCGGAGAGAGGTTATAGGAGGTGATGCCTCGAGCTCGGGGATCATCATACCCGAGGACACATACCGAGGAGGGAAGGACTAAATGGGTCAAATAGGGCGGTTACTCCTCGGGTTACTTCCTCGAGCTCGGGTACGAAGTCGACATAATCACATACAATGACAGATGAATGCATCCATGGATTCCATGGAAGGAAAATGGGAGTTGTACCCTGTGTACACCGTTATGTATACGTAGTATCATTCTTCCATTGAATTAAAATTCATGGATAGATGAATGTCATACGTTCATCTGTTGTATAGATTTTTTGTACAGGTATTAGAATTTCTATCCCTAATCATCTAATATTTTTATATTTTCGTTTAGAATATTGTAGATGAAAACATTTTCGGCAAGCTTTTCACGAAAGGTAGCATTAAGACCCTATTTGAGCTAAATTATTGTAGAATGAGAATGAAAAATATAATCGTTATTGTGACTCACACAGAGATAAAAAATTTGAATTTAAATATTGATGTGATGGATAACGGTCATATGAGAAAATAATGTAGATCCAACGGGGCTAAGTATTTGTTAACTGCGTGAATTTTGTAACCGAACAAGAGTTCCTCAATGGTTGTCCAATCAATTTTTGAGATGAAAATAGTTTGAAAATCCCTGTTTGACTTTACATGTCTTGACTTATTAAAAGTTCGTATTTTGTTTTCTAACATAAGTTTATGACTCATAATTGAAATCTCCTATTATTAAGTGTAATATTGTAATTCAAGCAGTATATTTGACCCCTATTTAGTAATGATTAAAATTTTATATTTCAATCTCAATCTAAATCGATAATTAATTTTAACTATATATTTTATAGAATTCACAATTTTTCAAACATATATTTTATCAATTTTATTAAATTTTAATTTTAATTCTTATGAAACAATGGCTTGATGTGAAAGACTTGCAATTATCCCATTTTAAAATAAAAAAGATATTGATACTAAGCCCATGTTTGAAATCCATTTTTAGAAGAATAGAAATTTTGGAATAGTGATTGATGTGAGAATGTGTGGTGGAAAAGTGATGAAATTTTTTTGATTTGTGTGTAATATTATTTTATTGGGAGAATGTGTGGTTGAAATGAAGAATGTGAATGAGAAAGAGAGAGAGAAAGAGAAATTAATGGGTATCAAACGGGAGCTAAAGATTGGGAGCCGTGTGAGTGTCCTGAATAAGAGAAATGCTACTCTTACATTTCCATACACAGCCCGCCACACAGTTTTTTAAACTTGCCTACGTGGCTGCTCAAAGAGGGAATTCCCAGCCCATTAAAAAACCCGCCCACCCGGCCCAATTTAACTCAACCCAACAGCAATCTCCCCCCCATTTCGACTCATTCACGTAAATCTAACCTAAATCCCCCAATCCTCCCCTTCCTTCCCCCAAACGAACCGAGAGAGAAATCCCTCCCCAATCCATTCCCACCACTCAACCCATTCGCCGGCGGTATCTCCGGTCTCCAGCACGGCGTCGAGAAGCCAGGAATTTCTTTTAACTACCATGGCTTAATTGGTTGAGTTCTCAATCCCTCTACAACTAACGGCAAATCTGTCTCTCACACCGATGGCAGCGACACCAAGGCTAGAACCGGATGATGACGCCTCCACCAATTCAGCCGCCGTGAATTCATCGGTCCAATTCGGTTCGGCGGAGGCACTAGATTACGTTCGGAAGCTGACAGATGTGGGAGCCATGACTCGTCTCCTACACGAATGTATAGCCTACCATCGAGCCCTAGATCTCGAGCTGGAGACCATTCTCTCTCAGCGCTCCGATTTGGACCGCCAGCTCTCTGGCCTTCACAAATCTGCCGAGGTTCTTGATATTGTCAAGGCTGATTCAGCCTATATGCTCTCTAATGTAGGCTCCACTTCCTCCCTCGCCTATCAGGTCTCCACCAAATATGAGTTCACAATTGAATCGTAAAATATCAAATCAACTAGCCAATAGCTAATCTAGACGTCATCTTACAGATCGCTTAGCATAAATATAGAACAAATATTGCCCATCAGTAAAGAAAAATTAACAGAGGATAACCACAATTCTAGAGAAGCTAGCATTTTCTGATGGGTAAAGCACAGTAACACATTTATCAGCTTTCCCTTGCATGAACTAAAATATTTAAAGGATTCGACCTAAATGAGATGATCATCAATAAAGTTTTATTATTATATTTCAAAATGAATAGAAACAAGCAGAGTCAAGATTGATACATTTCTGGCATCTTGATCTTTACTCTCGTATAAAATTGGGCAAACGAGAGAAAATGACAAGACATGGTAAAAATTCATAAACGATAAACCGATCAGGGTCTACAATTTAAGAGAAGTTATTGCTTCAGGTCTAAAATCAACTCTCAGACCCAATACTCTTCTAACCTCAGCCGGAGTTAGTCTCCAAGTCATGGGCCCCGAGTTCTCTCCCCAGAAATCTAAAATTTCAGACACCTTTTCTAAGTTTAGGATAGTAGCCATCTGGGTGAGACGAGAAAATTTGTCTCTAACCGTCCTCTGTGTCATACTAGAGAAATGGCTGACTAGTGTCCTGGCATCTCTGTCAAGCTGAAGACCCCCAAGTTGATTGAATCGTTTTTGCATCATGATGACCTCTAGCCTTTTCACGATGAAGTCGATGACGAGGTGCACAAATGAGTCATAATTGTTGGCTGTCATCAGTGGCTGAAGCCATGCCACATTTGTCTCCACAGCATGGAGAAGCCTTTGAACCCAGGAATCATTCAACTCATTTTCTGCATAATCTGCTTCAGATAGTTCATAGCTGATGGTTGCCACGTTATCTAATACAGGTCGAATTCGGGGTGTCACGGTGGCTACAAGTTGCTCCATTCCAACACTTAGTGCCTTCTTGAAATTGTTGCTCATTTCATTCAATTCAGATATGCAGGATTTAACTCTCTCCCTGTCTACTGGTGCAGGGAATACCTAATATATGAATATGAAAATGGCCTCAGTCTGAGCGATGCACAAAATTTGGGTTTATGCCAAAACAAAGTAAAAGATAATGCAAAACATAATATGAGGTGGTGCTCATTTACGCTTACTAAGATGTTGAATAGATCCTTCAGGTTTTCTCCAAAATACATTCATGTACTTACCATCAAGGACATCTTTGACATTTGGTATAAATTAATACGTAATAAATTACAGAAAAGACAGCATATTTTTATTTTCCAGTAAAATATTGCATGTTTTACAGTTAACTGAAATGATGTTTTAAGGTCATCAGAAACCTTGGACATGTAACACAGAGCTGATCAATTTACAATGATCAAATCACATTAGAAGCTAGATCAACCTTATTCTTTGACATCTAGACAAAATCACAGAAATTTATATTAAGTTACAGTACAATGCTGTGTCTTTATTTCTCCAGTAAAAGAACCACATGTTTAAAATTTCAATTGAAAAGATATTTCGATTTCCACAGAAACCAAAATCACGTATCACAAAATTATTCAAAATATGAGGATATGACCATGTGAGATACTGGGGAACAAATCTAATCACTGAAGAAAATCGAGCCGGTTGTCCTAAATTTAGCATCCATTTGGGCTCCATAAACTTAGCACCTATTTGGGCTCCATAAAAATTAGTGTTCAGGGAAAATGTATTTTGGAATAGTGATTTTTTTAAAAAAGGTGCAGTTAAAAAAGAAGGAAATAAAAAAGTGGTTGAAAAAAAGAAAGACAAATACATTAAGATTAAAATAGAGCCTAAACACGGGCTTAATATATCAAAGAGTACAAAATCTTGTCTCAAATACAGAAATGAGTGTGGTTATAAACTATGATGCTCAGACTCGAGTACGAATATCGGGTATGGGTCGTATTTAAGTATCGGATCTTTTATTTTTTAAAATGTATGATAAGGGGACATGGCTAAAAGTCCACATTTCGAACATGAGTACGTCTTTGAAACTTCAATTTTTTTCAAAAAAAAATTACATATAAAAAGTCAAATAACAATTAAGTTTCAAATTGTTAAAAGAAAAATATGTAACTCAAAACCAACTAAAAATTTATCCTAAAAGTCGAAAACACAACAAAAACGTAAATTGACAAGACAAAGCACAAAATTAAATTGTTCTAAAATATTTATTTATGTTCATTTTATAATTTTCTGTCAATCATTTTGGCCCAAAAGTCACATTTTAAATTTTTTTAAAATTATTTACCATGGTATTTTTTAACTAAAATCGTCTTATCTAGATCAAAAGAACCAAAAAGCATATTTAAGAAATAATAAACCTCATGTAATTTGCTCAACAATAGTGGATAATTTTTTATTTTTTTTAAAAAAGGCCAAAATTTAATAAAACAAAAAAAATGTGCAAGTCTAAAACTTTTTCTCCTTTCCTAACCCTGTAAGCATCATAACTTTTTGGGCTGCAACAATGGTGACAACGAAGCTCCTAAGGGTTTCGTCCCTGGCCATGTCCGGTTGAAAATTGCCATGTCTGCCCCATATTTCATACCCGCACCCCGTGTCATGTTGTGTCGACACGGGTATGCGGCCAAAAAGAAGAGTCTGAGCATCACGGGTTCTAAATGGTTTTAAAAAACTATTTTAGGATTATACCTTGAATTTAACCTCATGTGATGCTATCATAAAATGCTTCAAACCCTGCACTTTTAAGGCCATTTGAGAGGCTTATTCCATGACTTGGTGAGGCTTACGCCTCAAGCCTAAACCTCAAGCCAGCTAAGGTGTTTGCCTGTTTACCTTACATTTTCGAACATTTAATTGTTGACCTTAGCCTTCTGATTTATTTCTTTATAACCTAAAATGTTTTTAAGGGGTCTTCCGTTTTCCTTTTTCTACATGTACGGAAGGAATATGGGAAGCAAAATATACCATTGCAATTGGAGGATGATGACTAAAAGAAACTTAAAGGAGGGATGATAATGTTAATGATTCCCTTAAAGATCACATGATATAAGAAATTTTTGGGTAGCCATCATTTTGATACATATAACATAATTACTAATTTGAGAACTTATTATCTTGTATTTTCTTGATCTAGTTTATGTTTGTTTGCAAGTTAGACTTAGAATTTTATTAATTACTTTGTAACGGATTTTTGTTCAAGGTATATTACGAGCATATTTTTGTATTTTTATATTTTTTGCATTCTTTTATTGTTCTATCTTGAACTTATACCTGAAAGCACCCGAATAAGCCATTTTAAACATTGGCTCTCCTATACAGCTGGAATGTAGTTTGACACATGAAGTTGGTGATCGAGATTCAACCTTCCAATGGTAATGGTTGTCATGACTAAAGTGATGTGCAGAAAATGTAAGGTCTCTCATTTAGGATTCGAGCTTTGGTAGCTTTCAAAATGCAGCAGATAACAGTGCTTAAAATCAAAATTAAGTAAACCTACAACGATTACTAAATTGCTATTTAATTTTTCTAATCACTTCTCAAATTCATAAAATTCTAACCTATGAATGAATTTGAATTCATAAAATTCTAACCTATGAATGAATTTGAAATAGCAAAGCAGACCAGGTATATAAAATTAACGAAACAAAATATAATGTGCCATGTAAAGTCCTCACTTACTTCTGCACATTGTTCTTCGATCTCATGGCAAAGTTTCAGGACATATTCACTACTGACATCCATGTTGTTCAAAGACGTGGCAATCTCAGTTCCAGTCTTCTGCACCCCAACACCTCCCAAAAATAGCTTCGCTCCAAGATTTGGCTCCCTAGTCTGTTGTTGCAGTGCCTCGCCATATTCACCCCCCAATAAACTTGAGGCGCTGCTCAACACAGCAATCACCGAGTTGATATTTGAAGTAGAAATTGCCCTTCTACAGCAACTCTGCAGCACGTAAAACACGTCATCTACCATGGATGTTGTGAGACTATCAGGTACATGCTCATCGATTTTGATGGCTTTCCTCACATTTTCCACCATAAAATACCCTTCCAAAATGACGTAGTAACCAGTAACATCCTGAGCAACTTTACTGAAATTCCCACTCCTAAAAGCCTTTGTGGCTCGGGGACCTAATTCTGGATCCACAGAGGTCAAGCCCCTTATTTTGGACACCATGTACTCAGTGTAATCCTCACCCAACTGCGTCAAAGACAGTATCTCTTCCAGATATAACTCAACCTCTCTAGGGTCAGGCCCTTCTGCCCCAGCTGAGAGTAAATTGCTCTTATATGAATTAATATCAGAGGTCAATTTCGCTAACTTCCTGTACTCCATGTATTTTTTTAAAATGATAGGTCCCCGTGAATCACATTCCTCATGAAGCTCACAAATGGCATAAACAATGGCATCCTCACCGCACAAATTCCTTAAAATCTCATTATTTTCTTCTACAGCCAAGACAATGTCTTTGAACAAATTCGTCAAACACACCACAAAGTTCGCCTGATTATTACTAATATTATTGGGTTGCTCCATCAATTCCACCAATTGCTCGAATTCAATCCGGGATCTCACGGAAATGACCTTTTTCAAGTAATTAACATAAACCTGCAAGCCTTCCTCTTCAAGACCAAGGGGAGTGTAAAGCTTGATGAAACGGAGAATGGTCGGATGATCCCGCTGGTCTACAGCAGCCGAGAGCCTCTTCTTGGCTATGCCTTCCAATTGCTTCTTGTAGGAGAGGAGCTGTTCCCGCTGATCCGAGGCCGAGGAGTCTTTAAACTTGGAGTCAATTTGGAGAAACGTTTGGATGTAGGATGCAGCAGACTCGAAATCCTCCGACTGAAGTGACTTCTGAACACCGTCAAGACAACCCGAGCGATCGACGATTGCATCGATGCGTAGAAGAGTGTCTTTGACGCGAGATTGGGCAATATCGAGGTGTCGCACTTTGGCGGAGACCTGATCGGCGAGGGAGGAAGTGGAGCCTACATTAGAGAGCATATAGGCTGAATCAGCCTTGACAATATCAAGAACCTCGGCAGATTTGTGAAGGCCAGAGAGCTGGCGGTCCAAATCGGAGCGCTGAGAGAGAATGGTCTCCAGCTCGAGATCTAGGGCTCGCTGGTAGGCTATACATTCGTGTAGGAGACGAGTCATGGCTCCCACATCTGTCAGCTTCCGAACGTAATCCAGTGCCTCCGCCGTACCGAATTGGACCGATGAATTCACGGCGGCTGAATTGGTGGAGGCGTCATCGTCCGGTTCTAGCCTTGGTGTCGCTGCCATCGGTGTGAGAGACAGGGGATTGAGAACTCAGCCAATTAAGCTCTGGCGTCTGGTGCGGTAGTTAAAGAAATTCCTGGCTTCTCGACGCCGTGATGGAGACCGGAGATACCGCCGGCGAATGGGTTGAGTGGTGGGAATGGATTGGGAATAAAATAAAAAATACAGCACTCAATCCTAGCCGGGAGAATTTTCAAAATAGCACGTGAACAATGGCTTTTAAAGATTTCTGTTAAAAAGTCAATTTTATCCTTAATGAAATATGTTTCTTTATTGCAAGACATGTCCTTCTATTTTAGGGTAGGTTTCTAATCTGTTCTTCTATATTTCTTATGTTCTGATTAAAGTATAAATCTAATATATTATCATAATCTGTTATTTTTTGTTCACATTCTTTTATAAGTCTAATATATTCTTCAGATATTTCATCTGTATTTTCTAGTTGAGATATAAGATTTTCTACTTTTCCAAGTATTCTTTTTAATAAATCGTTTAATCCTTTAACTGTATATCCTGGCATAACTGGATATTATATAAACATCATCATAGTAATATAAACATCATGGTAGACAGTAATCCACATATCATGAATAATCATAAACATTTATAATCCCTGCGATTCTCTAAGATCTTAAGAAATTCTTTCAAAATTTAACAAGAAATAGTAGTTCTACCTTAATTTTAATCTGGCTCTTTATTCTTAGAATCGAGTGACCTTCAGGCTCTGAATGGTGCAAATTGTTTCCTTCAACGACCTCCTGTCTTAACGGAATCCTTGCTATTCAGCTTCTTGCTTTCACTGTGTCGCTTCTAAGGACAAATCCCTCGACTTGGATTAAAGAAAACTGTTTTTGTTGTTCAAATAAGACAGAGCTTTCTTATTGGATCTATCAAGAATCTATTTGAATGAGATTTAGAAACTCATTCTTTTGTGTAAGAAAGATTTCTATTGATATTCTAAATGGTACAAAGATTATATCAAAAAGACAGAAGTGTTTTTTTTTTTCCTCTCCAAATTATGAGGGCTCAAGTGTTTTTTCTCAACTCATTCTGCCTCTATCTTAGCCTAAAGGCTTCTATTTATACTACTACATGAGGCTCGATTATTGGCCTCTTACATCATTCATTACATCATACTCCACTAATGGAGTCCTAGTTATTACAATTAATTCTCACTACATAATTGTACCCTATTTTTCTCAGCGTCGGGCACCTTTTCTTCACATCTTCTTTTCCTCTATTGTCTTCATATGGAGTTTGTCAAGATTCTCCATAGTGGCGGGGCCTTTTTTCATTTGGATAGCAGGTGGGACATTCCCTCAATTGGCATGATTCATGTAATGTTGATGGACTTCCATGGATTTTATGGATATCAAACTTTTGGATATATTTTTTTTTTCACACATTTTTTGTAAGATTTATCATTTTCCATTATTTGTCATAATTGTCCATCCTTCATATTGGCTATAGACACATTTGAAAGTTTTTTTTATCGTATAAATTTTTTGCCATGTTGTAGAGAACTTTCATCCCTAAGACTCTTCGGGATCTCATCCATGATCTGTTAATGTTTGGCAATGACTTTCTGTTTTGGCCTACTTCAATTTGGAAATTTCGGCCTACATATCCGATTGTAATAATATGTTCTGCGGGATAATATATCCTTCCATCATTTTCTGGACTGATTGAGTAAAATTTAAGATATATTGGTCTTCCTTTGGCGACTTTTGAAACTTCTCCTCGGAAGATATCATCAAATTTTCCTCAATTTCTTTAATTTATCCTGGATAAATTAAGTCCAATAATCCATAGTCTGCCGCCATTTTAACCATGTTAGGGCCTCCATCGTTTGTAATGATCATTCTTGGGTAAACATGTTCTCCTGGGGAGATGAAATATGATTCATTATCTTGTAGTTCATAAACAACTTTTGCGGAATCAAGCTTTATAGGTTTCTTCTCTTGGTTTTAAAGGGGTTTCATCATCTTCATCTGCTCTGATTTTGATCACCCTTGTATGTTTTATCATCATTTTTTATTGTCACCTTACGGGGACTTTCATGATTTTGTATCTCTTTTTAATTTGACTGGGTCCACCGCTGCTTCCACTTGGTGTACCTGTTTGTATTCCCTGTTTGGTATTTTGAGATTGTGCTATAGCATCAATCCCTGTATTTTTTGTATTTTAGACTCTAATGGTGCTTCAAGAGCATCAATTCGGTCTTTTAATCATTTGTAACTTTGGTATGGGACGTACTGATCTCAAGTAATAATTTGACTTTATAACTTAAGGTTTCAGCTATGCCTCCATTCCAACTTTTATATCATCACTTCATTTTGGCAAATGCTGACCCAGATTTATTTCTGATTCTCCTGTCTTTATATTATCCATCTCCAAACTCTATATTCCTGCTTAAAAAATCAGCTAGATAATTGTTTATACCTTTAATATGAATAATATCGAAATTATAAAATGACAAAATATGCTTGTCATCTGTGCAATCTCCTATATTGAGGCTCCATTGGCAACTTTTTTTTTTTTTTTAATTAATCCTGTAACATTAGAATTGTAAGTTTCAACAATAAACTTTTTAGATAATAGGAATAATGAAAACTTTTTTTATTCCTCTAATAATTTGCTAACAATTCTTTTTTCATGAGTGGTATAATTTATTTCTGCTTGGTTTAAAGTTCCACTTGAATACCTGCAGATTTCATTTAAATCTGTCTTTTTTTAATATGGCTGCCCAATATTTATCAGAAGCATCTGTATTAAAAACCAAATTATCCTTTTCATCTGGCAATCTTAATTTTGTAAGATTTTTGCATCTTCTTTAATAATTTACAGCTTCTGTATGTTCTTCACTCCATCCTTGAGTATTTGTTTTTCTAGAGTAGAGACTTTGTAATTTTTATGTCTCTTTTTTGAAAGATTTCAATAAATCCTTCTGCATAATTTATACATCCTAAGAACTTTTGTATTTGTTCTTTTGATTCTAAATTTATTTGGATAAAATCTTTCTATCTTTTTAGATAATGAGTTTTGTATTTTATTCTTTTTTATCTATTGATAATTCCAAGAAAATCAATTTCTGTTTTTCTATATACTTTCTTTTCTGAAGAACAAATTTCCTTCTTTTTACATTCATTTATGAATTGTATTAAATGGTTTTTATGTTCTTCTTTAGTATTAGAACATATTAATTATATCATCAACATATACTATTAAAAATTCATCAAACTTTCTAAATGATATTATCCATTTTTCTTTGATATATTTGTGTGCATTTTTTAAACCAAAGGCATTACTAACCATCATATTTACCTTGAGTAAATGAAAATACTTTAATAATATTTAAATGTCAGGGGGGGGGACGGAGTGAATAAGATATGCAGAAAATTCTTTGACTAAAATGCAGTATATTGTATACTATCCTCTTCCATTTTTACTTGCCAAAAGCTGATTTACAATCCAAACTTAGAATAATATTGTTTTCCTTTTACAAGGTTTTTAGGACTTCTTTATTTTGTAAAACGTATCCATCTAATTTAGTATATTTGTTTAATTTCTTTTATATTGATTACCATTCTAGCCTTTCCTCTACCTTGCTCATAATGTTTCATGACCATGAAAGCTGGACTACTATGGGTCCATTACTTGGTCTAATAAGTTTCTGTTCTAGTAATTTCCTTTATTTGGGTTTTAAATTCCTGTGTATCTTGTATAGTATACATCATTGGTCTTACTCTAATTATAACATTTTCTTTAATTCTATGTTAGCTTTAGGATGGTATGGTTTTCAAAATTATAATGGATTTTCTCCACATGTTTTTTCTAATTGTTCCTATAATTTTTTCTATGCTTATCTCTATTTCTGCCTTTTAGCACTTTTTTTGTATAGATTTTTGTGTTTTTGTCTTTTATTTATTAGTGGTTTTTCTCCCATTTATCACCACGCTGGGCTGGCTGAACTCTCTAGGGTCTAAATTCCCTTGGAATTTTTTATAAGTGTGCACATGGTGTTTGTAAACTTATCATATAATTATTTTTGTTTATAATATTGAAATTGTTGAATAAAGTCATTTCCTAATAATATATTACAATCTAATTTATTATAACTATATATCTTATTTTATAAAACTTTTTATATTTTTTTTTTCATTTGGTTTTTGTGTGAACGTTTTAATTATTTGTGTACTTTCTCCTGGTACTCCTGTTATTTTTATTTTAGTATTTTCATTCCATGATTTTATTAAGAAGTTTTTAAATATTGTTATATCATTTTTTTTTTTTTTTTTTTTATTATTGTTATTTTTGGTTTCTATAAAGTAACTTATATATATGCGGCTAATGGAAAACTTATTTGGTTATTCAATTTATCTCTTTGGTCGCATAAATATAGTTTGATCATTATGTGTTATATACAATCCTTCTTCCCTTTTTATACTATAGTCTTTTAATCCATTTAGAAAACTCATTACTAATAATATATGAGGATCTGTATTCATACTATTTATCTATAACATGGTCCACATTTTTTCTCCCTAGTTTTTATTGGTACTTTGACTTCTAATTCTGTAGTATGTATTTGTCGATCAAAATTTACATATCTAATGGTTCAATTTTATGAGTCATTAATCCTTTATTTCTAATTGAAGCTATTATGGCATTCACTTGCTCCCGTATCAAATTTAAGTATATTTGGTCCTTCAATATGTTCTCTTCCATTATAATATTCTCCTTCTATCTTCTATTTCCAGCATTTTCTATAAGTTTGATTTCTTTTATATTACTGGTTTCTTTCTAAATATTTTCTAGGTAATTTAAGGCTTGTTGAATCTTTTGAATTAATCTCCATCTCTAAACATTATGTTATTAGAATAATCATCTTTCTTTTCTTCGGCTATTTCAGGGTTATCTTTAGTATACTAAATTCATAATCTTTAGGAATTAAACTTATTTGTTTACTTTGTTCTATTATTTTACTAATAATCCTTACATTCTTTGTGAACTTCTATGTATGGTTTTTTTAGAGTATATATTTCCATAATTGGTGTTAGTAAATGTGTACAAAGCTCTATATTCTATAGTACCCCATCATCTTGTCTCCTAGGTTTCCATTATATCATTTCTATGGTACGTAAAATGTAGTTCTAAGACTTCATTGAAGTTCTTATCTGTGATTGAGACACAATATTTTGGGTACAAGTAAATATTCATTTTTTTTTTTTTTTTTTTTTTTTTTTTTTTTTTTTTTTTTTTTTATTTTCCAATTATTTTTCTTCCATCATGTAAACGTACGGTTAAAGGTGAATCTATTTCTTCTCTAAATAAGGATTTAAACATTATTTGTATTCCTGCTAAATAGACATATTGAATTTTTTCGCCTTGTTTTTTACTAATTTTTTTTAAAAAAGAATTCGTTAGAATTGTTCAAAGTTGTTTAAGCTTTAATTTATGTGTCCCTTTAATTTAATTTTAAAAAAAAAAAATTTTTCATAAATTTTGATACTCATTTATTGCTATTCTTTCTCTTTTCCATATTCTATCTAGAGCTTCCCATTTTCCTATTTTTAATCTAAAGATAATTTTCTCATTTTCTTAATTTTGTTTTATTATCAAATGTTACTTTAATCCCATAACCTTCTATTCCCGTCATATTTACTTGTTATCTATATTTCTCTTTCTATTTCCTCAATCTCGTTATTCAGATTCATTATCTTTTTTCTGAATCTGATTCGCTTATATATACTTTCTTGATCATAATATTGTTCATGAATATTTCACTTAATTCACTTTCTATATCTAAATATTCTTTTTGAAAAAAAAAAATTTTTAACCTTTTTCTTTTTACAATAAGGGCTTATATGTCCTATTTCTCCAAGGAATACAAGACAATTCCAACATTTTACTGTTTGGCTTTTATCTTTCTTATAAGGTCTATTTCTTTGTTGCTTTTTTGGATTATATTTCCTTTTATAATATCTTCTTCTAGGCTTATATATTTTTTCTTAAAATTTCTAAATTTTTTTAAATTTTTTTATTTTGCATTTCCTTTTATATTTTTCCTTTCAGGATTACATCCCCATTGTGTATGTTTTTCCATATCTTCACAACATATCTTAGTTAATGTTCCTGATTTTTTCATTAATTGTCTTTGTGGACATATGTATGCAAGTCTTTCAAATAGAATTTTATTCTTGATCCTAAAGATATAGGTGCTTCAGGATTTTTCTTTGAATGTATTTTTCAAATTTCTATCTTAAAATATTTCCCAATGTTCCTGGTAACCTTTATTATAGTACCATATCTTTATATACATCTTGATTTTCATTACTATAAATTGGTAGAATAGATATTCTTTAAATTCACATGTGTATTCTTTGATTTTACACATATCACATATTGTTAGGTTTATTAATTTTATCCTAATGCATTTTCCTTTTTCTTATTCATTGCTTCTCCATCAAAATTTCTTATCCAGTCTTCTCCTAAAAATTCATCTGAATATAGTTTACTAATCTTTCTTTACCTTCTTTATCATGATTTTATTATTTCTGGTTTGTATATTTCTTTTATTAAGTGTTTTTTGTATCTTATTTATTCCATCCCACCCAATTTCTAACATTATTCCGTTTCAAAGGATCTACTAAAAAAGTGCTATTCTTCTTTCAGTACTTTCCCATGTATCATCTTTGTTATTATAAAAGAATAATATCATTGAGTTTGCCCAAATTTCTAAGGCTTTTTTTAATAGCTATTTTACAATCCGTAAGTCTAATTTCTCCTCCATGATTGACAGGTTTATCATAATTATCATTTAGTTCAAATCTATTTCTGTATTTGTTTCCTTTTGGTGGTTGTCTATCTCTTATTGTTTCATAGTATTGTCTATATGGTTTAATGTATATAGGTGCATAACTTTCATCTGGATCCAATATTTCTTGTTTATTAGAGGATTCTGCTTTATTTGGTCCTCCTCCAGTGTTCATTAGGACTTGGTATTCATTTAAATTTTCTAAACTTAATTGATCAAAATTTTCTATAAGTAAGTCTAATTCTTCATTCATCTTTATCTTCTATATCATCTTGCTTTTCTTTAATTTCTAATTTTCCTATTGCTTTTTCTTTAGATTTTTCCATTTTTTCTTCTTCTTCTATTATTTTTGGTAAAATCTTTTTCCTAAATTCATCATCCATACTTCCTGCTTCTATTCTTATATTTTCTTGTTCAGTATATTTTTTCCCTATTCTAGACATTTCTTTTTCTATTAGTTTCTTGTCTATTATTTTTTCTTTTCCTTTATTATTTTCTTTTATTTTTCTTACTTCAATTTTTAGGATATTAATATCATTTCTTACTTCTTTTATTTCATTATTTATGTTTTGAACATCATCTATTAATATTTTTATTAGTGTTTTTAATTCTTCTATATACTCACCAATCGACATTTATCTCTTCTTTGATTGACATAAGTAATATGTTCTACATTCAGTATCTTTACAATCTTTTATTACTTTATCACATCTTTGTTTTACATAATTATTATTTGTTAATTCTTTCATTTTTTCGTAATAACTTGCTCTTATTCTATACATTTCTTGTTTTAATTTTAATATTTGTTTTTGTTGTGAGTTTGTTATATCTCCAGGTTTTAAAAGTTCATCTTGTATTTGTAGATTTATTTCTCTTATTCTTACTAACTTTTTATCTAGAATTTCTTTTATTTCCATTAATTCCATCAATAATTTTTACAAATTATTTGATTCATATTTTTCTTTATAATACAAATTGATTTCTTCTTTCTCAAAAGTTTCTATTATTTTCTCATATATATATCTTTCTTTTATTGATTCTATAATTAGCTCGTGTAATATTTGTGCTTTAATTTCCATAGGTAATTCTCTAATTATTCTTAATGTTATTATTTTTAACTTATTGGGTATAGGTTCTAAAAATATATAACTTCCTCTTTCTGTTTCTAATGTGTAATAATTTTCTATTTTTATAATTTTATTACTCATAATCTTTGCAATATAACATCATTTCTTCTTTTTCTAGTTCAATAATAATTTTTTCATATATATATTCATCTTTCAATGTTCCTATTATAAGGTTATCTATAATTTGTTCTTTTATCTCTTGGGGTAATTCTTTAATTATTATTAACGTTATTGTTTTTATTTTCTTAGGAATATGTTCTAAATATATATTATTTCCTTTACTTTCCTCTATTTTGTAATACCAATCTGTTTTTGTAATTGTAATGTCCATGATCTCTATGGCTCTGATACCATCTACTGGGGGTGCTACTTAGAGCGAACAAAAATCAAATAAAACTTAAAATCTAAAATCTAATTAATCTTTAAATAGTCGTATATTCTATGTATTCTTTTAATTTATCAAATTCTAATCTATTATTAGTTATAGATATATAAAATCTCAAAGTTAAGTTTAATCTTAATTTCTTATATTCTTGTGGTAATCTATTTGTAATAGGTTTCCTCATTTATAGGGTTCTAATTAAATCTTCAAAATCTAATAATGTTTGAGAATTCATAATATCAAGATCTGTTATTATATCTATATTTGATTCAAGAGGTATGTTATACTTTGTAATATTCTTCTTCCTTTTCTCTAATTTATCTATTATATCTTGTATGTCTTTTATAATTATAGATTTAACAATTCCTCTGACAAAATTTTCTATTAAATTTTCTTTAAAACATTTTAATATTTCTTGAGCAGCATATAATTGTTCTTGATATCCTATTTTGTCGATTTCATTTTCAAATTCAATTTCTTTTTTATTCTTTACAATCGTTTTAATTTTATATGGACCTCTTTTAGATCTAGGCCTTTTTACCTTATTATTAATCATAGTTTTTGTTAGTTTTTTGAAAAGAAATAATTGTTTTAAGATTAAAATAAATCTTTTAGGACTAAATTGTTACTTTCTTTATATTATGATTACTTTGGTTATAAATCTTATATTTAGGGGTATTTTTGGTAGTTTGCTACCTTTGAATAGTCAAAGGGTATTTTGGAAAGGGTAGTGTTGAATTTGGGGTATTTTCAATAATTTCCCATCCTAGCCCGTCATTTGCCCTGATGAGCACTATTGATAATTGAATTATAATTCACAGGTGCATTTTATTTATTTGTTTTGGCAAACACCAATTAGATTTTGCCACTAGAGCTGCGTTTGAGCCACGTTATTTTGGAAGAATATATTCTGAAATAGTAGACTGATAGTGAATATGTAATTGAAAAAGAATGAAAAAGTATCGATGTGATGGAAAATATTATTTTTGGTTGAAAATGAGTAGTAGAATGAGAATGAAAATTTTAACGTGTACCAAACAGAGGCTTAAATAATTTTTTTGGGATTATACTTGTTGAGTTGCTCTAGGGAGTATGAATTTTGATTTCTTTTAAACATTAGCAAGACGATGGAATGCTTAAGACTTTTTTAGATTTAGATGGTAATAGAAAGATTTGTATTTTATGTTTAGTCTCTATGAATATGAATTAAAATCTAAATTTTAATTCTAAGTCAAATTAATAATTAATTTTAACTACGTATTTATATTTATGGGACTTAAAAACGTATTTTTATAAACTGTGATTTTAATCCGCATCGAACATGACTTACCATCATAAGCATATGATTGGATGCAACTAGGGGTGGCGATATGAGTAATTTCTACACATATTCGGACCAATCAAAAGTGAATATTTGGGACTTAAATTGAATTGATTGCTAATTAATTTGTGTTAAATATCGATTGTTGTATGATATATTCAAGTTTGGATAGATTTTGATTAAAATAATTAAAAAAAAAGGTGGAAATTGGCCAAAGAATAGCAAAAATGAAGAATTTCAAAATTCATGGACTAAATTGAAAATATCTAAAAGTTGATTCTAACTAAGAAAATATTATTGAAGAATGCAGGGATTCAATTGGATGAAATTTTAAAAAAAGGACTTCAATTGAACGAAGAGTAAAATGTAGGGACCAAAATGCACAAATCCATCTCCGATCGCATTACCTGAAATTGCAACAACGGTCCCTACTACGTAAAACGATGTGATCATGTCACAATATTTCATGTGATCGCATGGTTGAAAAAAGACAGAAGCCACAGTTTCCATCTACTACCCAAATTCGACCCTTAGAAGTACAGTACACCATCAAACATTGGAAGACACTTCTCATATCATAGAAATCATATAATCCCGCAATTAGGTGGGACCATTTAATCATGCTCTTGGAAGAATTCAAGAGACGGGATACAAGAACTCAATATTTTGAAGACTTACCTTGACTTTTGAGCAAGAAAGAGGGAAATGCAGACGAAGATCAATCAAGAAACTATTGAAAAGATTCAAGATTTTGTAATTCTCCCACTTTTTCTTCATGTATCAAGAATTCGAGTGATGTTCTATAAATCAATTATGATTTCTTGTAACTTTGTAATGCCAAGCTAGGTTTTTTTTTTTTTTTTTGCTAAGACAAAAATGAACCATTGTTATGAAGTTTTAATATAATTTCAATATTTTGACGCCAACTATATGTTTATTCATCGATGATTGTTATAGAGTTTAATACATTTCAATTATCTGATCAATAATTTGATTGATGTGTAAATTTTATTATATTCGAGAGAAATAGTATGATAAGTAGCACGTTATAACAATTTTTATGAGATTAGATTAAGGATAGAGATATACACATATACTTTGCATGATTTCAATAGATATTCTGTAACTTTAATATTTGTTTTTATGTTCGCATATTTATAGAGATATAAGAATATTAGGAAGGTTACATCAAAAGATAAATTTAATTTTACTCGAGACATATTATTAAATAATTTGGGAACATTGATCAACAAGAGTCATGATATTGAATGAGATTTGAACCCTAGCATGTATTCAACCTAATCATACGAAAGCCTTCGTAAATTGATCACTAGAAAAATTAGTTAACTAATATAAATTTTCATACAAACTTAGCTATTTGATTGGAGTTAATATTAATTATTACTAGATTAAATACATAGTACTACTGGGAACGATATCTTATTCATCATTATATTACTTGTATATAATACCATGCACTTAAATTTTCTTGTGATCAAGTGGCAAGGAGAATGGTTGCTTTGAATTTAATTCTTTGAAATTGTTTATTTAACAAAATAATATCTCATTAGTGTTCTTACTAAAACGGGCCTTTTTCAAAAATAAAATATGATTCGACTTGAAATAAGAAATTTTAAAATTTTGCTTTTCCGATAAAAATATTATATTTGAAAGAATTATATAATTTCATCAAAAATGTTATGCTTCGAATTTTAGATAATCATATATTTCTAGCTATAGCACATTTTTCTATTGGTATTTTTGTTTGGTTGAGAATTGAGAGTTGCCCACTATGCATTGAGAAAGATGCTAATGATGATTAAGTTTTGGTAATGGACATAATGATGACTTATTAGCTGTAATTGATAAAACACTCAATGCAATTTAAGGGACATTCCTACTAAACAATTGTCCTATTGCATTCGTGGGGTTGGTTAGGTGCCGTTCTCTTTGTGCTTCAATTTTCTGTTTTGAGTTTTCAATTCGTTTTGAGTTTTGTGTTTTGAATGTCTATTTTAAAATTGTTGAAAATGTGTTCTTTTTGATATTTTGAAAAATCATTTCCAAAAACTAAAAATGGAAAATGCGTTCTTTTTCCTCCAAATCATTTGCATCTTTCTTCCACCCTATCTCTCCCCCTCTGTCGCGTCTCTGTCTTCTTCCCCCCCCTCCATTGCGTCTCTCTCCCTTCTTCACGTCCTCACCATCGCGTCTCTCTCTTCTTCCCCTTCCCTCTCTGTGAACGGTGGTTGGGTGCGATATTGGCTGCGATTTTGGGTGCGATTTTGGGCGTGGATGGGTGCGATTTTGGCTGCGGCGGTGGTTGGGTGCGATTCCTTTTCTCCCTTTTCTTTTTTATTTTGCTTCTGATTCTCTCTGTGAACGATGATTGGGTGCGAATTTGGCTGTGGTTGGGTGCGAATTTGGCTGTTGTGGTGGTTCGATTTTTGGCTGTGGCGTTAGTTGGGTGCGACTCAGTTTCTCTATTTTCTTTTTTATTTTGCTTCTGGTTCTCTCTGTGAACTGTGGTGGTGGTGGTGCGATTTTTAGCTGCGGTGGTGCAAATTTTGGCTGCGGTGGTGCGATTTTTGGCTGATGGAGAGATGTTTGGCTGTGGCAGTGGTGGTGCAGTGGTGGTCATCGACGTTGGAGGAAAGAAACCGGTGAGATGAGATAAGGAATAGGCAAATTGTGGAAGGGAGAATGAACAGTAACTCCATTTCCCGTGTTTTCCATTTTGCCTTGATTTTGCTAGAAAACAGCCAAAACGGCTGAAACGTCGTTTTGTGTTTTCAGTGTAAAAAAAAATTTCCTTTTCGAAAACGCGTTTTCGAAAATAGCAAAGAGAACACGTTTTCCCCGTTTTGGAAAATCGAAAACAGAAAATGGCCCGAAAACGGCAAAGAGAACGACACCTTAGGTTTTAAGATTTGAAATGTTTTGTTCAGCTTCCAAGTTATTTTTCTACTAATACATTATTTATAACAACTTTTTATATAACTATCTCAAAATAGCGTTGGAAAATTACGTACACTGCACGTATTACATATTAGTCGAGTTAAAATAATCCATTACAAAATAATTTTTTGGAATACAGTAAATGCCACTACAATGATCGGATCCACAATTACAAATTATTCTTGGATCAATACTTAGGAATACTTTCTTATTTATGTTAAAAATTGAAATAAATATACCCATTACAACGCTTTTGCCCTTTTGGGTATAGATGTATAGTTGACTTTGTGGAACCGAATGTAACAACGTTCAATTCTATTCAATCTGACATTGGACACATAACGCTTTCATCTTTGAATTTTGTTATTTCAAATATTCGAATAATCTTGACCTATATGGAGTGGGGGTTTAGGCACTAATAAGTCACTTACGACTTGTTCTGAGAAGTTCTCATCTTTGTGCCAAGTCTAGTCAGGTAGTCGTAGTCACAAAACTGATTCGTTGGTTTTATATTTGGGCCGACTTGTGGGCTGCACCGTTTTTGTAAAATAGACAAAACAAGCTTAGAACTGTCCCATTGAAATACTACATATAGGGAAAGCCAATAGTGGTAATTACACCAAACCAGGTCTTAAGTTTGGCCTTTTTAAATGTCAGGTTTTCACGTTTTTTTTTTTCATTTATCAAGTTTTTTATTATTTTAATTAAATAATTAATTGTTTAAAACCCTACTTTATTTATCAATTCCTCACACACACCCTCATGTCACACATCCCCTCTCTCTCTCTCTCTCTCAGCAGCGTTGCACAGCTGTTTTGACACAGAATCGCGACGATGATGATGGTGGTAGAATCGTTGGAGCAAGAGGAGAACAAGACGACGATGATGGCTCAGCACGATCGCAACCCCAACAAAAAACGCAGAAGAAAAATCATATGTTTGGTGGTGATATTTGTGATTTTAGCTTTAGCTCTAATTTTCACCATTCTAGGGCTCAGAGTTTTCAAGGCCAAGCGTCCTGTCATCACGGTCAATTCCGTTTCTCTTTCGGATCTAGATTTCTCCTTTGACATGGCCAGGCTCAGTGTCTTCCTGAATGTCACTGTTGAATACTAGCTTCGTCGTGAAGAACCTCAACAGAGTTGGTTTCAAGTACAAAAACAGCAGCTTGAGTCCCTCAATCTCATTCTCATCATACACCAGATCTTCAAATTCAGGTGAGTCCTACACCCTCTCTCGGGCCATCCAACCGAATCCCCAAATCTCGAAACACCATTGTATTGTCGATTCACATCGGCCAATGAGTTACGGTACGACGAAGCGGGTCTAAGAGAGTGGTCAAAGAGTCTAGTGAGGAAGAAAGTGGTGACGATTAAGGCTAGGGCGATGATCTAGTGGATGCGGGTGCAAAAAGTAGCACTATGATGTGGGTGTGAATGGAAGATTCTGGTGCTTTTGTTTGCAGCGTTTATGCTCGCCATTGTTGCAAATAGGCATTCGTTCCAAGTTCATTCCGGGTCCAATGGATGGAGTTAAGTATGTCCGACCCGAGTGGGGACGGGTGTATGTGACCAATTAGTTGATCGATCTGTGACCAATGTTGGCGGTGGATTGGGATCAAGGGACGGGGTATCTGGGTGTATGTGACCAACGTTCTTTGTGACTATCTTAAAATTAAGTGTCTGTGACCAACTAATTGGTCGATCTGGGACCAATTATTGGTGGTGGTTAAAAGTCGTTAATCTGTGACTGAAAATATGATCCGTGACCAACACATTTGGAAATATGTGACATCTGTTCTTTGTAATTTTTAAAAATATGTGACCAATGAAGTTAATTGTCAGCTATAAGTTTTTTGATTTGTGACCTCGAAAATTATCTGTGACAAATTAATTTGATAAGTTGCGACCGAACATTAATTAATAAGATATCTTTGACCAAATTGCATAAAACTGTGACCTTAACAATTGTCGGAATTAGAGTAGTCGTCGGAATTAAGCGACGGCGCAACGATCACCGGAATCGTCGTCGGAGTAGTCGTTGGAGTAGTCGCTGGTCACCGGAATAGTCGTCGGAGCAGTGGGGTGGGGTGGATTAATTATATTATATTATAGTTAAATATTGAATTTAATATAATGAATGTGAAATATAATTAATTAATTCCTGAAAAAACCTGATTTTTGCAATTCTAAACATTAGGGCCTGATTTTTTATTTTGTGATAGATAAAGTCTGAGTTGTGAATTTTTCCCAAGCCAATATTCTAAAAGATCCGACTAAATACTCACCATTTTATTTGGCAAATAATATGTTCTTGTTTTGAAGTCCAGTGTAACAATTTGCTTAGCTATTAAAATTTAAAATCTATCAAAAATTCATAATAGTCCATGTTTCTTTGCTCACAAACAAAACATTTGAGGAATTAATGATTTTGAAATAATAATATTTTCGTTCGACACTCGAAAAATGTCTAAAGTTCTTATAAATTTTCAAAGTATGTTGACGTAGAATAAGTTTATACATTCATATGCACCTAGGTTCCACAATGGAATATGTTCAAGTCCATGAGCCCTTGTAATAGGAAAACATAGGGTGTGTTTGAGCCACATTATTTTGGAAGAATGTATTCTGGAATAGTAGATTGATAGAGAATGTGTGATTGAAAAAGAGTGAAAAGTTATTGATATGATGAGAAATATTATTTTATTGAAGGACGTGTGATTGAAAATGAATAGAAAAATGAAAACGAAAATTTTAATGTGTATCAAATAAGGGCATAGAGGGAAACAAACAGTAAATTTTGTTGCTAGTTAAGAGAAGATAAAAGAGACATTTTTACCCTACATTGGATTGATCAAAATTAGGTCAAAGTCTTTTTAGTCAAGTAAGGAAAATTGCTCAAAAATCCTAGAGCTTGTTTGGTATTGATTAAAATTCAATTAAAATTAATAATATAGTCGTTATTGGGTCTCATCCGTCTAATAAAAGTCAACAATAACAACTAATTTTTCAATTTTAATCCGATTTTAATCTCTGCCGAACACGCCCCCAATACTTAAAATCGGATTTTAATTGATTAAAACTGATGAAACGTGTGATTAAAAAGTTATTAATTATATGAAATATAATATTAAATTGAGTTTTGACTTATATTTTAATTAGATTTTTAGCAGTACCAAACAAGGCTTACTAAAAAGATTTGGGAATAAATTACTACAATTTAAATACTCTATCCGTCCCATTTATATAGATCCATTTTTTTTATTTTCTTCTTCCAATTATATAGTCTTGTTTTTCTATTAAGAATGTTTTGTTTTGTTCGTTTACTAATTCTTTAATACTTTCAATAATAATTTATTACTAGTTATTGATAATTAAATGAGGGTAAATTAGGAAAGTTTTTGACAAAATTGTTTTTCCGGTAACATTAAGGATCCATTTGATTGTTAGGATGGAATTTGACCTAAAATTTATTACTAGAATTCATTTTGCTGGGAATTGCCAATTAATTGCGTTTGATTGGTATAACTTTTCACCTAAAAAATGTTGACATTTTAAATCTTTTGGTATTTGTTTAATTTTGTTTTTCATGGAAATTGTTCATTAAAGAGAATTTTTTTTTTACAATTGGGGATAAAATTTGTTTTCAATTCAAAAAAAAAAAAAAAAAGCAAGCTAGAAAACAATTTTCCCACCAAAACCATGGGAAAAGAGATTCCTCAAAAACCAAGAATTGGGCACGTGTGGGGTATAAAGTGGAAATTGAATTGCCAAGAACATTTGGCCAATCAAACATGGAATTTGGGTTAAAATGAATTTTTTTTTTTTCCATTTCCATGGAGCTTTTTTTCAACCGATCATGGCCTAAAAAAGATTTCTTAATTCGTGTGAAAAACAAAACAAGCATATGTAAATGAGAGGGAACGACTATATTTTTGAAATGTTTGAAACTTCATCCACACATTTTCCAAGAAAAAATACAAGAGAGATTTCATTTTGGTAAAAAAAAATAAAATTGACTTCCTTCCACAAATGAGTATCTGAGAGATTTGCAGTAAAACTTGTCGGACTCGAAGGTCAAACAAGTCCGCGGCATTGTTACGTCATGCGTGATGATGGCAGAGTCACCAAGAAGAGCATATCACATTATTTACTGCCGATTATTATATAAAGGCATAAAGCTTATCCCAGTACGGCATAAAGCTTATCCTGTACAGCAAAATTGGTTCTTCTTCGTAGACAGGTAAATGATTATTCTACACGTTATAACTCTAGTTTTATTTGTATAATGTTTTGGTAATTCTGTATCAATCATTTGGAATCTGTGCTGTAGTTTCTGTTTATTATTAGTGTAGCTTTAATTTCTGATAATATTTCAAATATGGAATGGGTTGTCCTTTTCAACATAGAGGAATATAATAGTAATTTGAAGCATTAATTTTGGATTGATTGGATGTAAATATATGAAAGCCTAGAAGATAGATTTTAATTAAGCGTGTCCGGCACTGGGTTGGGAGCAGTATATGGATTAGAATTATAATATGCAGGACATATTTTATAAATTATTGGCCCTAATTCAATGGCTGCTCAGCCAGGAGAGAATGTATGTGTTGCTGTAAGATGTAGGCAGAAATGCTATTTTTCGTTGGTTGGTGTCGTTTGGAGCCTAATCATGTTGTTCTCTTAGCCCCCCTGAGTGCTGTTAGATGATGTATTACCATTATATATATATATGATTTTGGGGGTTATCGTTCTTGTTTCATTTCTTTTGTAAATAGGGATTAGCCCGATTAGGGCTTATCCATAAGAATTTTGCTATGTGAACCACAATGGAAAGTAATCCTCGTATCAGTTATATCCATAAGAATTTTGATAATTCGTGTCCCTTTTTGTTGTGGATACTGGTGTCGAGTTCAGTTATATCAGTTGTGTATGTGAAAATTTTCAAACGTGGGTGTGGAGTTAGGGAAATCCAGGATTAAACCCAATCTTGATCTCCAAATTAGTGGTCTCAAGAGAACGAGAATATAACAAGTCAAGCACTGAAATTTACATCTATTGGTCTTCGTTATAAATAGGTGCAGAGCTTCAAGCATAATCCTGCTGAAAGATATGTTTCAACAGCCATCTTACTCATAGCTACATCCATCCATCGAGACAGCAAAAATACGAGGAATTAATAATCCAATCTCGTGCAAATAGTCCACTCTCTCTTAGAACTAGGAAGGGATATTAAAAGGAGGGAGGATTGTTTCACTTCATGAAATCTATGACGTTCTCTTCGAAGTTATTTCATTTTTATAACAACGTTATGTGCAGGTGAATATATGGCTTCCTTAGCAACTGCTGAAGCTTGTGATACGAATGCAGCACTCCTGTCGAGTTGTGATCTACGGGTCCTGCAACCCATCTTCCAGATTTATGGCCAACGTCGAGCGTTCTCTGGCCCCATTGCCACTCTCAAGGTGTTTGAAGACAACGTGTTGGTCCGAGAGTTTCTTGAAAGCCGAGGAGAAGGTCGAGTCCTGGTCGTAGACGGTGGAAGCAGCACAAGATGTGCCTTGGTGGGAGGAAATCTTGGACAATTGGCCCAAAATAATGGCTGGGCTGGTATTGTAGTTAATGGCTGTATTAGAGATGTAGACGAGATAAACAGCTGTGATATTGGGGTCAGAGCCTTGGCATCGCATCCCCAGAAATCAAACAAAAAGGGCAATGGCGAAAAACACGTCCCAATTCACATTGCGGGAACATTAATTCGTGACGGGGAATGGTTGTATGCAGATAGTGATGGTATACTAATATCCAAAACCGAGCTGTCTATCTAGTAATGATGTCAAGCCATTCTTATAATGCATTAATCCATCAAGTGTAATAATGGTGTCAGTTTCTACGATGTAGCTAACGTTTTCACCTGGCCTAGACCATGAAGCAAATGCTTTGATTTCTAAGATCAATTAATCCTGTTATTCCCGTTGATTCGCTAGTGTGGTCAATCCAAAGCATTTATATTGTAAAATGAAATTAATAACTCATTTGAACATTTCAAAGTTAGTTGCCTTCATTTGCTTGCAGAAATCAGTTCAAAGGATTTAATGTGATTTCAAAACCGTCTTCAAGAATTTTTGACCAACTTCTCAACATCTTTGGATTGAGATTTTGAGAAGAGTGTTATTTGGAGAGCACAATTCGATGACTGTATTTGGGTGATTTATTGTCTATTGTCAGCCTCTATGGAAGACTTAGTGGGGGCATAAGGCGGTGATTGACCCTGCTCACTTATCTCCGCCTTATGAAATTAGCCAAAATAAAGCTTTATGAGAAAACTCAATTTTTCAAATTCAGCCTTTTGGTCTATGAATTATAATTCACAAACGTTAACAAGATCCATCCATTTAAAAGCACCTTAAGATGGTATAGTCTCGTTAGGTTCAAACTAGGAAAGGTAGTTAGCCATGGAATGGCGGACAATATCAAATTAAGGAAGCCATAAAGTGGTTGTCTAGATCAAATCGATGAGCTTACTATAGATAGGTTTTGGTACGTGTACCAAATGTCTCACATTTATGCTCTCAAGGCAATTGTGCCCGACAAAGGGGAGACATTTGTTACGCATCACCCCCCTCCGCCCCCTCTACACTGTGTCAAAGTATCAGGGGTTACTCTGATGGAACCACCTTTGACTGGTCGAACCTATACACTTACTGACCCCATTTAAGTTAAACTGATCCCATGGGGAAGAACCGGACTATGGAGAGAAATGCGGCCGCAAAAGGAGCTTAGTACAAGATCTTCTAGGCAAATCTTTAATATGTGATTGACATGACAATTTACTGTCGTCGCCACTATTTTTGGCCCATCAAGTCAAATCTAAAGCTTGTAGCTAGGCATTATGGATGATAAAGTGGTATTAGCATTTAATGTTTATAATCGATTGATGTCTACGATAAAAAGGCATCAATCGCACTGATGAGACCACGTGTCTCTTCATTCAACAACTCTCGTTCATCTTTTTTACTATAAAAACTCACACTTAATGCCATTAAAAAAATAATGCAAATTTAGACTCTCAAACTATAATGCAACGACCCGAGTCTCTATACCCAAGTCGTTAACTTATGTACTGTCCACTATAGGCCCACCCAAAGTGGACAGTACGTAAACCAACGCCTTGAATATAGAGATCCGAGTAGTTACATATAACTTTGTCATATCACCATTTTATCAAGTGAAAATTACTTAATTCCTTACTTTTCAAAATTCAAATTCAAAAATCAGATTTCAAGTTTTATTTTTCAAAAATCAGATATTTTATATATAGATACATATTATAATATATTTATATTTAATTATTTATTAATTATAACATTTTCAGCCCAAATCAAACCCTAAAACTCAATTTCTGTGTGTCCGTCTCTCACATCTCTCCTCTCCGTCTCTGACTTATCTCCTCCCCCACCGGCGGCTCCGACGTGAACATGTAAAGTAAAGATTGCTCCGGCAACCTGACGATGATGCACCGCGAAGAACAAGAAGCCATGGGAATCAGGTTGCTCGCGAAGAACAAACCGGAGAATCGGATTAAAATCACCAGATCCGGCGCCATTAAACCGCTTGTATCGATAATTTCATCTAATGATGCTCGATTACAAGAATATGGAGTCACGACCTGAAAATACGAATTCGATTTTGTCTCATGAGGCTATTAAACCCTGCGCTCGCGCGTTGAAATCAGGAACTTCAACGGCTCGAGAAAAACATGGCTTGTGCTCTAATTTGACTCTCCTAGACCGAAGAGAATAAAATCGCCATGGTGTGGTGGTTTGCGTTTTTTGTGGTGGTGATTTGGGGCGTTTGTGGTGGTTGTTAGTGGTGAATTTGAATCTTAATATACAAATCGTTGGAGCTTTTAGGGTACTTGGCTGTGGTTTGAAATGGTGGCTATGTTTGTAGTTGGTGGTGGTGCGGACGGTCGTGGTGGTGGTTTGGTGCTTGTGCTTGTGGCGACGGAGACGATCATGTGGTGTTGACGGTGACGGGGTAGAGGCGGTGGTGTCGTGGTGGCGGGTAGCGGTGGGAGATTTGGTGGTTGTGATTCGTTGGTGTGATTGGTGGCGGTTTTGTATATTTTTTTGGTAGATTTGGCGGTGGTGTGGCATGGTGGTGCTGTAGGTACGGTGTATTGTGTGCGGTGGTGATGTTTGCGTGGGTGGTGGAGGTTGTGACGCTGGTGGTCGTGGTGAAAACGGAGATGGAGGTGGTGTGATATTGTTGGTGCTGGAGATTGTGACCTGAACTGTGACTCGTGACCTGAGCTGTAACGTGGGCTGTGAACTTTTGACGTGCGTTGTGAGCTGGGCTCTGAACTTGTGACATGTGACTTTGGCGGTGGTGGGGCTATTATGGCTGTGACCTGATCTGTGACCTGGGTTGTGATTTGTGACCTGAGCTGTGCCATGAGTTGTGAACTTGTGACGTGCGCTGTGACCTGGAATGTGAACTTGTCTGTGGCTTTGAACTTGTGACTTGGGTTGTGACTTGAAATATTAAACTGCGACCATGATTTGAATTCCAAACAATTTTGAACAAATAAAAGATCCAATTAAACAACACTAAAGTCTCATATCTATTACATGTTCATATTTAATATTTAGACTGCAATTTAACCATCAAATGCGGACAATGTGCTGATAGTAAGCCTTATCATGATATCAATCATTATAAACAAAGAATAATGCTTTGTGACTTGGACTGTGACTTGTGACTTATGACTTGTGACCTGGGTTGTGAATATATATATATGTGTGTGTGTGTGTGTGTGTGATCTGATTTTTGAAATATGAAAGATGTTTTGTTATTTTTGAAATAGTGTAAAGATAAAGTAAGATTTATGAATTTTTCCCTTTTATCAATTGCTCCCCAAAGTTGGTCCCTTTTTATATTGGAGGCTCACGTCTAAGACTCTCACACTCGTATATTTATTTCCCCCTGCCGACTTGATCGTCGGAGTGCGTGTGGCCAACTCCACCCCTCACTGGAGGAATCCACGTGTGACTAACGATTTGTACAAATATGCAGAAATTGGGCTTGCATGGACATGAAAGGCCATAACATTTTTTGACAACATTGGAGGTACCTTTTTTTGGGAACATCCATTTAACAGCATGAAAATTTTGGCTTCTGGTAGAAGAGTTAGGAATAGAAGATTTTACTTCAAAAATATATCTTTTTCACTGCACACTGTTCGTCAATAAAAGAACTACTTCGACCGCAGAAGAACCCTTCATTCCTTCAAAAGAAATTGCACAACCCTCGCGCTAACAGGAATAAGGCACAGCAGCACAGATAAATTGATAAAAACATATTGCGGACATGTTAAGAATAATAGGATCGCGAAATTAATTTTGCAAATGCCAATAACGAGCAAAAAGATCTGCATCACGATCATCAAAATGTGGGCTATCTTGAAATCATATCGTTAATTTCCTCCAAAATAAAAAATAAAAAAAATACAGAATGATAAGAAATCCAGCAAGGGCACAGCCGCTATTAGAAACAAAGAAACAAGAAATATTTGATTCCTGTACTGTCATGACTCGTTTTGATTCATCAGAAATGTTATTCCTTGATTTGTAAATGCTGTAGCTACAAAAGCAGACCAAGGATGCAAGGAGATGCCAGAAGAACTTTCAGATGAAAGCTGACCGTCCACCTCTCCTACTATGCCTGTCATATGCAGTGTTGAACTTATCGACCATCTCATTCATTGTGCTGAACAAAGGACCAAAAAGAGAGAGAGAGATGTTATATCCGATGTGGTTAAAGAAAACAGAGAGCATGCGTGTTAGTCAAAGCTAATTCTGCTTTATATGAAGGTTACTTGCAAAAAGATAATTAGATAATTAGCAAAGATGAACCAACTTGAGAGCCTGAAACTCATAGTTTATATCTTGCCATCCTAAATGGACTACGGAGTATGGACAGAATAGGACTTTTTATATTACAAAATTGACTGGGACTATGAGGGGACTATAATATCAATAGGAATCTTCAGTTAGAGCTGCAATCAATGGCAATCTATCATATACTAGGGGGTTAATATACATTCCCTCCAGTAGATACTTCTCAAACTTTTTGCGAGTGTTGTGAGACAAATTGGGCAGCCTCCTTAGTTTCGGGAAATGGTTTCATTCCACGGATCTAACTCATTTCTTCCTTTGATTTTAGATAGCAGAAACACAAATAACATACCTCGAGCAATTGGTGAACATGGCAAGGTAGGTAATCAACAACGTGTCATTATATTCCTGAAACAGAAAATGTAATATGTCGAATCAAAGAAAAAATTGAAACAAATATATTTCAAGATTTTTAGTAAACCACTTGTAAGATTTATCCCAGTATGAATGTCCGCCAAATTCAAAAGAAATCAGAAATCTGTGCAAGGAATGCAACAGGAACAATAGTAGAAAAGAACTTCCCCACTGTCCAATGATAAGTAAATCAGGAATATAAAATATAATAGTCAATTAACAGATAAAATATCATTCAGTTTTTAAAGCACTCACCATCAAGAAATCATCTTGAAATTTTTCTGACTCAATGGCTGGCAATCTTCTTAAGAGACTAGATACTTGCCTTAGCAAGGAATTTTGGCAAGGAAGATCACCTGCAATTATCGAAGTAATACAATTAGTAATATTCTGGTTCGTCAGTGTCATAATCAGTATGGATTCATGTTTCTAAAGTTCTTTTTTTATCTTCTTGTCTTCCATGAGAAACAAGCACAATTAAGTCAAGAAATTTCTCTCGTGTAAAATTCTAAATAACCTCATCACTAGGAAAATGAATGGATTTACCTTTCTGCATTGCAAGAAGATAGTGATGAAGTACTTTGATTCTGCTATTCAGCATCTTGATGGCACTATGTATGCCAGTAAGGTGAGCAGCCACTACAAAGGAAAGTTCATTTATAAGTTTTTATACATTCACTACCCACAAAGTGAGGAAAGGAATGAATCCCGACCAAAACAAAATATACATCACTATACCTTTTGTGAAACAGACAGAGGCTGCTTATATGACTAAAAAGATAAAAGGAGAAGAGAGGCTCACATTGAGTTGCAGCTGAACCACCATCAGACGGTTTAAGATGAGCAACATGATCAACTGAGATTCGTTCAGCTTCAACTGTCTGCCAAGAAAGCAAAGATGAGATTCAGACACTTGCTCTCGACAAACTTACATGGAATATGCTCCCAGAAGATCTGAAGTGGAACAAACCTCTATTACGTAGCTTGATCGACCAAAGATAAGCTGTGGGATGCCATCAATAACGTGCAACTCTTGAATGATGATAATTGGTCCAAAGCAAGGCAATATCAAAATAACAACAAATTTTGCAAGTTAATTATAATTACAGATATCTAACCAGCAGTCTGAGGAGCACGTGGTTCGTGATTGCTTTCAGAAACATAATAAATAATTAAATATCTTCAAATAAGGTCTCAAGGAAAACTTAATAAAATAATTTCAAGATACAAATGTACAATTATAAATTAATATTTGATCTAGGAAACACATAACAACATTAACCCAGCTTAGAGATATATAATCGAGCTGGCCAGTGCACATCACTTTTCTTGTTTTACTAAATTAAAAATAAAATAAAATCTGTAAGTTTTCCAAGCAAGCATGAGACTTCAATCTCACATTTCATCTTTAAGCAAGTAAATCAACCAACATATTCGCAACATAACAAACTTTTGATTAGAGATACAAACAACAGGAAATACATTAATAACTACATCTAAATTTTGGAGTACATGGTTTTGAGGGTATCAAGAGGTAATATTGGACACATACCACTTTCATAAATAGTAATTGGGAGATCTTTCTGTGCATGATTGATAGAAGGATTGAGAAGAACGTATACAGGACTCTCATTAATATCCATCAGCTGTCAAACATATAATTGCCATTAAGAGAACATAAACTAATTTGCTGTCTTTAAATACCCATATAACGCATTATAAAAACAATCACAATTAAATTAGAACATAAATCATCGCTGAATGTAGATCTGAAAGCTGAACTCAGCAACTTGTTAGGAGTGTTAAGGGTCCGTTTGATAGACCACATTTTTCATGGAATTTTTTTTTTCCATTTTCCAACTTTTGGAGTGTTTGATAGGCAAAATTTTCCAGGGAAAATATTTTTCAACTTTCCAAATTTTTCATATTTTTGAGGAAAATAAATTCTTGATATTTTGGTGGGTAAATATTTTCCATGTTTTTTTTTTTTAATTGGAAAAAATTCTAGACACAATGGTAAAAAAAAAAAAATTCACTTTTACTGACAATTTCCATGCAAAACAAAGCCAAACGGATGGTATTCGGTATAGAATTTTTTTTTTTTCAATTTTTTTTTCAATTTATTTTTTGCAATTGAAACAAATTCTAGACCAAATAGTAGAAAACATTATCACTTTAATGAATAATTTCCATAAAAAATGAAGTCAAACGGACACCAAACTTTCAACATTTTCCATGGAAAATTATACCAATCAAACACAATTAATTACAATTCTCAGTGAAACAATTTTTAGAAAAATCTTTTCCCCGTAAAACATTTTCTTTTCACCCATTTTCCACTTTGCAATCAAACGGACCCCTAAGCGATCATTCACAATAGGAATAGCCAAGATATTGGAGGATGAGTAGTTTGTTTATTTTTTTCAGACGCCAACAACTGCAAGATGGAAGGAAGAACAGAAATGCAAACCTAACCTATTAGAACAATTATAAATCAGCAACATTTTAGGAGGTCAATACAAGCAAAGTATAGTACCACTTCTAAATTCTACTCTGTAATATGAAAAACAATAGGAAAACTGGAATTTAAATTGGATGTTCTAAAATGTTGCTGATCTCCAGCAACATGCTGCATATGATTGACACGTGGAAAACTGCAACTCTTTGACGAAATGTGTATCGTTTTCTCAAAGTAATTATGAAATCCTTTGTTGATGTGTGTATCATTTTCTTTTAGTAATTCTAAATTCCTGTTGTTTTTATCTATACCTACTCTTACCTGGAAAATAAACTCCAAATATCAACCAATAGTGCAAATACTCAAATATTTCCATCCCTATTCCATAGATAATTTCTCTTTTTAAAAAATCCACACTGAACAGAATTCAAGTCTAATAGGAGTGTTTTTAACATAGAATCTCCATATATATGACTAAATGTGCGTAAAATATAAATTACACCGTTAGACTATATAATAGGATAATCAGAGCTCACAGCTTTGTGAATGTGCATATCAGATTCTTGCGCATCACTCCCTGTCGAGTACCATCCCAGCACATAAAAATGTGGAAATACCTTCTTATCTGCATCCCACAAAAAATCCCAATTATCAATTTCCCACAAAACCCTAAGAGCACAATCACAATCACACCATATACACACACATTAAACAAATAAAGAGAAAAACGAAAACAAGGAAAATAAAACAAATACAAACAGAGCTCTTGTTTCTTCTCAAGGAAAGCGCGGTCGAGGGTGTGGGTGGACGGGTCATAGAGGAGCTCGAAGCTGTTGAAAATCTCGACAGTGCGGCCGCGCTGAACGCCAATAACGCAGCCAAAAACTCGCGGCGGAGGCTGGGGGGAAACAGTGTCGTTAGCGGCGGAGGCGGTGGGATGTGGCTGAGATTGGGCCTTGATCCGTGTGTAGTGATCGGAGATGTTTAATATGACGAGAGGATGGAGCTTGAATGTTAGGCCACTGCTGGACGATGACGCCATTTTTTCTTCCTTCTAGCTCACGATCCTCGGCGGTTGGCCTTCTGGCTTCAGAGTCTTCCAGTGGAGACTGGAATTCCAGCAAAGTATTAGCGTGCTTCGGCTTTAATTACAAATTATTAGGAAATTTGCAGCAGCGGTTCCAGACTTTTAAATCATAGCACCTAAAGTCTAAAATTGAAATTTCTTTTGAAAATTTATCAGTTGACTATGCCCCGTTTGACCCACGTTAAAATTTTATTCTCATTCTTCTACTCATTTTCAATCACACATTGTTCAATAAAATAATATTTTTCATCAAATCAATAACTTTTCATTCTTTTTCAGCCATACATTTTCTATCAATCTATTGTTCCAGAATACATTTTTTCAAAATAATGTGACTCAAAAACATCATAGAAGTCAAATGTCTAACATTAATTTTATCAATTTAATGCTAGATAAAATAATATTTTAATGTTTAATTAATTAAAATAATAAAAAATAGAAACAAAAAATAAATATAAGAGAACAAAAAAATAAAAAACAATCATCTTCCCCATTGTCGATGTAGTCGCTACTACAACTCACGCTAGGGTGCGATAGAGTCCGTCCATCAAGTTTATGAACATTGAGGTCGCTCATATAAGGGAGTATTTTAGTTTATACAAGACCCACATATTTCTTAATAAGCGAAATTGATCTTATCAATTCACGGAACGAAAGAAGAAGACACGCGAACCATTTATCCCATCAAATTGATCTGATTTTATAAAATTGGACAAGTGAAGAACCTAAAATTTTAGTATTTTATACAAACTCATCATTTTCCTTGTTGAAAATTGATCAAAGTAACTATTATAATCAAAGAACTAAATCAAGGACCAATGTGCAATTTTGAATTTGTACAATTTTTATTGTTGGAAATTGAGCTTGGCTTTGAATCTGATTTTAATGAGAATGAAATTTTTGACATAGTGATTGATGGAGAATGTGTGGTGAAAAAGTGATGAAATTTTTAAAATTTTTGTGTAATATTATTTTATTTGAAAAATATGTAGTTGAAAGAAAGAAATAGAAAAAAATTAGAATGAGAAAAAAAGAGTGTGGGCTGATTGAACGACTACTATAATTACAAATAAATAAATGAAGGATCAATTCTGCAACTTTGCTTTACAAATTTGAGAGTCGGCTCAGCGGCAACCACAAGGATAGAAATAACCCCACAAACAAACACTGCCTATCTATGGTGTCATTCCCCATAAAACTACAACTGCCCCTGCATCCTCTTATCCCGCCCCCACGCTGTGTTATCCAGCTCCTCGATTCTATATACATCACCTTAATTTTTCTCGAATTGAATTTTCATCCGATAATACTAACAAACGGACGGCGTTGAGAAGAAAAGAGGGCGGTGGTGAATTCTGATAAAGATGGCGATGCGGGAGTTGGTTACTGGTGGCGCCGCTTGTGCTGTGCCTGGCTCCTCAGGTTCCTCCAATCCTCTTGGAGCTCTCACCAACGCCCTCATCGGCTCGTCCTCTAAAACTCAGGTTTTTTCTTGAATTTTCAGTAAAATTGATTTTGCATAAACTCTAACTGACGTAAGGTTCTGAGTCTGGTTGGATTCTTCGTATGCTTTTTTGTTTTGTGGAATACCTGTAAAGAGTGGTTGTAGTTCATATTATTTGGTAGGAGACTAGGGTGTATTCAATAGACACTTTTAATGAAATTTTGGGAATTAAAAAGTTTAGGGTATTCAATGTAGGGTTTTGGAAAAGTATTGGTGAATTGAATTGATACTTATATATTTATAAACTTTTAAAAAGTCCCTAATAATTCAATTAAAACTTTTTAGAAGTGATTGTATATTCAAATTTTTATAACTTTTATACTTTTGGAAAGCCTATAAAGTATTCAATTGATACTTCTATAAACTTTTAAAAAGTCTTGTATTCAATTAAAACTTTTTAGAAGATATTTGATATTCAAATTTTTATAATTTGTAGAGACTTTTATAAAAGTCTCAATCTTACTAACTTTTAAGCAGAAAGTACTCAAATAAAATCTCAAAAAATGTCTCTCCTTGATCACAAGATTTTGGAAGACTTTCACAAAAGAAAAGAGAGAGAAATTAATACGTATATTTTTTTCAATTTTTCTCTTTTCTTTTGCCTCCTACAAACAATAGAGCTATGATTAAAATTTATTTTTTTATATTGATTGCATTAGTTTCTATTTTTGTTTCTCTCTTATTGTTTATTTCTATTTTCTATGAAAAAATTAAATTGCATTTTTACAACTTTTTTTTTCTTGTCATTCATTTTTTCTGAAAAATATCAATTTTTAATTAAATTATAAAATTTTATATAGACTAATTTATAATTAAATTTAAATATATATTTTTTATCTATTCTTTAAAGGTATATTATATTAATAATATTGAATATTAAATTTATTTTTTATATGTATAATTATTATTATTTTTTAATTAAGATCTTAAATTTTTATTCTTTTTAAGATATTTTTTTATTATATGGGGGGGAAAGGAAGGAGAGGGGGAATTACCACCACGTCGTATGTGATAATTTTACAATGTTGCACTAGATTCACGTAAATTCTATCTCAAATGAAAGTCTTTAGAAGTGTTTTAAAATTCTACAAAAGTCTCTAAAAGTTTTAAAATGAAAGTTTATAAGTTTACAAAGGACTTCCACTAATTCCATACAAATCTCTATAAAATCCACAAAAGTCATCACTTGAAATAAGCCCAGCAAAGTTTTCAAAAATTCCAATTGAATACACACCCTAAGAGTAGAAACTAATGTAACTAAGTTTACTTGAAATATTCTCGCCTCCAAGAAAAAATTAAAAACTATAAGATAATAAGAGAAACTATAATTCTGTTGGACTTATTATAAAAATATTACAACAGATCAGAATAAATTCAAGTGGATAAACTTCGATTAGTTGACTAGACCTTTGGAGAAACATCAGAAGATAGCAAGTATATGGATCCAATGAGGGGCCTCCTCCTGACATTTTCTTTAAGCAAAGGAGCTTTCACTAAGGCCTTTTGAGTGTGTATACTTTCAGCTTCTAATGTTAACATTTTGGAGGAACTAATTAACCACATAAGCTATCAGTTCATAATTTTTTTTTCGACTGTAATATTTACCAAACCATCACGAAGTATGCAAAGTTGTAAAGAAACCTTCTCCTCCTTTTTTACGCAAGGATAAGAATTTAAAAGATATAGATCTGAAAGATATTACCCTTCAAGGGAAATTATTATCATAAAACATACATTTTGATCATAGTGTGTACAATAGAAAGTATCTACTGCTTCTGAAATAATTGACAGTGTTGATTACTTGATTTATCTCTAAGCAGGAAAGGCTGCGAGAGATTCCTACAGCCACAACCACAACCACCAATAGCAATTTTTTTGCAGGAACTGAAGAACCCTTTGCTGCCCTTCCCGGGGCAGAGCTTGAACATCCACTGCAGCCTCATGCCCAGGTAGATGAGAGGTCTCTCTCTAGATGTTTGATTGTGGACATGTCAAATCATTCTCTTCATACTTCATTCTCTCAGGGATCAGAATTCCTTCAAGGTTTCCGCTCTGCGGATCAAAACAGGTTTGCAGATGCTTGGCATGAGATACAAAGGCCTCAAATTCCTCATTCTCTAGGAAGGGACAGTATGACAAATATTCCTTTAGAGCACGGACGGCTTCAACCTAGTTTGGATGGTAATCCTGAAATGTCTTTTCTATTAATTCAAGGTGGTCATTATTATTGTTGTTAGTAAAGGTGAATAAATTCGACTCTTTCAAAAAGTTATCTTCATTATTATAATTTTCATCACAGTAGTAGTAAGTATATTTTTATGTTTTAGGGGTTGAAAGGAGGCCACTTTCATGTAGAATCCAGTTATTACCAAAATTTTAGTTCAGTTAGTGAGTTGTTTAGATAAATGCAATACAAAACTATTTACTTCTTCCAGACCTTGACAGCGTGAGCTTACAATCGGTAACTGATATTAGGTTCCCATTTTCGGGTTGAAAAGTTCAGGCAGAATAGTTTGTATTTTGAAATAGCTTGAACCCAGTAAAATTTTGAATGCCAGTCCTTTCTGCTAAACAAATATTTTAAGCAAGATGGTATCTTTCTTAAACCTAAATGAACTTGATGATTAGTTGATGTCGATCCTTCAAAAGAAAATGGCGTCTTTCAATAGTGTAATGTTATGGTTAATGCTTTGCTAACAATTTTTTTTTTCACGTCCTACGTTTTGTCCTTTGCAGGCCCGCCTCAAAGAGTGTTGTCAAGTTTCTTGCACTCATTTGTTCACAGTAGCCATGGTGGCCTACCTTTCCATCCTACTTCACTTCCAGTGTTAGGATTGTCTGAAGGTGATAAGCAATGCATACGTGATCGCAGCAGTATTATGGCTAGGCACTTTTTTGCAGATAAGAGTGAAGATTTTATTAATGCACAGGTTCTGATCGTATCATTAACAGTTGGAAGTTGTACATTAATTTGGTCTATGCTTCGTCTCTTCTGCCTGTTTCTTTCTTTATGTCTTTTGGCATTATCACATTTTGCGCTTGCAATGCTTTCAAATTTTTCTTCATTGAAAGCATTAAAACTGTGAATTGGACTGTGTGAATTGGGTTGAAGCTTTCTCCACAATTTATTTATTTCATATGCCAGGCAAAGACAGATCACTTCAATAGATAATTGGATTATTATCGACAACCCAGTAAAAAAAAGGAAATTTACTTTCTGATCAAAATTGATCATATTATGTTCATTTAAAGTAAATATTGTAGAAAATGTCATATGTGACTATAGAAAGGGTATTTCAACTATTTCATAGCATCAGAACAGACGCCCGAGCTTTCTCTATCTTTTACAGCTTCACAGTTTTATTAGGCTCTGACTGGATCTCCAAAATTAAACCATTTTTCTAAATTATTTTTTTCTCCAAGTCCAGCCTCTCTTTCCCCCACCCCACTTCCTCTCTCTCTATCTGACCCTTGTCTGGCTTTTTTTCATATTTGCGTCATTAAATAACCGAACTCGATTATCTTATAGACCCGTTCAATGCTGCATCAACTTCAATTCCGTTTTGGCATGAATGTGACATAATTTGACTTGAATGCATCTGCTGTACCTAAATACCTGGAGTCGGGAAGAACTTAGTTTTAGCTGCCAGGTTCACGCTGTTAACGTCATTACCACTAACCAACAATTCCTCCATTCTGCCCTTTACTTTCACTACTCTTTCTGATACTTTTGTGATCTCGCAACCATTGTCAATTTTGTCAAACTATCACTGTAGAAAACTGAAGTTTTAGATAGATGAAATTGTACACATTAATTATGTCTTCCACCCACCTCAGGGGGTGATCTTACTGCCACTTCAAGACCTTATTCTCTTTCATCCCTCATTATGTTTCCAACCTAATCTCTCCACCTCTAGTTTCCCTGGAGCTTGCTTTTGTATACTTTCACCTTCATGAAGATGCAATCCTGTGTCCAAATTTCTTGAAGAAAGTAATTTGATTTTTAAGATATTTGTTCTCGTATATTCATTCCAAAGTCTGTAGAATCAGCGTAAATAAAACCTTTTTTAAGATGCAATCCTGTTTCCAAACCCTGCAAGAAATCCTTTTAATTCCTTAAGACTTGAGTTTTTGTATATATCCTAACCCCAAGATCTGTGAAATCAGCACAGAAGAATCCAAGTTTGTAGGCAGAGAAATCTTTAGTTAGGTTTTCGTGTGATCCAAACTTCTTTATCAAGCTTGTAATGACTGCACCAGTATGTTAATCAAAATGTAAAAATGCCAAGGAAATGTGCCTGATCATTCATTTTTCTGCATATTTTTACTTGCTTGTAATTCTGATTCTGTTTTCTTTGCAGGTTAATGCACTGCTTTCTTCTTTAGATATCGATAATGACATCAGGTCCAGAGGCCCCATGCCCGGTAGATTCCCAGAGCTAGAGGAGTATTGGAATGAGTCCCAAGGTATGAAACCTGGGCCTTACGCCACAGATGGGTGGGTTGCTGAATTTTCGCAGCGCCAAATAGAACGCAATGATCCTAATGCATGGGTTCAGTCATTTGAACGGCAACATGGTGCTAATGGTTGGGCTACTGAATTTGAGCGTGTAAGAAGTGTCTCAGCTTGTATTTACATTTCACAGAGCTAAAATTATTTGTTGCAGCTGACAGGCTGATACATTGTGATAATAATTTAGTGAATTAATCTATGAGGTCAATTTTCTAGTGATTAATGACCTCAGTAGATGAAAGAACAATGAATCACTAAGTTGTCTTACAGTTCAATTTACAAATGTATTTTCTTTACACCATAAGCTGGAGGTTCTTCAACTGACATCCAGCGTCTCAGTTCTGTTTCTATACATAAATGTGTTTTCGATCCTCGTTACAAGAAGAAAGGGTTAGGTGTAACACCTTTAGGAAATAGGATCTTTACTTGTGCGAATTTGCTGATTAAGATAAAAAGATCTTATGATACTATACAGTCCTTAAAAAAATTACATGCTAAACTTAAATCTATGAATCCAATTACATACAAGTTTTATATTACTAATGTGATTCTCTGATCCTATTGATAATTCTTAAATTAATCTGCCTTTGATTCCATTTCAAATGTCTTTATTTGGCTAGTTGCAGTTATATAGAACAAGAAGGGGAAGTGGAGTGCTTTCTGTAGTTTTATTATGATAATCCTTTATGTCTGGATAAAATGACTTTTGGGGCTATGTGTGCTCATGGGAAGAAGCGAGGATGGGACCATCCATCTACTGTAGATGTGAAAGAATAATGAGAATATTAAAGTGGGGCCATTTTGAATATTTTAAACTGTACCAAATCGCCAAGTCTAGTAGTATAATTGAAAGGATTAGTCTTAAGGAGCTTTTGATATTTGATGTGTAGTTATTAATTTTCTGTTGTGGAAATGAAAACAAACTTTCTGTTTAGTGGGGATGATTAAATTGCCGAATAATAATTTTTGCACACCAACTGTATTTTGAATTTCAAACAAATTAGCGCTTGGAATTGCATATGATGGATTACGAGTTTCTCGATCTTATGGATCCCTAGAAAGATTTGTGTTCTTTTCAATCCAAAGAGATGGGAAACTAAAAATATTCTTGTTTTGCTTGGTTTAGTAAAGTTTGCTGAATCCCTAGAAAGATTTGTGTTCTTTTCATTTAAAAAAGATGGGAAACTAAAAATATTTTTGTTTTGCTTGGTTTAGTAAAGTTTGCTGGGGTTGTAAGTAGAAATGAGTGAGCATCTAACTACTTTTTCCCAGCATATTCTGGTCATTAGCAATTTGAACGAAAATCCTCCTCGATGAATGAACTGAAAAGGAGACGGGGGAAAAAAAAACTAATATATGCACATGCGCACACTGGTGCAAATATGGGCTCATTTATGTGCTGTAAGTGTCATCCTTTTGAAGTGAACTGCCTTGGTACGTTGTCTTTTTATATCTACGCTTGCTGAGTATGTCCAATGAAGTACATTCACACTGGAAACTGCCACTCCTTTTCCTTTATCAATACTCTGACATTACAATGTTCCTCCAACTATCACAGGAGCAATCCCAACTTGCATCAATAGATCAAATGAGAGGTGCAAATATTTCTAGCTTAGCTGCCATGGAGCACACACGTAAGCTAGCACACACTCTTGCTCAAAACAATGATCCAAAATTCCAGGTAATGATCCATCTTGAGATTTATTTATTTTAATCATAATTCTGGATGTATGATGATGATATGATCTTGAGTGGAGAATGCATCAGTATGCATTAAGTATGCTAGCTTTATGGAATTTGTACATTATTTTTGCGTTGCCAATTTATTTATTTTTCTGTCCCAATTATCTGTCATGTAGAATTCAAAGTTCCTCCAGTTTGTATCGAAGATGAGTCGTGGCGAAATTACTATTGAGGATAATCAAATAAAACAAGCCACATTCTCTGCACCTGGAGATTGGGCAGCAGAATATCAGCAACAATATAATGGAGGTCAAACATGGGCTGACCAGTTTGTGAATGAGCAGGCAAGTACAAACTTGATTAAGGGATCAAGCCCTAGTTCTCGTCTTTTATTTTTTATATACTCTCCTATTAGGTTCAGGATTTGCGGGATGATCTATCAAATGAAAGTCTTTTCTATCTGGCTTTGTTATGTAGTGATATCATTGTCATTGGACATTCCAACTTATTATGGACTGTTGAACTTTTCATCTCTTTACTCTTTAGTGAGTTGGTAAAATGATTTTCCGTTGATTTTATTGCTTTCGACCAATTTTTTGTCGTAGAGTTTATGCCTTAAGCTCTAGGAAAATTTATTCACCCAACACTATTTTGTTTTCAGCATTCCCAGGAACCTCGTGGATGGGCAAATGAGTTTGCTTCTGAACGTGAGCTACATGGATCAGTAGATGGTGAGTGGGTCAATGAATTTTCGAAGTTACATGTCAATGACTGGGCAGAAGAATTTGAGCATCAGGTTGCAGAAGGAGTATTGGGTGATAGTTCTGGTGATAACTGGGCAAATGCATATGATGAGTAAGTTCTGTAATTATTTGAAGATAAAGAGAAAAAGCTTTTATTCTACTCTCACGATAAGTTAATTTAGAAGCTGAAGAGGAGATCAGCAAATCATGAACGTAGTTGCAGTATAAATGTGCAGATGTCTTTTATAAATTGGAAATGTGTGCAAAGGTGTTCGCGTTGTGTAATATCAATAATGTATTGTCCATCTTTTATCAAGCATCACGCATTGGTTGAAGTTTATATTTTGTTTAGTCATACATTTAAGTTACTCTGGATTTCGAACTTGAAGTTGCATGCTTGCAAAAGAACATAATCTGCTGAGGTATTGCGGGTTCATTCAATTGTGGTATATTTGGAAGAAACTACCTTTCCTAGTAGGCAGATATGAAAAATTGCATCCAAACATTTGAGATGATCATAGGATAAAATGATCCAAGGAGACTACTATAGGATTAGTGAATTTACGTAGTTATCATGTAGTGTACAATACCTGCTTTGATTGACATTATGCTTCTCTATCACTGTTAAAAAATTTGAGAATGTTGAATACATGTCTCACTATTGGTGCTCTTTGGCATAGTGTTGTGAGGATAATATGTGATCTAACACGTAGTATATAGCCTCATACCTTTTATGTGATTGCACAATGTAATTCTGGTTTTCATGATAGGTACCTGAACGAGCAAGTAGCACTGAAGCAGAAATCAGAGTCCTCGACGGGTGTATATGTATTCTCTGATATGAATCCTTATGTTGGCCATCCTAATCCGCTGAAAGAAGGGCAAGAATTGTTTCGCAAGGGACTTTTAAGTGAAGCAGTACTGGCTTTGGAGGCCGAGGTTCTGAAGAACCCTGACAACGCTGAGGGTTGGAGGTTACTTGGCATAGCACATGCTGAGAATGATGATGACCAACAGGTTAACTTGCTGACCTAATTCACTTTATATCTGAATTTTTCATCTTGGTTTTTGTTGGATTAAAATACACTTCTTTTTATGTACGAGCTTTTATTGCTTGCACGTTCAAGTTGTCGTTTCAGGTATCATCCTTTATGTTATTTATGGTGGGGTTCATTCAGAAATTTTGACTACATAAAATTCTTAAAAACAAACAGGAGAGGAAAGTTTTGCTGATACTATAGTTCCTTTGGAAATCTTTAGTTTTTATTTACATTCCATTGTGCACCAAGAATTTTCATTCTATTTACTTTGGGCATGGTAATAGACACCCGATTTCTTATGGAAAATCTGTTATGTCATAGGCTATTGCAGCCATGATGCGTGCACAGGAAGTTGATCCAACAAACTTGGAAGTACTTCTCGCTCTTGGCGTGAGTCATACAAATGGTTAGTACTTAGTAGTTACTCCATCTGTTCACCAAAGAAGAAAATCTGCTATGGTTCACCTAGATTTTCAGACTAGCTTTAGGCATGTAATAGTATGGTTATATGAGCGTGTGGTGTGCGTGCGAGCTCACACATTTGTGTATCTAGCTTTTTCACATTTGTGCATATACTATATATCATGAATTTTCCAGTTTATTTTGTATTTCACAAAACCACTGTATATGGTCTAATATAGTATCATTGGAAGTCTGAATAGTTCGTTTGTGTTTGTGAACTTCTCAGAGTTGGAACAAGCAGCTGCATTGAAGTACTTGTACAGTTGGCTACGCCATCACCCAAAGTATGGGACCATTACATCTGCAGAGCAGCCTGATAATCTCTATTATGCTGATGTATGTGTCCTTTTGACTACTACTATGTGCTCGTACAGGCATCTATCTGATTACATTGATCACATCACTTACGTCTGTGGTCTATCTAATTGATTGCTATTACAGTCATGAAGTTTTCCATGAGCTGCCAATGTCTGGGACCTTTTTTGATAATCAATAAATGGCTTTATTTATTTCTTTTCCCCCCCTTTTTTGAACTGCTGAAATAAGGATCATTCATTCAAAGTTTGGTTTGAGGTGTGCAGGTTGCTAGATTATTTAATGATGCAGCCAAAGTATCACCTGATGATGCTGATGTACACATAGTTCTTGGAGTCCTGTACAACTTATCCAGAGAATATGACAAAGCTATTGAGGCTTTCCAGACAGCTTTAAAACTCAAACCACGAGATTATTCACTCTGGAATAAACTTGGTGCAACCCAAGCTAATAGTGTTCACAGTGCTGATGCAATTTTGGCTTATCAACAGGTAAAATGATCTTACCACTTTTGTCTCCATTTTCCTTTCCAATGATATAGGTACACCGAGTTGGATCAGGCAGGATGTAGTCATGCACAGATGCTAGCTAACTCGTGCTATTTGTAGATAAACAGTATGCCTGCTTATGAAAAACTGTAAATGATGACAGCTAAAACTAATTGCTAGTTCCTCACGTTGAATTGAACCAAGTGTATAGAGATGAATTACATAACACCAGTAATGAAAAATCCTTCAAAAAAAATTTAAATTTTACTCAAAACTTTTTTAACTTTAACTCCTTTGTATTGACGTGAAACAGCCAATAAAGTCTATAGATGTGAACTTATAAAGAATTCATTACATGGGAGGAAAAAGTGTGATTCAATTCTATATCGTTCTGGGAATGATTATATTTGTTTATTGATTTTGCTATGCGTGTTCATCTGAGTTGGACTCTGTGTGATAGTATCTGACTTCTCTTTGTGATATATTGCCTTTTCATTTCCTAAATTCATAGTTTATTCCTTGCTTCTCAGGCTCTTGATTTAAAGCCTAATTATGTACGTGCATGGGCAAACATGGGCATCAGCTATGCTAACCAGGTAAAAACAATGTTTGGCATTTATCAAATTACAATATAGTACATAAATCACAACGATTTGTGTTCTTATATGCTGGAGTATTTCTAAAGATTTATCACTTAGAAGTGCAAATACCTCGAATCATTAGCAGAAAAAATAAAATGATACACATATTGAGAATGCAAAAATTAGTAACACAAAAATGTTGGATGTTTCACTTTATAAAATATACGAGGTTGGATTCTTGATGAAGAGAGTCATAGCATATTCAATTAGGCCATATGATCTTTGCTTGCTGTAGAGGCTTTTTGCTCAGTATTTTGCAAATTTATAGTCCTACCTTCCCCCTTTGTCATCTTAGTAATCTATAATGCAAAACTTGACCCAGCAATGCACAGTATGTTATTCCAGTTTTCTTTTCTCAGTTCCCAAGTATCATGCAAACCTGGATGATAAAATTTACCTGAATTGATTACCATTCTTACAAACCATGGTGAATTCTCTCTTCAGTCGTGTTCACACATTTTTTATCTTTTAGTCCTCTTTCTTTCTCTGTGCTAGTCTAAATTTGATCTTTGCATACTCTTAGTGCTAGGTAATATTTACAATCTTTGATTTGGCTTCCAAAAATTCTCTTCTTCCATTCATAATGCATCTAAAATACAGAAGCTGTGATCTAAGTAACTTTTTGGAACCTTATATCTCTCGTCATGAAACCTGGTCGCTCATAATGCTTCCTACTGCATGAAAAGCAGGACTCTATTTTCTGTGGCATGGGATTAATTTAGAATGATTATATATTCTTCTGCATTCAGGGTATGTATGAGGACTCTATACGTTACTATGTCCGGGCACTCTCCATGAATCCGAAGGCAGATAATGCCTGGCAGTATTTGAGAATCTCTTTGAGGTACTTTCTTTCAAATAACAATGCCTGTTAATCGTGTCCATGATAATTGATTGCAACTAATTTCTGCTCTTTGTTTTGCAGCTGTGCTTCCCGGAACGATATGCTGGAAGCTTGCGACTCGAGGAATCTTGATTTTCTCCAGAAAGAGTTTCCGCTGTGATATAATCTTGTCATCCTGCTGACAGAAGACCTAAACCAGGTAGCTCGATTCTCATGTTTGGCTTGAGCAACACAAGAGACCGAAAGTTCACAATCTCTGTCTACTGACGTTTCAGCATCCTCAAGAAACCGAAGTTCAACTAATATGAACCATTATGTAAAGTTTTTGACTGAAATTATTGAGCTCGTAGTAGACTCTTGAGATGGGGTATGGTTTTCGGAGTCATATGGAGTGGGAGAATCACAATCCTATTGGACATTGAGGAATAAATAAAAATAGGGAGAGGAAAAAGGAAAATACAAATAATCCTCTATGTACGTCGATAATGAATATAATGAACTTGCATTTGATGATTTTGTTTTTTAGAGGATGAAGCTGATTTGAGTTTATTGTATAATGCCATTGCTATTTTTGGAAGTCTTGATGTGAATGCCCTTAACTCAAGGGCTGGGGATTTATTGCTATGCACTTTCAACATATCCTCCTGTGCTGGAAGTTCCAGTCTTGTTTGGTTGGATGGCTCACACCAAAAAAATGAATAGAAAAGGAAGTATAGTTGATTTGATCAAGTACACCAATCATGTCGCTAAATTAATCCTAGTTTGATACATCAAAGGACCAAGCAAAGACTTCAGAAGAAATATTTGGAGATATGAAATAAGACGACCAAGCCAAGATTTTAAGCAATTGATAAAGCACATTTTTTGAGAGTTGAGTAGCAACTAAATACCAAGAGGATGAAAATATTACAGTTAAAATAAAATGTATACTTTCTAAATATTACAGATAAAATAAATGTATACTTTCTATTTCCCTATAAGGAGTACAAGAAGCATATTCCAGCAGTACATACAAAACTTCTCTTAACAGACAGCCCTAGCCACTGTGTTGATAATTTTACTGCTATCAGATTCGTTTAGGAGGCGATCCTTGAGAAAAATGACTTGATCTTACAGCGAAAACGATCCACTGCACTTTAGTTGACATTATCATAACCATTTTCTCCAACTCGCTGATCTTTTCTCGAAAGACAAGAACCTCGGAAGACTAAGTAGACTATTAACACGGGTAACACCTTCGAGGGCTGACCATTCCTCATCCTCTGTAGTTGAGAGGCACTCGGCTAGGCTCCTCTTTGACTGGTCATGAATCCTCTCCAGTAGCTTCTCCCCCACTGGCTCGACCACAGACTCTATCTCGCTCGACTCTTTGATGTTATCAGAATGTACAAGAAGATCAGCATGAGAAGCTACTATGTCAGTATTTGAGCTCCCGGTGCCCCCTTCTTTAGGGACCTTCATTTTCACTTCTGAGTCTGTAGTGATATTATTTTCTGCTTTAGCCCTATTATTCCCGGACTCTTCAACGTTATCTAAATGCACAGGAAGATCAGCACAAGAAGTAAAGTCTAAATTTGAGCCCTCGGTGCCCCCTTCAGTATGGACGTTCTTCATTTCCACTTCCAAGGAGTCTGTAGTGAGATTATTTTGTGCTTTAGCCACAATAGCCCCCGACTCTTTCGCGTTATCTGAATGTACAAGATCAGCACAAGAAGCTACAACATCAATATTTGAGCCCTCGGAGCCCCCTTCTCTAGTGACCATTTCCGCTTCTGATGCTGTACTGCTTTTATTTTGTGCTATGGCCACATTAGCACCAGATACTTGTTGCAGGAAGAGACATACAACGGCACAGTCATCATTCTTTGATGTCGGGTACTTGAGTCTCCATGCTCTAGTTGCACAGTCTACAAGAGCTCTGGCGGCTGTTGCATGTCCAGGAGCCGAGGCCACAATGTCCACTGCTTCCTTATTGGAAAGGACATCCCATACCTGTGTCAAAATAACAGTTAAATTGCCAGTTTAGGTTGAACTATATATCTTACACAAAGCCATCATGTCCTAAAAAGCAAAAGTGAATAAGAGAGAGAGGTGAATTCAACATTAATAGAAGAGAGTACTTAAAGGCAATCCTTCAGACGTGTCCAACACCAATACACCAAACACAGAACCATAAAAAGAAGCATGTTTCGGATTATACTACAGGCAAAATTTATCCATTGCAACGTAATTATTAACAAAGGTATGAGAACAATACCCCATCAGTGGCGAGAACAACAAACTCGTCTCCCGCAGTGATGTTGTGGTGGTAAACATCTGGGATAGAAATTAAACCAAAATCTTTCAAACAAAAGTCGCCAAATGCTCGGGCCATTGCCAAACCAGGCGAATTGCTATTGGGTAACCACACACGTGCAACTTCAGGCTCATCTTGCAATGCGAAAACCCTTCCTTTACATTTCTGGATCCTAGCAGCCTCTCCTGCAAAAAGGAAAAGGGAAGTAAATTTTTTTTCAGTGACTACTGAAGTCGAACTCCCCTTTCATTTTACTATTTATCTTTCGGCCAGGAAGCTAGGATGTGATTTATCTTAAAAATCAAGTTCTCTTAGGCTTCAGTCTTTTGTATCTGAAGTAGCTCTGTATGCATCAAAGTAAGAGAAGAAAAGTTAAGAGAAAGATACTTGGAAGATTGGGTTTCAAATCTACAGTCAACTGTACAGCCATCAAAGAATTGTCCTCATCTCTTGTTGCTAATACTGCCCTTGAGTCACCAATGTTTCCGATTATGAGATCCTGACCCTGGAAAATCATGTTCCTAAATTAGTAAGACCATTCAAGATTGTTTAAATCACCTATAGCATAAAAAACCAACTAGTAAACGTATAGCATCAATATTGTAATTGTGTTGTGGACAATTCTCATTGATCACAAATGTTAAAACACTATTGCTAGAGTGATGTAGGAGATTGATTGCTGGTCTTATTATTACTTTTTCTATTTTCTTGACTGCAACTCTTCTCCTTTACCCAGGCTTGGACCGACTTATAAGTAAAAAGATAATATACAAGTAGATTCACAATTGTAGGTAGTTTGGTATGCCCCATAAGTAGAGTTTAAACTCCTATCACATACGAGAGAAGTATGCAATTGTAGACTCCAGGGTTTCAAGTCATAGAAGCATATGATGCTCAGGTTACACAAAGGATGGTGTGTACAATTTGTGGAACGACTCTTAAAAAGCCAAAAGAGTTGACTGCCCTAAAAACATATATTTAATGCTTTTGACAATGTTCACCAATCTCGTTATACTATGAGGTTTCAAGTCATAGAAGCATATGATGCTCAGATCACACCAAGGATGGTGATACAATCTGTGAAATGACTCTTAAAAAGCCAAAAAGATTTGACTGTCCTAAAAACAGAGGTTTGATGCTTTTGACACTGTTCACCGAGCTTGCTATATTACGAGCCTTATAAGGGAAAATCAGAGCTCTAGGTACACGCACACTGCCTTAGCACCCTTTGAATAAATCCTAGCAAGAATCCCTTTATGCACAATAATTTCATTCAATCTAGTATGCAATGCAACCATACAATTCTGGTTACTGATTTTGTTAAAAAGGATAAAGACGCATTTTGCCACATGTTACATTGTAGGATGTTGTATAACAAACTATAAACCGTACAAGGAAATGAAAGGGAACATAACAATTTTCCACAAAGTATACCTGCATTATCAAAGTAACTGCCGTTGTACCACTACAAAAACAATCAATGGTAGGATGCAACTTCAGCTCCTTATCCATTAACTTGAAAGCTTTTAATATTGACCTCTTAAGCGGCATATGCATCTCGGGGAGTTTCTCATTATCGTCAACTTCAATTGAATCAAATCCATCACCATCCATGAACTCTTCAAAACGAAGCATTCCTGCATGGTTCCCATTCTCGCCTGCAGTAATTTGTTCGATATCGGATTTGGCTTCCCACTCTTCACGCAGCAAGAGAGGAAGAGAATCCCGAACTTTTCTTGCAACCATATGACCAAAAGGACCGTGCCCATCAAACACACCGCAAAATATTGCATTTGTGTTGCTTCTCGTACAAAAATTCTACAATAGAAACATTCGAAGCAACTAGCAAGTCGTAAACTGACCCAAATGGCCAAAAATTTCATCAATATTATTTTGCAATCATAAACTAAAATGACTTCATCTTACAAATTAATTTGAATCTCAGGATACTATCAGTAAACATTAATAGCAAAATACATAGAAAAATACGCATATAGATATATGTGCATACATATATAATGATTTATTTATTTTTCAAACAAACTGACCTCCCAAACGATCATGGCGTCCTGATTGGTTCCTTTCTTCCCTTGCTGATTGTATAAGCAGGATATGCTGTTCGCGCCATTGGAGAAAAGCCGGCCCTGAATCTGGTGTAGCGCCCGCTCCTCCGCTGCTGCGACTGCCGCGCCGCCACCACCACTTAACTTGCTAATAAATGCTGCAAATTCACCTGAGCTACTCTTCTTTAACTTCAAATTTATCTTCTTATCATACTCATTTTCGCTCGGCCATTCAGCATCCTTATTATCAATCTTCGAATAACAAATACCCATCACACCAGAATTTTTTCACAAATTTTTTTTTTTTTTTTTTTTTTTAAGAATTAAGCAAACAAATTAAAAAGCCATGAGCAGAAAACAGTTGACAAAATCCAAGAAATGAGAGGAGAAAAATTGAAAAAAGAAAACAGGATAACGGTATAGAGAGAAAGAGAAGGCTAGAGAGAGAAATGGCAAGATCCAGGTGAATAACGTATGAGTAGGTATGTATTTTTATGACTTTCCTTAAGTATTTATTATTTTGATTTTGTTTGGTACCGTTTGGATTGAATGCATTGTAATTATGTGAATTATAATTTAAATATCAAATTATAACTTTTTCTAACAAGCATTATTTGTGATTAAAAGTGAGTTTTTTATTATTATTATTTTTTTTCAAAAAGTATAATATATAAATGTTAATATGCTTCGACCATTGAACAAAAAGAATTTAAGTATATGTTTGGCAATCAATTTTTCAAAAATCAACCACAAGTTCTTTCGTAAAATAATTTTAAACGTAAATTCAAAAAAATTTTCTTATATTTTAACCACACGCTCTCTAATAAAATACATTTGGCTAAATTAATTTAAAAGGGAAAATCACCCAAAATCTAGGTACCCATTTGAATTCCTTTTCTCTCATCAATTTTTGTACCCAACCTGTCACGTCTCTGAGTCAGTCACATCAATCAAAGCACAAAATTAATGGAGATATTTTCCAATCTTTAAATTATTTAACGATTTTAATTGAGCACCGTATAGTTGAAGATTTTAATTTAACGATTTCCAATCTTTGTCAACCGGTTGTTATTTCGCAGGTAAAAGATTTGGATTTTACTTGATGTACATAATACGTGTACATAGAGATGTTCATAATCCTCATATGTGTGGGCTCCACTTTATGTGAGGGTACCTTAGCACTTTGATTTTTCAAAAGAGATGATTAACAATGTAGACAAAAAGCAAAACAGCTGCTACGCTCCTCGCCATTTTGATACCAATATCTGTAATCATGAAAATTAATAATACTTTAATTTACATTGTATAATAAGACCTAACATAATTATTGTTTTGTTTGTCACAGTGGAACAAGATTTTGGCTCTCGCTGGATTGTCAGGACAAGGCCCAAGGTCCGTCTCTAGCAATAGCAAAATTCGTCATATGTGCGCCGCGCTTCTGTACTTGCGAGGGAAATGATGAAGATGATTTCCCCACGTGGGTGTCTCTCTTCCATTTTGCAACCCGTTTTGCTTCACTCGAACCCGGGTCGACTTGTTTCCTGCTCCGCAGTGTTGTCTTCGCACAGACCCCGGATTCCACTCCATCTCCGGCCACCCAACTTCAGTGCCACCGTTGCAGACCTGAAAAAATGGCACATTTGGGCCAAGAACCTATTATCTTCTGTGGGCTCCACTTTCTTGGACTTGGATAATGGCCCGGACTCGATCCTTTTGCAGAGAGAACTTACATGGCTCATTCAAGATGCATTTGAAAACCCCAATAAGGTTTCATTTCAGAATTCGAATGATGATGAGTCAGTGGTATCACTAAGGGCGTGTTTGGATGATCTTTACAATATGTGGAAGCAGAGGATTGAAGAAAGAAGGCCATTTCAGTATGTAGTGGGGTGTGAGTACTGGAGGGACTTGGTGTTGAGTGTGGAAGAAGGGGTATTGATACCAAGACCAGAGACTGAGATGATTGTGGACTTGGTTAATGACGCTGTAAATGAAAATGAGGAGTTAAGGGATGGTTTATGGGCTGATTTGGGGACTGGGAGTGGGGCACTTGCCATTGGAATTGGCAGGATTTTGGGTGATCCTGGGAAAGTTATTGCAACTGACTTGAGCCCTGTTGCTGTTTCTGTTGCATCCTATAATGTGCAAAGGTATAATTTGCAGGTCAGTTGTATGTGTTAGCTATATTTTTCTTCTCTGTTTGTGTTGAATTTAGTGCTTTTGAAAAAGATATAGTAATGCAATTGACACCTTTACTGAATTCACTGAACTACAGCAGTATTAATGGCAATAGATACAACAGGCCTAGTCTTTTGCCATTTTGGACAACTTAAGAATGATATTGTTACCTAAATTTGGCATATATAACAGGATAAGATTGTGGTAAAGCAAGGATCTTGGTTTGAACCATTAAAGAACGTTGAAGGAGGACTTGCAGGACTTGTTAGCAATCCACCGTATATTCCTAGTGATCATATTGGTGGCCTACAAGCTGAAGTTGCTAAACACGAACCAAGACTTGCACTGGATGGTGGTGCAAATGGCATGAATGATCTTCTCCATCTGTGCAATGGAGCTGTATTCATGTTAAAACCTGGTGGATTTGTTGCATTGGAGGTATCTCCTCATTCTTCTTGATTTATGGCACGATCTCTTCAAAGAAAAATGTTACTTTTAACCCCAACCTCAATGTTTAGCTATAAGGGAACATTGATGCTATCAGGGATCTATATCATAATTGTATGCATGTTCTACTTTTATTAAAGAATGATGGTGTGTAAGAGTCTTCATCATGGTATATTCAGGAACTCAATTCCTGACTAATGATCGGATGTTTCTCTATCTGTGAGTCTTATTATAGGTAAGCATTCCGGAAATTCTAACAAACCATGCATAGATCATGAAGGTACTTTAGCTGAATATAGTTTATACCTTTAGGCTATGTTTGGCACACCAGACTAGACGGTACAAAAATTATACGGAAAATTAGAAGAGGTAGTACAAGGTAGATAATATTATGGTCGATTAAAGTGGTTAGTATTTATTAGTTTTTCATTAAAAAAGAACGCTATTTGCACATTCTTTCTTATCCGGCCTAAGCTCACCTCCTCACTCCGTATTATGCTATGCAGTTAGCTTAAGAAAGAAAGTACAAATAATATTCTTTTAAATAGAAAACTAAAAATTACTATCCACTTTAATCTGCTCTAATACTATCGACACAATATATCTACTCTAATTTTATACTTAATTTCTTAATTCTTATATATGTCTAGTTCAATGTACCAAACACAACCTCAAAGTATTAACCTTGCTTGGGAATTAATTGCGGCAGTTTACACCAAGATCCCCTTTTGTTTCAGAGCAGTTTTTTCAGTCCTTGGTGTCAAAGTGCTGAATAAGGCACTGTAACTGACTACTTACCAGTTACAACCTCAAGGATTCGGAAAAATGAGCTATTGAACTGCGGTGTTAATACTGCTAATTAGCTCGTAACATCACGAAATGGACTTCTATGTTGAGTATGTTGCTAGTTTTCTTATTCACAATGAGGTGTGGAGTCTCCTATTAACTTCATGAGATGAAGTCAAATCCTAGTTTCGAGTTCTCAATTTTGGGACAAGAGTAGTTAAAAATGTGTCCATTCAAGGATGCAGTTTCTTTTCATAATATATTTTTGACCTTCTTACTGCAGACAAATGGTGAAACACAGAGCAAATTTCTTGTCAATCACATGGATACTGAAACAAAAGGCAGCTTCCATGATGTGAAGATTATATCCGATTTTGCTGGCATCCAGAGATTTGTGACAGGATATAAAGCAAGATGAGCTGTTTATTGTTCTTGCCACCAGTTATGGACACAGCCTCAGGCAGAAAAGACGGGAGATATGACCTACAGCCTGTCTGGTCTAATGAGCAGTCAAATGCCCCTCATCCTTTTGTTTGCATCACGATGGCTGCATGATTGATATGGACAGAACTGAACAGTGCAATGAATCAAATTGTAGCTTCTTTCTGTCCCTTTATACAGTTTAGTGTGATCAAAATTACGCCACCAAACATGAGAGAGTTAATGAGTCAGTTCAAGCCTTGTGTTATTCTTTAGTGTTTGTGGATGTTCAAGTTACAATTCAGTAGTATTTAGAATTCTTATTTACAGTTGGTTCAAAGAAGGCCAACCAATCTTTGCTTCATCCAAGGATTTGTGATTGGATGTGGGTGAAATGATTTCTTGCTAGAGGATCACAAATGCATGTAAAGTTCTTATGGTACTGGGACAATTACCCAGAACAAGCCTCTATCTACTCCTCAGTGATTACTGATCTCAGATGAGACCTATCTGTGCTCTAATATATTTGGAACAAAGCTTTTAATCCTGTCAAGCCAACACGTTACATCTGCTTGTGACAATGGCTATTGATAAGTAGCAATTTCCTCCACAACTCTCTGATATCAGCGTAAAGATACATTTGTGCACTTGAGAAGGTAATACAGCTACAAAAGCAATGATTTAGATAAAGACTAAATGCTTTTTTTTTTTTTCTTTATTACACTTTCGAGTCATACAATGCTTGAACATACTAACGTACACTATCAGTTTTGCTCTTCAATTATACTGATCTTCAGAGGAATGCCTCAAGAAAATTCTTAACATTATTTACAAACAGAGCAAGCAAACAAGCTGTTAATATCTTTTAAGGTCACCCATCATTCTCATCTCCTTTGACAAGATTCTCAAGCACCATTACCGGAGCAATTAGATATCTGCAAGTTATGGTTTCTTATCAGTCCCTCCCTGTTCGCTTAAGGGTGCGTGGCATAAGTGATGTTGCAGGAGATTAGAAATAATCAATCCACCTTTCAGGATTGTCTTAAGACGATCTTCGCCAATGTTTTTTATCCTTTTTCTGAGGCAACTTGAAGGGGCTCCATGTTTTCCTGCGCTTTCGGGTTTCACAAAAAAGTCCAGATGCTAGGGCTTGCTGGAACCACAGCTCAAATTCTTCTTCATCCATCAATTCAGCATCTAAATCCCATGGATATTGAGCTGAATTAGATCTCTGACTTGACGACTTCTCTAGTCCGACCATGTTTACATGGAAGCTGGGTCGATGAGTGTTGGGTCTACAAGCCATTCCCTATATTGAGATGGTATAGCACCTAAAAGTTATCAGTGAAATTTGATATATGACAAAAATAAACAATGAGCAAATGCAACAGCAACAGCAACACGAGAAATCAATCGATGGTTCAGTCAGCTGTTCAGCTTACAGAGTTGGACAGCTGAAAACATCATTTGCTCGGTATACATTCATTTTTCGTTGAAATTTGACATGTATGGTCAATTAGATCTTTTATCCTTGGGATTTCTCAATGAAAAGATTAAAATTTACATTGCCAAGTTAGAAATATGAGAAAATGCCGAAAAACAAAGGGGGAAAAATAGAGCTGGTTTGGTTAACTTTCAGAATGGATGACATTTTCTTTGACATGTAGACAACACAGAATAAGGGCATGCATATACATAAAAAATGCACTTACCTGACATATAGCCCATTCTGACACGTCAAAGATCTTACTCTCTGCGCAAACAAAAGCACACGGTATTTCCACCTATATGGCAATGCAAATAATATATGTTCAGTTGAACCAAGAGAGGAAGAAAACTGGATGATAATTACATGGAAATTTCTGTCTACATCAATTGGGTCACAAAAATCACATTAGACTCGCGTATTGCTGATAAATGTCACATATTTTCTGCAACACACTACATAAAAACGGAAAAGACACATCAACTACATTAATGCTGAGAATGCACAGAAACCCCTATCATAATTTGTCCTGCCATATCAATTAAAGCACAAATTAGATCTGGAAGAAAAAATGAAGATCAAAATTTGAACTTCTAGGAAATAATTCACACCCAATTATTGCTTCTTCTGTTTACTTACGAGGAGCACCAATATTCCTTTGGGAAATGCAATGTATGGGGAACAAAAACAGTTCCACAATGCATGCAGAATCTTTATTGTATTCACCAAAGTAGATTTAGTGTTGGCAAAGCAAACTTCTTAAAACCGTTAAAGCATAGTTGATTATGGCAAAGTTATGTAGGCTAATAAGATGCTGATTTCCGTGCTCACTTTAAAAGACTCCATATAATAACAAAATCCAAAAGCAACATATTCCCTGATTGCTCTCACTGGTACCACAAGTTTTCTACAAACAATCCTCGGTTATCTGGCAGTGGTTGAAGGACCACATAAAACAAAATTTTGGACTAAAATATGCAATGTGCTATACATCCATAATTCAAAAAATTGACATAACAGTAATGGGACCATTATTAGATCACAGTGATTATCTCCACTGCAAATGCATATATACAATGAAAATATCCAGTTTTCATTAAGTGAAGCATACCTTTTGAGGGCGATCAAACATCAGTGACCCTTTGTATTCCACCCATCCATCACCATCTTTTGCTTGATGATATTGACAGCAATCCTGTAGCCAAGAAAATGCTCATCAATTAATTTACCTGCACAATGTGCATAAACTAAAGAACTTTTCAATTTAAAGAGTAGCTTAACCTGACACCATCTTGCTTTAGCCTTCATCCTATTGGTGCAAACCCAGATGTGTGAGTTGCCGCACTTTGTGCACTGTATACGCCTTGACTCCTCAGAAACAAATCCAGCAGTATCCTGCTCGATATGGAGTTAGAAATGTTATATATTCTAACTAATTTTGTTTCCTGGCACACAATAATGCAGAGTTGATGTATTTGATAAAATGAATATCCAGCTAACTAACAGATGGTAAAGCCACATTCACAAAACATGGATCCCTCCATTTATTTTAAAATACTTAACTGAACAAAAACGTCTTTCTTTTCCATCACACTCAACACCCCTTACAGTTATGAAGGTACAAAAAATTGACAATGAGATATATGTTTACAATCCGGAGTCTTGACCGAACAATATTTTTCTATTTAGAAAACGGAAGTTCATATCTTTTCTTCACATTTACATTTTAAGATATAAATAATGGTGCACTTTTTTCTGAGATTAAAAAAAAGAACTATGGTCGCTAAACAAGTGTACAGAGACATCATATCTTCGTACATGACGAGAAGTGCTAGGAGATTTCTGCAGAACAGCCTTAGATTCTTCCATTCTGAGTTGCTCGTCATAGTCCTCCTTCTTCACAACATCAGAAAGAACCTGAATATGAATGCCATTGTAAGCAACAAAGAAACAAAGCAACACTGCACCGCAACTTCCACCTCAGACATTTTGGAAATAGCAAACAATCTAAGAAACCTTGAAAGACTCTTACTTCGTATGCACATTGAAGTTTCTTAAACGATTCACTTGCCAGTGGACTTCCCATATTTTTATCTGGGTGCACAAGCATTGCCTGAACAAAATATGTGAAAAAAATTTGTCATTAAGACATGAATACACGTGTAATAACATAAAGAAAGCCATCTACAGTCATAAAGTACAGCAACTTCAACACAAGATTTTGAACTTCACATTCCTCCAAGAGAATGAGATGTCATTTCCATTTTGCCAAATCACAAAGCATGTCACTATGTTATGTTATTAATCTAAGAAAAAGTACATTCCATTTGAGTAAAATAACAAAATAAAAGACCTTAGCAATGTCAGTCTCCACTCAGCCTCAATACCTGAAATTAACTTACTTCTCAGTCACTGTAATTTGGTCTTCCTAAGAATCATATGGAGGCAACGTCATTACCCAAATATTATTTTTGGACATTGTAAGATTTAATAGAGAGAAGTAGTTTCTCTTCTTGTTAGTGCGCCCTTTAAGCATTCAATGCTTTTCTAGGCAATAGGCAGCTTTAATAAATGCAATCAGAGCAACAAACTTTGAACATCCAGTAGACATATTCATTACATACAACCGGTAAAAAAGTGAAGCCATTGTTGGTCTTGCTTTATTGCTAATTACTGAATTTTGACATCCCTTCATAAATTATAGTACCCATAGAATTTTCAGATTGCTCCAAATGATGCTTTTTGTATTAAAGGCTATGCACGACTCATTCAAGTCTCCATTTAATTAATAGGTTGTTTGGAGTCCACTTTTTTAATGGATTTTATTTTGTCAATAATTTCATAGGATTATAGTGTGCTATATGCTCATAAACCTTGCACGGTAAGATTCCACACGAGGATACAAATAAGACGGAATAACTCTCTTGTCACACCTTGGTCTCTCCCTTTTTCTTTTTTCTGTCCCAGCGCACTTGGGTTCCCCTACTGCCTCCGTAAAGGGTCATAAAATGTGTAAATATCAAATCCTAAATATTAAAAATGCACTGTTTGAGAACAACAGTATTATTAACCTTATTATGTGCAACCGAGCTTGTCTACAAGGTAAATTATCATGATTGCAGCTAGTATTGTATACATGAGACCAATTTGGCATTCAAGAATTTGAGAACTTACTTATTTGTGGAGATCAAATCGTTCAACGAGGAACCGAAGACAGGCTTCTTACTGAACCATCTTAGTCAATATACAATTGTTTAATGACAGATTTTTAATTCTTGAAAATCCCCCCTCTTGTCCTGTACCTTTCTTCAAATATCTCCACACAAAATTGAATGATTTATTCTTTTAGTTCTAAGACATCCAGAAGTAATATTAACGTAATAAATTGTTTTTACATTTTTATTTTGTGCTAACCGCCTAACCCTGAGAAAAAAAAATCATGATAAGGAAAGAATGGACCTTTCTATATACTTTTTTAATATATGAAGTATGAATCCACATTTGATATCAAGATTCAGGGATAGGCATGAAAAGAAATGGGAAAAAATCATGTATTTTCCCATTTTTCAATAGAAATTTATGCCCAAGGAACTAGGACATCATATATTGTCACAGAATATTTTGACATATTCTCCACCAAAAATGCAAACAAATAATAAATAAATTGACAGACCTGTGGTAAAACCTGGGTATGCCAACTTTCGAGTAACTAGAATATTATTTCTGGCCCGATGCATTAAAAATAACCAAAAACAAGATAAATCATCAGCATGCACGCGTCAAAGTAGCCTACCCTTTTCCGGTACTCCTTCTTCAATGATACAACATCAATTTTCTTGTGACTGGGAAATCCCAGTGCTTCGTAATGATTGGAACTGCTTAAAATCCGCTCCATTTCAATTGTTGAACTTGCATCTTCTCTGACCACCTGCTTAGCAGCACATTCCTTTGGTTTTTCAATAAATGAAATAATTGCAGGTTTGTCGGATGATTTACATGAGTGCAATTTCTCTTCTTCTTCGGTAGGACCAGAAAATTCACATTCTATAGGGAAACTATCTTCTGGGAATGACTCGGATGCTTTATGCTCCTCAAAATTGGAGCTTTCACTCAAATTATCACACCACTGGAGCAAGTATTTCAAGACATCATTTGATAGGAATGAAAGGTTAAATGAAAGAATAATCCCAAGCCATCCTACGCGAACTTTGACACAATACATAGCATATATAGTTGCCATGATTACCACCAGCCGTGCATGATTTAAGGAAAATAGATAGCCTGCATTTTCGAAAAGATGTTGGTGTCAAGAGGGTCAGGAATAAATATGTTCAGAGCATAACATGTACGTAAATTCAAAAGAACAACAGTAAGAATTTGAGAGCAAAGAAGGGGAAATATATAATTCATTTGCCAGAACTAAAAAATTTGTCCAGCAACATCCGTCAAGTAATTATAAACTCATCCTCGTCTTATTCGGAAGAGATAAGATTTGTTCCATGAGTGGAAAAAACAAAAAAAAAATGAAAAGTATAAGAACATAAACTATATCAGGCATTAGCTAAGTTCAAGGAAAGAGAACCAAACGTACCTCCAACTATGAACAATGTACCTGTTATCCAAAAGTTAGCATACATCCATAAAATTAGAATGGCAAACAGTCCCACAATAAAAAGTCCAGGAGCGTAGCCTAAGTACCGAACAGCAACCACAGCAGCGACCTGGAAGGAAATATGCAACTAATGATTCTCAGATTACTTAAGAACATGTCTATAAGAACTTCTGCAGTGGGAGCCTTTCGATTAAAGATGAGTAACAATAGAACATAATTCTCCAACATACTAGATAACTCCTTGTAACAAGAGAGACTACCAAAAGCAAGTGAAATAAAGAAAGGCTAAAATCAACCAACATCTAAACGAGAGAATCACATCTACTTAAATATGAATCATGTGATGCAATCATAACTGGATCATAAGCCTCTTCATGAGAATCCATTGAATGCATAAGTCAGCTGTACAATAGAAGGCATGGATGGAAATAAAAATCATCTGATAATGCAGTTACATAACGGCAAGAAGCCACGCAAACAAACGAAACAAGAAAGAATATAACTGCCTAGACTTTGAGACGCAGAAATGATTCCTTCCAAGCAGAAGATAAATTGCGTGTTTTGAATATAATTCTGTTTTGAAATGGATGAATAATAATTTATGCAATGGAAATCACAAAGCGCTTCCTTCTCTAAAACTCAATAGAAACCAAAACATACATGATTGCACCAGCAACAGTTCATACAGGGAACGATTAGTACTGACCTTTTATAGCTAGTGCCGGATCTTATATTGATCCTCTGTTTTCATTATATCCTCCAGGTTTATTTGCAATAAAAGATTAAAAGAAACTGTTCATTGAGTCTATAACTATATATTGCATCAATTAACTCTAGGGAATTCTTTATATGATGGTAGTAAATCCTGGATAATATTACATGAATGACATACTGGAGCATAAATATCAAGTTAACCATTTCCATACAACAAAAAGACAATATGAAAGCAAATCCTGGCAATTCAAAATAGCAGAGGAGGGAAATAAGAAATAAAACGAGAAACATAAACACCGAAAATAGGAATTCATAGAATACAAAGTCATACCATACTAGTAAGCACGTAAAGAAGACATGACATCGATGTCAAACTTAGAAAGCAACTCCACATAATAACTAGCAGAGCTGCCGAGCCCAGCTCAGAAAATGACCGGAAGCCATTAACAAAACAAGTTTTCCAATGTGCCAATAAGAACAGTAGACCTCTCCCAGACCTTGCACACCCACCACAAACCATCGGCCAATGCCGCTCCAAAAATATACCCACTTTGTCCCTCAAAAAGCTCACCGATGTTCTTGCTACAGAGTAACAATCTTTCCATTGCAACCATTTCCATGCTTGATTAAACAATCCAATATCCTCCATTGTTTAAACAACCCTTACAGAATCTAATATAAAACAGCTAAATAATCCTATACAGACAAAAATCCATACAGCAAAGCTCCAATTTTTCGTCAATATTACCAAAATTGTGCAATCGGTCGCCTTCAATTTGAACGGAAACAAATTTATATCTACAACACCAATACTATAGCATCAAACTATAATATATCCCATCATACGAACTAACAAAACTTTTTTAACAGTTTTCAGCCACGAGTCATTACTATCTCAGAAGATAAATTCACAGATTCGCAGAAATTAGTGGAAAAAGAAGCGCAAAAAGATCCAGAATATTCCTACTTCACGCAGTTAAAGCTAGGATTTCGTGAACTCCACAGTTGAGAATTCAGTAAATTTTTGGAAAATACAACGACGCTAAATTGCTTCCCACGTACGTTTCATATAAGCAAACCCATAAATGAACTCACAACATTTCCCACTTTTTTGACCTGAACAATCCTCCCACCTCACTCCTAAACGAAATTATTACTAAAGAAAGAAACCTACCCAAAAAAAGAACCACGACAATACATTGGAAATTGTATACAGAATATCAAAACAGGCCGTAATAGATGAAGAAAAATTATGCAATTCTGGGCTAAATCTTGATAATTTTTTTGATCAGTGGGAGACAAGTGGACACTCGAGGGAATGCTTGTGAAAAAGAAAGTACTAGCATGAGATTAAAAAGTTTCGAAAAGGGCCATGAGACTTGAGAGTGAGACAACTAGTGATGATGAGAGAGAATGTATTATTTTAGAGAGAGAAACAAAGCTAATTTTAGTTTTGGTTTATAAATTATGGATTAGGGTTTAATTTGGTATACAATGGTGAACTGGGACCCACTCTGCTTATCTTTTTCTTAATTATAAAAGACAGGTTGCTCCGTATGGCTGGCAAGGGTTGGTGTATTTATTCTCTTCAGTTACCTTTCCTGCAGTTCTCTTTATTTTTTTATTTTTTTAACTCCTCCCTTAAATTTTCACTACTTAAATTTTGATTATTCTTTTTTAGGCTAAAGTTCTTTTTGACGACATGCATCTTCACAGCCTAAAATTATAAGGCAAAATGGATCATTTGGGTCGAATTTATGGGTACACAATTGTAAGTATTCGTCGAATTATAGTAAAGGCGATTATTTGAGCCAATTTTAAGTTGGCACATCTCTAATTTGTACCGACGCCATTATCCTAATATATAAAATTTTGATTATGAATACTAAGTTAGTGGCAATATTAAAGTCAACACATTAGAGGAATCGACCGTGTCTCCTGCAACGTCCATCAAAATGTAACTTAAGGGCTTGCTTGGAAGTTTCATCGCACCGATTATGAACGTTTTTTTGAAGTATCGATTTTGAGCATTTATAAGCGAATCGATTTTGAGTGATTTTAGTAGCGATTATTAAAAATGTTCAACATATGCTTGAAAGTTTATTATCCACCGACTTTGAAACTTTTTTAAAAGAAGAAAATTATGTATGTCATTTAGTAAAATTTTCTTTTATATGAATTTTTTTTACATATAAGTTAATACTTAATTTAAAAAATTAAATAAATATAAATATTTACTTAAGATTTTAAGTTAATATTTTTTACTTATAAGTAACTTTTACAATTATAAGTTAATTTTTCACTTTTAAATAACTTGAGTGATTTTTACTTGTAAGTAACTTTTTACATTTTATAAGTATTTTTTTTAATAATTTTCACATAAAAGTGTTTTTTTACTTATAAATATTTTTAAAAATTATAATTTTCTTAGGTAATATAATTTAATTACAATTTAGTTTTGAACTAGGTTGGTTGAAATAATTATTTTATAAATGATAAAATTAGAAGAAAACAAGATAAATTGTCGAAACCTGCCGATTTGTTGGATTAAAAGAACCATTCAAAATTACACTGCTGGCTCTCAAAAAAAAAAAGCAAGTACCGATTTTTCCAACTCCTCATAATCAGTGTCACCTCAAATTGTTCAAAATCGGTGAAAAAAAACTCCAAAACGGGCCCTAAAAGTTTCGATTCACATTCTGCCATAATTCAAAATTATTACATAAAGTAAATAAGAATTGTTTTATTTTTCAACAAAGCAACATGAGTGGTTTGGATTAAGTAACGCTGCAAAGAAAAAGTAAACCGTAGTTGACCTAAATATAAATTTTGGTAAATTTCAATTTGCCAAAATTCAACTGCAATTTTAGCTCCTTCCACGCACCAATTTGTTGAGACATCTTCATTTAATGTAATTTATAAGTTGACCTTAATATTTGACTAATTCTTCTTTTATTTTCATTAGTATCTACCTCTTGAAACCTCGGGCATAATTGGCACAACATAACCCCATGACTCACATGGATTGATTTTCACGGCACAAGACTCGTAATTATAGAAAAGAAGAAGAAGAAGAAATTAGGTTTAAGTTGTGGTGTGATTATAATGTGGTGCGATTAATTAAAGGTACATTAACCCTAATTATGTAATTTCACTTAAGACTGTTTTAAGTAAATAAGGAAAAAAATTAAAAATCGTGGTACACTTAATAAATTTTGTGGTGGTAATATAATTACACTAAGGGTCCTTTTGATAGAAAAATGGGTGGAAAGAAAATGTTTTACAGGGAAAAAAATTTCTAGAAATTGTTTTGCTGGGAATTGTAATTAATTGTGTTTGATTGGTATAATTTTTCATGGAAAATATTGAAAGTTTGGTATCCGTTTGCCTTTATTTTTTATGAAAACTGTTCATTAAAGTGCTAATGTTTTCTACCATTGGATCTAGAATTTGTTCCAATTGCCAAAAAAATAAAAAAAAATATAATCATACTGAATATCATTCGTTTAGCTTTGTTTTACATAGAAATTGTCAATAAAAGTGAAATTTTTTTTTACCGTTGTGTCTAGAATTTTTTCCAATTGCAAAAACAAAAAAAAAATGAAAAATTGGAAAATATTTTCTCACCAAAACATCAAGAATTTATCTTCCTAAAAAATGTGGAAAATTTAGAAAGTTGGAAAATATTTTCTCGGGGAAATTTCGCCAATCAAACACTACAAAAGTTGGAAAAGGAAAAATATTTTCCTACTTCCCTAGAAAACTTTGTCAATCAGACGGGGCCTAAGAGAAATATAGGAGTATTTTTTGTATAATTATTTACATGTATATCCCAAAAAGTACCAAAAAAAACAAAAACAAAAACAAACGTTAGGACATCTCTAGAGGAGACACCAAAACATCAAAATGCACCAAACTTGGGTGCAAAGTGTCTTATATGTAGCTGGGGGCGAACCCATTAAGGGTCCAGTGGTTGCAATTGCCCCCATTGGACTTCCAGATATTTTTGATTTTTTACAGGCATGTACTTTTCAAATCAAAATCAAACAAAGTCTTGACTTTACATAATAGCCCAAACCCTTCCACCTTCCTCCAATTGTTCATGCAAGGCTCCTGCGAGGCTACGATTTGAGTTCACTCAAACCCCTGCAATTCCATTTAATCGCAAACCCCTAAGATTCTAATCACATATTTTGAAAGAAGAAGAACATATTGAATAAGCAAACTTTTGTATCACATATTTTGAAAGAAGAAGAACATATTGAATAAGCAAACTTTTGTACTCTCTCTCTCTCATTAATTTATGTTTTAATAGTTATTTTTGTTCTTGGATAGTAAACCCCTCATCAAATCCTCATTGTGACGACCTCGAAATTTCACCTTTATTTGAAAGGAGAATTCTGCCTCCAGGTAAGAGTGTGATATCCGTGTTTTAAGATGTGAAACGGGACAAATTGTTCATTGTATAATTTGTATGAGAATCGACTTTAAAACTTATTCTAACTCACTCTCTTGTTAAGAACATTTATGAAACCTCTTAAACTAGTTTATGTTTTAAACTTATTTTAACTTCTCTGTGATTTTGTGCAATGAATTGTGAATTTGAGATTTGTACCTACCTACAAGAGTGTCGTGTATAGCTAGTTTTTTTTTTTTTTAAATGTATAGCAGGGACTTATTGAACATATTGAAGTTGGTTGTGATCAAAGAGATAAAGTGTACTCGTTAGTTGTGTATGTTGAAAAAGATTTATTTAATGTATTATGACTTTTTGAACATGTGAACATGTATTATACGACTTTTTGAATATTATCGCTATTGTCTAATTTAAAATTATTGTTTACATAATTATGTATCATCCCCGTTGAACCATAATATTGGGTCCGTCCATGTACATAGTACCAAACTTTGCACCACTTTGATAGTGAATTTTAACCTTTGTTTTCATTTGCCAAATAAATTGATTGAAGGTATTTGTGTCATTTATTTTTTAATACAATAAATTATTATTATTATTATTATTATTATTATTATTATGTGCATTTAAAATAAATTTTAATAATGTAAAAAATAGTAGTTAATTAATTAATTAAAATAAGAATTCAAACAAAAAAATTAAAATATAACAAACACGATATAATGAATTCAATTAATTTTGACTTCGTAATATTATAGCATCAAAATTCGAAATGCATTGCACTAATTTTTATATGGCATGATTTAATTTATTTTTATTTTTTTGGTAGTGTTTCTATTAATTGTAAAATAAATAAAGAAATAATTTTTCGAATAAATAAATTGTTGAGAATTAAAAAAAGTGAAGAAAATGATTAGACACTATTCATTTGGTATAAGATTTGATGTAATGATTTTTAGTTTGATGCAAAATTTGGTTTAAAATGGTACAAAACTTACCTCAAATTTTGGGGTAAGATTGGAGATGAGCTTAAAACTCAAAACGCAATCTAACCAATCCTAAGAAAAACATAAGATTATATAAAATAAAATTTACAAAGCTTTGTCTATCAATGCATAAATTTTGTTCAAACGCTTCTATCATGTAATGCTGTAAATGTGAAGGTAGCCTGAGAAGTTGTTCCTGAGGACAAAGTCGAAGACTCCAAATTATCAGAGCCAGAGGATAAGAAATTGGAAGAGGGGTGATTGTTTTGAGCCTTGGTTTTAGGGGTGCTTTTAATATTTAGGTCCATGAAATCAGTGATTAAGCCGGGCTTCGTTATCTCATTTTCATCAAAATCCTTCTCCCCAGTAAGCATTTGGACGACAGTTGACATTGAGGGTCGAAGTTTTGGAAAATCTTGAGTGCAGAGAAGACCAATCTTTAAGAATCTACAAGCCTGTTCAGGGTCGAAATCTCCATTAAGTGCTACGTCGACTAGTGATACAAGCTCCCGTCTTTCATGAAGTTGCCATGCCTGCAACACAATTTCAACAGTCATGTACATGCCTCGGAAAATAGTTATCACAGAAATAATACATGCCCTTATCGAAAGAGCTCGTTTATAGAATATCAGCATTTGAAATATTTATGCTATATTGTTTTATACCCTTTCAAGAATATATTTTTCTTCAGCAGGTAACCGTGAGTTCGTGTTGCATCGACCACTGACTATTTCGATGAGAAGAACACCAAAACTGTAAATATCTGCCTTGCGAGTAAGCTGGCCTTTCATTGCATATTCTGGTGCTAAGTAACCTCTGCAGAACAGATAAAGATTCAAGTATAAGTTAGTAAATCACAACATGAGAAACGGGGCTAAGACGGATATTAGTTCTATCGACTTTGAAATTCACTTGTTGCTAGCGTGTTTGGCTTTGCTTAAATGTTACTTTTCCAGATAGGCAAAATAAGTAACTGAAATATATGTTTTGACTTACTTTCGAGCACAGCCAAACATCCTTAAACCCTCAGAAAACTTCATGGCGATGATTAAAACGTACAAAAACACTCTTTCAACATGTATAGTAGGATTTTACTACTTACATGGTTCCTGCTACACGTGTAGTGACATGAGTCATGTTGGCAGGGATGAGTTTTGCAAGACCGAAATCTGAAATCTTAGGGCTCAAATCTTTGTCAAGAAGAATATTGCTAGCTTTGATATCCCGATGGACAATAGGCGGTCTCACTTCCTCATGAAGATAAGCAAGTCCCTTCGCAACTCCAACACAAATTTTAACCCGTGTTTGCCAGCTAAACTGGACGCTACTATGACGTCCACCTAATGCACAATGACGGCATCAGATTCATTTCTCTCCAGAGCAGAGGGGGGAAATATTTGATATAAACATAAGAAAAGTGATTATACCAATAAGCGTTTGTGCAAGGCTGTTATTCTCTAGGTAGTTGTAAATGAGAATTCTGTGATTTCCTTCAACACAACATCCATAAAGCTTAACTAAATTTTCATGCTGTACATCACAGATCACTTGAATTTCTGTCAGAAATTCTTTTACTCCTTGTGTTGATCCGGGAGAGAGAACTTTTATAGCAGCCATATTCCCATTCCCGAGTTTTCCCTATTTTTCATTAGAAACGAAGTCATTTTCCAAACTGCAAAAATAATTAACTAATACTGTCTAACATGAAGAAAAGAAAAGGTAACTTTTTTTTTTCACCTTAAAAACAGAACCAAATCCTCCTTCCCCAATTTTATTGGTCGGACTAAAATCATCGGTAGCCATTCTTAGCTGTTTGTAGGAGTAAAGTACAACATTGTGGACTCCAGACAGCTCTGTATATAATCCAACATTAGTAGAATCTTCTAAATATGTACAACAAATGGCTATGGAATTGCATAGAGAAGTTTTGGGGTTTACCATCGTCAAGCTCAGATGAATGTCTAGTTGGTGGATTTGATCTTCTACTACACAAGAAGGAAAAGCAATTCATCGCTACAGGTACACAATGAATTCCCTCTTGGGAACTACAATGAAAATGCTTCAGCAAAACCAAACACAGCCTGCCAAAACGATTCATAATTATATTTAGTTCTAAAATTTATGATCGAAATTTACAAGAAAAGGGTCGTGAAAGAATGCATTGATGAGACCCTGTGAATAGAACTTGTCTCACATAGTTTAGTGTTGGACCAATAATAATTTATAGTAAAAGCGATCACTCCGTCTAACTGGTCATGGAGTCCATTTTATAACACTGTATGTTTGTCTACAGGTTTGCATATGCTTGTTCACCCACATGTGAAGCTATGTGATACATTAAGTGCTTGTTTGGCTAAAAGTAAGTTCTATTATTAAAAAGAAAGTAACTTTTAAATATGGTTGGCAAAAAAGAAGCTTAAAAGTACTGTAGTGAAGCTTAGCCAAACATGACATAAAGAGACACATTTACACCATTGACTAACTTGAACTCCGAAGAGTAGTAATTAGCTCATGAAATGTATCACTCCACTCAATACGACATGGGATTGAATTCCATATACATTAGCTTATTATCTCATGACCTCATAGAATTATAGTGTAAAATATAAGACTGATAAAAACATAAGAAACAACAGTTGTTATAGAAATTTTGGAATGAATCTTTCTGCAAAATTTCTTCACCATTCAAATTCTTTTTAACTGCTTTACATATAGCTGAAACTAAGTACCCATATGGGCTTTTCTGAAACATTTGGATCTCTGATAACTTATATTCTTAAAATTGCATTTTTTACATACTAACAATTGATTTTCCCCGCAGCCAAAGAACCAAGTTTTATGGATTGTGTTGGGGAGGAAGTTGGGATGATGATCGAATGCCATAAAAAGTTTAGCCTACCCACACTCGACACCGATTGCTTTTAGGTGACATCAATTCAACAGATAGAATGTAAGAAAAACGCCAAATTTGTTCATCCACGCAAACGTTTTTCAACATATCCACCAAAGAAAGATTAAAAAAAAAATCCAATTTTAACACTGTTTCTTAGCTATTACCAGCCAAAATGCAAGACAAAAAGATCACATAATTGACATGACAACAATTGAACGCAGTATAACCACAAACAGATAAATGAAAAAAGGGAGGTAAAAAGATTGGATTATAAGTGGAAAAAAAGTCTTCTTTTAAATCATACTAACTTAACCTCAACTTTTCAAAAATCATTAACTTTACATTCCTAAATCCTGATCACCCGTCTCTTGATTTAGTTTTGCCCATTAAAAAAGCAAAAAAACAGGTGATTCACAGAACCAAAACATAGTACCACTGCCACAACAATTTCAACGAAAATCAAAGAAATAAAGAGTGAAAACCACATATTAAAACTAACCCAGATGAGAAAAATACCTCAGAAAATTAAGCAGGTGAAATCGAGACCTTGAGGGTGTAGATAATAATAAGAAAATTTTGTGGTGCAACTTTGCAACAGAGAAAGAAAATACAGATTTACGAGTCTTAGAAAGTCCACGGATATACATCTCTTATTTGGGAGTTGGGACGTCTGCCAAACGAGACTTCCATCCTCACTCGCCATATGAGGAAAGCAACCCGGTGGCCGTTTAAAAGTCAACCCAGTGTCATGACTCTTGACCAAGTTGTGTTCAGATTAGATATGTCGATTGTTCGTGACATTGTTGATTGTTCAATTCTTGTCGAATGTGGACAAAACGAAAAACTTTCATTAAGCCCATATTTGGTGCAAATTAAAATTTTCGTTCTCATTTTTCTATTCATTTTCAACCACATATTTTTCAATAAAATAATATTTTCCCTCACATCAATAACTTTTTTTTTAATCACGCATTCTCCATTAATCTACTATTCTAGAATACATTCTTCCAAAATAATATGGCTCAAACACACTCTAATCTCTTATTTGATTGGCCCGTGACACTAACGCCATGTTCAAGACTTTGGTGGTGGTGGTCCACCACCGCGGAAACTATTCCACACACATAATGTTGTGATATGTTGTGAATCAGTCAATTTGTTTTTCCAACGTACCTCATACTAGTCCATAACCACACCGCGGGAACTATTCCACACACATAATGTTGTGAATCAATCAATTTGTTTTTCCAACGTATCTCATACTAGTCCATAAATGTTCATGACGATTTATTTTTTAACTGTGTTACTTCAAATTAGCATTCTTTTGTGAAATTGTAACTTTTCAATTTGTTTCAGAATGCATGTAATTTCCACCAAAGTAGCATAATGTATGACAATGTGTTTTGGTCAAGTGTCGAACATTACAAGAATGTGTGTATATGCAAAACATATCTATATTAGGTGTTTTCCAATTTTTAGTATCATTTTAAATATTCTAAACTAATAAATAAATAAAATAATGTATTTTTTAAACTTTATAAATATTTTTCAATTTTTTAAAAGAATAAATAAATTATTGCTCAGTCATAAATACTACAATTATTTATTAATAAATCCATACAATTAGATTAGACACGAACATCAACTTAAAAAAATCTTAAATATTATCTAGCTCTTTATCGGATTTTACTTCAAATTCCTCTACATCCAAGTCATCCGATATAGAATCTTCATTGGGTTCCTTATTTCAACTCGAGAATATCTATTACCTTTTGTAAATGGTAGAATATCATTATTAAACTTGTCTTCATCATCACAATCATCGATAATCCAAGATTGTTCATTGAATTTTTTATTAAGCTCCTATTTGACCAAGCCCGGTCCAGTCCACAGCTTACGTATTACCTCGACTTGTAATTCGTCCCTGCAAACAACTGAAGTACCGCACTCCACTTGCACATTTGGTAAGCTGTATTATGTATAGTTCACTTCAAATTAGCTATTTACGCATTACTTTTGTGTTCCCTAATTTACTCCAATTGTAAGGCAACTCAATTTTTATGCAGTCCCATCTACGACACTGATGATTGGTCTCCAAGTGGTGATGCACATGTTGGAGGTAAACATGCTTGTAAATTTTAAGGGCTTTTCATTTTTAATCTATGTAATATTGGTTTAATGAAAAAAAAAAATTGTATTAAATATATGAAATGCAGGTACCACTGGATTGGCCATCTGGCCTGTCACCCTGGCTGGTCTTCTTGCAGGAGGTACCCTTCTTGTTTACAACACAAGTGCATTGGCACAGTAGACCATTATTTCAGCAATTAAAATGTCCAATCTAGCTTGCATCAAGGATTTTTTTAGGGAAAAAAAAAGTTGTGGATTCTAATACCGTCTGTAATATGTAATATCTTGTTATGGATGTGCAATATTTGGTTGTACTCTTTAGGGTCACATAGATCCATGCAACACCAGAAAAATACCACAACTGGGAAGAGGAACCCAGAAAAACAGATTATCTTATGGTCTGAGGCAACGGTAATTCTAAACAATAAGTGCATTTTTGGTAGTAGTAATAGATAATACTCGATACTACAAAAAATAGATTTTTTTCTTCTTTGATATTGTTTCTGTACTATGCTGTGAAAGTGTGAATGCCCAGTTTAGGAATGCATATTGCAAATCCTTCATTAAACGCACAAGGACAAGCGTATCCCAACAACCTCATCAAACCTCGACCTCCCGATGCCACCATTTCTATGACCATCAACAGAAGCATATACACAAATATTGGAGAAACCATAAAGTTTTAAGACAAGAATATATTAAAGCATGAAAGCATCGCCGTGAAAGGCAGATGGAAGGTGGAATTGGAAAGAACTTTTCAAAGTGCGGTTTGAGTATTACAATTTCTCCTCAGTTGATCCCAAAACTTTACACCCCTAAGACCCCCATGAGAAGAAAACCCCCCTCTTCTTTTCCTATCTGGCATCAGCATAGGGTTGAATGAAATACAAACCAACGTGCTGAATTGAAATCTAATGTAAAATTGTGCAATTCAATCTTTAATCCAAAAGTCAAGATGGGGCAAATGATTTAAACAAATCAAACCAACTTGAACGAGGATCAAGTCTGTGCCTCCCTTTCAACATTTGTACCTTTCTCCTCGAACACCCATCATGACCAATCTCCCAACCAAGCTAAATTTAATCTTATTGAATTTCTTCAAAAACGTCGTCCTCTTGAGATTGTGGTGGCGACAACTTAATGTAAGAGGTCCCTAATTGTCCGGTGCCCTCTATTACCATAGACCTAACTCTCTGCACAAATAAATAAATAGATCATATATCCTCGTCTCCTTTCAAATAGTAAATAGTTAAACCAGGTCACCACTAAGTAGCATAATTTGAGCTCTAGAACCATATACGAAGAGGGGACAGTCACTATTCAAGTTACAGGATAAGCTGTGAGTGTACCATACCTTCTCTATTTCTTCAGAGACAAGAGGATTCTCTTTCAGGTACTGTAATGCTCTGTCTCTTCCTTGTCCCAATCTTCATTCAAACATTAAAAATATAAAAAAGAAACAAGAGGCACAACAAATAAGCTAATAAAATTGCAAGACAGTTATCACATTGAAAAGACTAGGAATAATTAAGAGAGCTTACAGTAATCCAAATACTATATCAACCGAGATGCAGAGTTCAGTTTTTAGATTTTACTATGATATAAATATATTTCCAAACAAATCTCTTTTACTGCCTTGTTATATAGAACCCAATTACCCATCTCACCCCAGCTCCACCCTATTAAGAGGAAAAGTTGTCAAATATATATTACACTAAGAGTAAAGAATACATCTGACCATATGTTATTTTTAAAACAATTTTAATCTCATGCTCAAGGGCACTGGCACTTCGCTAAGGAGCTGCAAGTTTGAAGCAGCAAACAAAACGTAGATTCATTATTTGTGTTTTCTAGAAGTGAATGAATCAAACAACTAAACTTAATGCTTGATCATTTAATGGTTCTAGCACAACGCATGTGAGATTCGTCTAATCATTTCAGCCATATATGATAAAGAAAACCTGTGATCTCCATAGCTGTACCACGAGCCTTTCTTCAAGACAACATCCACTATTTCAGCACAATCCAGAACGCAACCCTGAATATGGACTCAAAAATAATACAAAAGATTTTTTAAGGAAAACAATGGCCACTGCAATATAAAGAAAACTATGTATGCGGCCATACCAGCTTGCTGACTCCCTCCCCAAATATAATTTCAAACTCAGCTTGCTTATAAGGTCTTGACACCTATAACAAATATTGTTTAGAAGAATAAATGACACCCAGTATTGAAAACATACTTTAGAAAAGTAAATGGAGGCTGCAAAGAACTCTTAGGCACCAGAAATTTTCAGTATGCCCATAAAAAAAGAAGAATAGGTGAAGTTAAGATAAGATTATAAATCAATAGAATTTTAAAAATGTGGGTTCAATTATGACAGTGCATAAAAGTCATTTATATTTAAAATGAACAAATACCAGATTTCCATGGGAAACTAAATCACATTAAGCACAAGATGTGCTAAGGGAACCTACGGAGTGGTCAGAAATATAATTAACAATACAGGACACTGGACATATGTTCTTGTTGTTGGAGCTACTCACCTTACTCTTTTGAACTCTCACGCGAACTTTAAGTCCAATATCTTCATCTCCTTTAACCTAAAACAAACACGGATGTGTTCATTGCTAAGATCTTCAAACACTACGAATTAAAATAACAGTATAAAAGGGGGAGATATAAAAATAGATTGAGCAGATTTTAGGCTTACCGACTTTATCTTCCCAGTAGGACGTATCTCAAGTCGGACAGATGCAAAGAACTTCAAAGCAATTCCACCACTGGTGACCTCAGGATTTCCATAATATACACCAATCTGGTTAAATCCAAAAGAGTATCCTTGTAAGCTTTCAGATCAGAAAAACCCAAATTGAGATGGAGAAGTCAGATCAAGTAAGGTGCTAAGTATAGAAGATTGGTACACAAAACCAATTCCATTCATCCGCTGACATCCAAATTCTTAGCAAACAAGATTAGCCATTCTCTTTCAAGTGTATGTAGCAGATAGCAGCCATTAATTTAAAAAAAAAAAAAAAAACCTTGTGCCTTATTTGATTGAGGAATATGAGTGTACATCCAGCTTTGGAAGCATTGCCTGACATTTTACGCAGTGCTTGACTCATAAGGCGTGCTTGCAAACCCATTTGTTGCATTCCAATTTCACCCTATGGAAAAAGAAATACCAGGAAAAGGTTCAGGCTTTCAAAAGAATATCACAAACTTTTAAACATTATAAAATATGAATTCGTAACATACTTCAATTTCAGCTCGTGGAGTAAGTGCTGAGACTGAATCTATGCAAATAAGATCAATGGCACCAGATCTACACATACGATCTGCAACTGTAACATATAAAAAAAGAGAAATAGTTATTTCTCCGAGTACTAGCTCAGCAAAAAGCTCACTACAGTGAATAGTGTTGTACTATTTGTCACAATCTTAACAAGCAAAGCAAATTACTCTCTAGTGCCATCTCTCCATTATCAGGCTGGCAAACAATCAGATTTTCTACATCTACTCCCAATGCTTTTGAGTATGTTGGATCAAAAGCATGCTCAGCATCAACAAGCATGGCATTACCCCCAAGATTCTGCAGGTTGAAAATAAAAAAAATTTCAAGTTGTTCTTTAAGTGAAGAGTAGTTGAATAATTCTTAAATATGTATATAAATGCACTTCAATATTTGTATATGCATTTTCGGAGATGTTGCATACACATAGATACCAGTAAAATCAAATCACATACTAGACCTGCACTTCTGCAATCGCATGGAGTGCTAGAGTGGTCTTTCCACTACTTTCTGGCCCATATATCTGAAAAGAAAAGGCACAAGATTATCAGGCTTCATAAGCAGCAGCTCCTTGATATGCTGAATGCTTAACTAATGAAAAACTATTTAATCATTGGTTTCAGAACACACACAGCAAAATCTTACTAAGTTCGGTGGAATTGTTTGATCTTAAATAGAAAATGTTTAAATTTACTCCATGAAAGTAGTCTATCATTATTTATATCACTTAGCTATTCCACTAACGTAAAAGGAAACGACAGGTTGAGGCCTAAGGAATGTCTATATCAAGTGCAGTCAGGATCCGGCAGCTCATAATATCTGGTAAAAGTTCTGGCGGTGTATATGTTGCGGACCACAATGATAAATACATGTACATCAGTAGAATGTCAATGCATTGTTATTATCAGACCTTTGGTGTCACAGCTTCTAAAAACAGAAAGACACAGGGGTCGCAACCACAGAAAATTAGACGGATAAGAGCATAAAGGTACTAAATGTAACACCTCGACAATCCTTCCTTTTGGAAGGCCACCGCCTAAAGCAAAGTCTAGAGTTAAGCAGCCACTTGGAAAAGTTTCACTGCACAAGGAAAAGGAAGCGTAAGAAACAGCAATTGTGATAAAAACAAGTAAAACATGATACGGCAAAATTATCATAAAAAAACAACACCTACACTAGAGCTCCACCAGCACTTCCCAATCTTGTAACACTTCCTTTCCCAAATGAGCTATTTATGTCATTCATAGCAGCATCAAGTGCTTTTTGCTGAAACACAAATTTTACACAGTAAGATAGTAACAAGTAGTGTCATATAAATATACCATGTAGACAACATGTGTTACAGCCTCATAAATAACAAAGAAAAGAAAAGAGGAAGCTTTTAGTAAAAATGAGAGAAGTGGACGTTCCAGGAAAGCTAGTAAAACTTTTCTGAAAGAATTATTGACTCCTACGCAGTGCAGCTCGCGTGAAAGCTCCAATCTTTTCTAACTTAATGTCAAAGCATACTCTTTGTACAGCTATAATATGTATAGAACATTTCTCCTTTTTATAATTAGGGTATTACTCACTCTACAACTTGACACTCCTGCTTCAATCTTCTTATAACGTGGATTGGGTCCAAGGACCTGGGACTCCAAGACACAAATGAAAAATTGCTCTTTGGTATTAACAAACTGCAGTGGAAAACAGTTATTGTGTGGATTGCGTTGTTCTGAAAACAAAGTGAAGAAGAGAAATGTAGAAAATTGTCATAATAGATAGACCACATCTTACAGTAATGCAAAAGAAATCCCCCGGTGTATTCATCTGAAATTTAGATTCACCAGTTCTCTTTAGCAATCAATTCCTGTTGCTAGTAATTGCGTTTACAAGATGAATTGTCTATAGACTGTCAGATGCGAGCATGCATACAATTATCATATTCCTTTATCACCAAAAAATCTGGACGCTATGAAAAGAAAAAATTAGTACAAATCCATTTGGTGTTTTGTGATAGGGTGACATGTACAAGGCGAGACCATGTGAGATGGGTGGTCATGCACTCACTTGAAGAGATCATTACACAAAAGGGATGACGTGAAAAAGCTTAGGGGAAGGCTCGCAGTATCCTAGACCCATCAGTATGTCGCCCATGCTGCAGGTATATCCTGACCACCACTACTTCATGATAATGCTACTCATTGTTTTTGTTGATTAAAGAATCCTCTCAAAAGCCCGTTTATATTAGTCAAAAACTGCACAAGAATGAAAGTGATATGATTCAGGAGACGAGCCAGCCCGAGACAAGATCCGTTGATTATCGAAGGAGGTCCAATGACACGTTCGAGGGCAAAGCGGGTGAAAGAGGCGAGAGGATTGCTTTGCTCAAGCTACGGTGGACGAGACTTTGACTGGGGCAAGCCAAACGTCAAGTTCCATGTTGGGCTCGGGGGCGGAAGTACAATGGATCACGTTGATCGAGGCAGAGAAAGAGGAGACTGAAATTCATAACTATGTGACCACATAGTTATTTTAGCCATGCGGTCGCATAGCAACCTAACGAGACTCAAGGGGTAGAAATTGGGCTTCCATGCGACCGCGCATAGCAACCTAACGAGAATTCTATTTTCTTTCCAATTTTACAATATTTTGTAACTTAATTACATTTTTACTAGATTTTCTAGCCATTAGTATAAATAGAACTTCATTATTCAATAGATGAACCTTTTGACAATTTGAGATTATTATACAATTGAGACGCATTGTGCTTTCAACTATTGTTCTTTATTGAACAACGTGAACTTATCAAGTTAATTCTTGTGACGTTCAACATCGGGTGCAGATCAACGTGTTGTGCAATCAGAAGGTTATTCAAACATTGTTTTTGTTTGGTTGCTTAATTCATTAATTCTTAGTTCAAACTCAAAACCGGGATTATTCTTTGAGCTTTCTTGGGATCTTCAATCTCGTTGTGAGTTGCGTAGTGTTCATTACCCCGTGGTTCTCATCAGAAAGCTTACTCAAATTATAGGACAGTGAAAAATACTTGTGAAGCGGCAATCCAATGCAAATGGACAGACAGGTTTTTATTGTCCAACTCTGTTATAACTACTAGTTTCAAAAATAATTCATCTGTCATAGCTAACAAAGTACAATCTTCACTAACTAATAAAAAACATTTATCTATGAATAATCCATACAAGTAATAAACTAAAGCATGGTCTAAAAAAAATAATTTAGTAATTTCAGATTTGAACTAATAAAACCATATATTCTCCAATTGATTCCAGAGAAACTCTAGTTCGTAAATGAATCAAAATAATCCCTAATCCATCCATAGTTGAGCTAAATATTTAAAACACATGCTACAAGTGTACAAATTCGAAGCACAATTACATGATAAATTAAAGAAAAAAATCAAAAAATACTTTCTTAGTGTGCGAATTAAGCAAATTTTAAAAACAAACCCTGTCAAGGAACCGAGGGTCAAAATCAGTGGACAGAGCTCCATTCACTTTGGCATCGAATTCTGACCGAACCCTAATTTTTTTCATCAAATAAACTGGTCTCAAACGTGGACGAGAGGCCTGAACTATAACTTGAAGCGAAGAAGCATTTGAGAAACTTGGTGAGCTAAAATTACAGATTTTGGAGGATAAATGCTGGGGTTTTGGAGGGAAAGTTAAATGCATATTTTTTATAATTACTAAAAAAAATTGAAATTTTTAGAGAGAGGAAGTGCAGTAGAACTAGTGTGTGTGGATTTTGGAAGCAAGCAAGAGAAGTGAAATAGAAATTAGAAAGGAAGAAGAAGGTGTAGCGGGCGGATGATTCGTTTCTGATATTTTGGACAGGCCCGATTGCTAAAAAAAGGAGGAGGCCCAATTGAGATAAGAGCCCATTTTTGCCCCAATTTAAAACTTTTGGTAGAGATCAACCAGAACACGGAAAGTGTCGGGTCGTAGATATCGGTTTAGTAAATTAAAAAATTGCACATTTAGTTCTTAACTTTTAGTGCTCTTGCATCTTTCGTCTCCTCCCTTGAAATCGGACTTTTCCATCCCCAAAGTTAATTCTTGTTAGCATAATGATGCATCCATGTTCAAGTTAATCCTAGTCGATCATACAACTATAATTGATTCACCACATGACACACTTATTATAAGATAAGATTAGTCGTCTTGGAATGCAAAGAATGGCTTTGCTTTCCAATCACGTTTGGTTTATAATTGCATCTATTATATGTCTAGCAATTCAGTGGTTAGTCATTTTGGTGTTTTTTTTTTTTTTTTTATCAAACTTGGTGTTAATATCATACGTAGAGAGCGCATAGTGTGGATTTTTTGTGGGGGCAAAATTGTGTGGCCAATGTTAAAATTGCATATTCGGTACCCTACATTTCATGCAATGAAGCTTTTTCCTCTCAACCTTCGAAATCGTACTTTTCAATCACATTATGTCACGTGAAAAGCACGTGGTTGATTTTTAAGGAATAAAATTATCTTCAACACATCAAAATTCAATTTAAATTTGATTTAAACCAACATATATCAAGATCCAATAATGATCACTTTATTTTTTCTTGAAAATTTCTCCCTAAATACCATGTAATAGATATTCAAACTAATATGTTGGACCAAGAGGATCATTTAGAGACCAGGAGTTTGTTTGACGTTATTTTTTAAAAAGTCAAAAGACAATTCTAAAACTAAAAAATTACTTTCTGAAAGTATTTTGTCTAGTTGGAAGACATTTAGAGGGAGCTGACATAAAGTAATTTCTTCAAAAATCTCTTCCACGAAAATATAAGTCCCGCCTAACATGCACAAACTCTTGAAAAAAAATCCAATATTTTCAACAATCATGCATGAAAACAGAAAATTTAGACAAATTGTAGACTCTTAAAATAAGAGGAAAATGTTGTCTAGCGCCCCAATTATTAAGGGAGTTTGGTAATATGTTCCTTTCGAGAATCACTTATACTAAAGGATTAGACTTTTTGGCTCTTCAACCCAACCTAACTCTAATACTTTTATCCTCTTTATATGCACTCTGTGCTTTATTCACACAATAACAATAAAAATATTATTAATGTCCCTATTGTTTGGTTGAACTTGGAATAATATAGTGCCCCTCGTGTGAAACTGAAAATGACACTAAAATTTGTTTGGTCGACTACAAGACAAGGTTATGTTACTTGTACAAACAGTCACGGCGTGAAAATATAAATTAATTCACCGAAATAAACTTAGTTTTTAGTACTAGTACATTAAGGGCCCGTTTATTAGGATTTTTGAAAGGATTATTCCAAGTGTACATTTATACCCCCTCACATGTGTGGGGTCCAACAGAATAAACTCACCCCCACCCCTTCTGTAAGTGTAGCATTGTCCTTTTTGAAAAACCAAAAATCGATTACGAGAATAATAAGCGTTTTTAACGTGATTGGATAATTTTTTAGATATGTTTTGTCTATTTAAAAAAAAAAAAAGCGATATAAAGAATCTGTTCTACGAGAAGTAGAAATCCTACCAAAGGGTTCTTATTTCCTTTAACATTGAAATTATTAAGTCAATGAATCTACGATGTGATTTTATAGGTATTTAGTTTTTTTTTTTTTTTTTTTTTTTTGGCCTTTATATAATAGTCTTCTAATTTGCTGTTCAGTTGAGTAGATGAAAGCGATAGTCGTCGCCATATAATAATGTAACACAAACGCGTTTCTTTTATTGTTGTGTAGTGTTTGGCTTTATTATATATTTATTTATTTAATTTCATATCCTTGACACCAGAGAAAAAAAAAATGGCAAGTTGAAAAATGAATTATTTAATTTATGGATTGATTTTACGAACGGTCATTGAACTTACCTAAAAAATATCAAATTGTCACTAAAGTTTAAAACTTGCAGAAACGATTATTGAAGTTTCATGCAATTTCACAAACGGTCACTGAATTTTTAATTTGTTTCACAAACGGTCACTGAAGAATCGTTATGATTTTAATTCAAATTTAAAGGACTAAAACACGTGGATATAGAGGTTTGATCACCTCAAGTGTTCTGTAAATTTTAAACTTTAGTAACCGTTTTGTAATTTTTAAGTAGGTGACCGTTTGTGAAATTAAGCAGCACTTGCTACATTTTGTCAATGTTCAATCCCCATTTATTGAAATTCATTTTAGTTCCACGTTTCATGGAATTCACAAATTTTATCAAATTTTCAAGTACACAATTTTTCATTTACTTTTATTGAAATCTACAAAAAATATGAATTTTAGCAAAATCAAATTGGGGCTTAAATTGTTTATTTTTTTTCTAAATATTAAGCACAATACTCACAATATATATGGATATCAGAATTACACATTTTCTATAGAAATTATGAATATTCTGGCAGATACTTGCTGACTTTTTTTTTTTTGCTGGGGACAATCTTTTTCAATAAAAGTAAGTAAAAATCTGCAACTTACCAATATATAGGGTACAATCTTACATTGCTAAACTTAGAAAGACAAATCATATTATCTATTTACCTTAGTCTAACGTATTTAACAGTTTGCAATTTTCAGACAAAAACCAGGGTTGAACTTCTAGAAATCCCAGATATGAAAAATCAATGGTAATTCCACATTGAAGGCAGCTGCAATCCAACTTCAGACATGTAACTCTCCGAACTTCCTTCCCCGATGCTCGGGGACCCATTCGTGTTAGGGTTCATCGTGTCTCTCGTGGAAACATGCTTCAAAACATCAGTCAACACTTTTTTGTCATAAGAAGTGTTCGAATTAATATGCACTCCAAGTTGATCTGGAAAAGTTGGCATGATTTTTGTGGACAAATCTTGATCCATGTGGGTGAGGTTTGAGAAAATAGGGTTTGGGGTTAAAATGGAGAAGCAGGACACTTGCTCATCAATTTGATCAAATGAGATGTAGGGTTCCATTAATGGTGGAAGAGTCCAAGAATTTGTCTTATGATTATGATCAAATTCATAATTAATGCTTCCCAATTCTTGTTTGGCACAAACTTCTGATTTGTTTTTGTTGAACACTTTGCATAACACCCAATCTACCTGCATAATCATACGATTCAATAAATAAATAATTAATGTAATGACGGTGTCTTGACTCAGACAAAATTTTTTAAGAAAATTATCCAAACATTTTCAAAAGTCATTCTGTCTTGTATAGAATTTTCGCCGTCTATAATTTTGACAAGTTGCGTGAGAGAGAGAGAGAGAGATTATGAAACTAATATGTAACAATTAGTCAAACTTAAACTATTAAGGAGCAAGGTAGATTATGGATACCATACCATGATGGGAGAAATTAATTTTGGAGGGGCAAGGGGTCCTTCGAGGCGAAATTCGTGCATAACCCAACTTGTCTTTCTTCCTTTGGGTGCTCGACCCTCGTAGAATACCAAAGTCTTTCTCATCCCGACTAGGGTACTCTTTCGAAATACTGGCCTGTCCTTCCCAGTGGCCTTCCAATATCCAGAAGCTGTAGCTCGATTTGTTCGTAATCCAGTTGCATATTTCCTGTCACGTTGGCTATAGAAGTACCAATCCTTGCCACCAACACAAGCTGCTTCTGTAAAATGAAATTAGAATTAGATGCTAACCTGAAAGTCAAAATCCATTCATTAAAGAAGTTAGTTACATGTGTAACTTTCATAAATGAGTGGGGACGGAAAAGTTGATCTTATCTTTGAAAAATTGAATTCAATCACACGCTCGGTACAATATTTTTCAAACAAACTTCCTTCAGAAGATCATGAAAAAAGATTTAAAAGTGATTTAATGGGGGAAAAAAAAAAAAGGATTTGATGATGTCAAATTTGATAGCGGAATGACGTTAGCAGGGTGATGATGACCTATTGGAAACAAACACGTGGACAACAGTTCAAAAAAGTTTGGACCCACGAGATGACTCACCCACGATAGCCGAGTGTGAGTCGAATAATTATGTATGGGCAAAATTGTCGAAATCTCCAATAGTCCAATTCATAATTGGGAGCCATTAATATGATGATGGGAATTACAGGAATTGGGAAAATGATAGGTAATTAAAATTCTGGAAGTTCAATTTTTTCAACAATATTTCAAGAAAAAAATAAAATAGGAACCAGGACTATGACTATGACTATGACTTCATATAATTGTAATAGGATCAAATTCAAAAGACATTTTCAATAAGTTGAATACATGTGTAGATCACAAAAGAGACGTACGTGAGATATTTGTTTACTTTCCGTCTTCGATTTAACGTATTAAATATTTATTAACTGTACATACACGTGTGTAGTTGAGATTAGGTGCACGGCGTCGATGTGTGATATGACTTTTGATTTGAATCGAATATTTTCTCAAATGGCTGTGCCATCTTTTGGTCAGGACAAAGAATGTCAATTTCTTAAAAAAGGTGGATGAATGAGAATTTGAAAGAGATAACTGGTGAGAATTAAAATTAGATTTTTAGTAGATTATGATAGAAAATTTTGAATTGTGTGGTTGAAAAGTTATTGGACACATGAAAGATGTGGTTAATATTGATTGTTTGACTTTGATTTAAATTAAAATCTTATTTTAATTCTAAAAAAAACTTGGTCTTAATTTTTTTCTATGAGTGCTTATACTCGGAAAAGTTAAAAAAGTTGAGGTCAAGATCAAGATCAAAAATTAATTTTAACCACAAATTTCATGAAATCCACAATTTTCATCAACTTTCAATCTCATACACGATTTCATCATCAAAAGTTACTAATTTTTTTTTTCAAAAGTTGCGTAAAAAAAAACCTAAAATTGTCCACAAGCACGTGAAAACGTATTATTTCTACATTTTTGTATATTGTATAAAAGTCTCCATTTTATAAATCCATGGATCACATTCGGAGAACATAATCAAAAATTAGTGTAGATTATTTTCAAGATAACTAGCTTCAGTTTATATATTTCTAGAAGTTAAAGTGATAAATATTAAAGAAATGAAAAGACTTTTTTTCCCTTTGAAAAGGTAGAATTATTTGCTTATATATGACCAAAATATAAAAAATCTGTTAAGATTTTGGGTTCTATCTTAAATGTCAACTTTATTAAGATGAATAGTCAAAATCCTTTATAAATTGGTCTATATTTTCATCTTTTATTCGATGTGAGATTCTATCTCTTAACATGCCCCGCAAGATGGTGGCTCGTTTGAGCAGTCCAATTTTGTAATCCGTGTGCTCATTTTTTGGAGTTTTAATCGGATCGAATTGTTCGTTGGAAGTTAACGGACTCTGATACATCCATATGCCTTAACTAATTTAATTAAGATCACAAATTTTGATCCATAAAACCAATTCCAGGATGAATTTGTGGCTTCTTTTGAGTGGTGAAATGGCTAAAGCACATAAAAACAAATAGTTAAGCAAAACTTTTTATCATTTAGATTTTTCCATTTGAAAAGACTTCACCAATATATAGTCTCGATCAACATCAAATACCATGCCATAGAAGTGCAAGCTGAACATGGACAACTTTTGACATATTTGACTCGGTTCGTACGTACTAGATAGGATAATGAACAAATTTTAATTGCAACTTATAAATTTATAAGTACGAGTACGTAGAGTACTAACCGGAAATGTCCCAAGGTTCACACTTGTTGAGGTCAACTTCGATCAGAAGAGGAGGCTGGCCATGTCCAGCAGCAGCGCTGCCACAACCACCTCCACCTCCCGTGGACACCCATTTCATCAAGTAATCACATATGAGTTCATCATCTCTTGGATGGAACCTAAACCCCGCCGGCAGCTTTGCCTCCACCATGCTCAGACTGCTCATTTTTTTTTTCTAGAGAGGGAGAAAGATTGAGAGAGAAGGTTGAGGTAGTTGGATACAAGAATAAACGAAGATCCTTATGAGAAAGCCAGTTTTTATATACATAAAAACCTAATGAGAGAGTTTTATATTATATTATAATAAATACAACAGAAACAATTTGTCGTTTTTGAATGAATAAATAAATAAATAATTGTTACTGCAAGTCAGAACCAATTTTTCATCACATTTGGGAGAATTACAGCCCATATATTTAGGGAAAAAACAAAAAGCATTATGTAATTACATTGATTACATATTTGGACAGCTCGATATATTAGGCACAATTGAAAAAAGAAAGAAAATTGAAATTTTGGCCTTGTTTGAACCAAATTATTGTAGAATGAGAATAAAAAATATAATCGTTATTGAGGTCCACATGAGAGATATAAAATTTAAATTGAAATGTTGATGTGATGAATAACGGTCATATTTTTTATTTTCATGAGATAATAATGTAGATCAAACAGGGGCTTTATCTTTAATTGTCACATATGTAAAGCCCTTCCAAATCTAGGATAGAAATAAAAATTTATTTCCATAATAAAAAAAGAGAACTCGCATTCTTAGCAGGAGCACCGAGGACGGAGTCGAAAAAGATTTTGATCGAGAAAAATACCGCTATCGATTATGTCATCAAATCACCTTCAAAGAGTTGGCTTCCAACCGATATCTAACATTTAATCAAGTATATTTGCTTATTCTTTTTTTAATCATTTATAGAATAGCATATATAGCAAACTTGTTGAACCAATCTCTCCTTTTAACCTTTTTTTCGATTAAGCAGCTTATAAGTGAACAAATCATAATCGGGACTGTCTTCATCATATAATTACATTCCATTACGCTACCACCCAAGTTTTTTGTACTCGTGCGCACAAAAAAAAGTGGTTGTTCTTGTAGGTGATTAGGTTCGAATATATATATATATATATAAATTATGCGTCGTATTATCTGATGAATATCTATTATTAATTAATGTAGGCACAGTCATCACACTCAAGTAATTGCAAGTAATTTGTTTTTTCTTGTTTAAAAAAATAAAATAAAAAATCGTGAGAGCTAGAAACTAATCGTGCTAATTATTTAGGGCTTACTCGACAAAGCTTTTAAAAAGTCAAAAACTATTTCAAAGATTAAGAATAATTTTTTTGAAAATAGTTTATATATTTAAAGGTTTTGTATGTAAGTAACCTCGTTCATTTTTTTTTAATAATTTAAACTTTTAGACATAATTTAGAGCATGTTTGAGGGAGCTAAAAAATCGATTAAAATTGAAAATGTAATCGTTATTGGGTCTCACTTGTCTAATAAAAGTCAACAATAACGACTAGTTTTTCAATTTTAATTCGATTTTAATCTCTACCAAACGAGCTCTTAAAAATATTCTATTACCGAAAGCAAAATCTCGTATTAGGGTATTCGTTCCTTAATGACCTCATAACAAAAATTGACAGGAATAATGAAATTATAGTTTGTTCAATGTAAGTTCTAATTATAAATGATTAGTTTTTTGTTTTTTTTTTTTAAATATAAGAATTAGGATATTTTGATTTCATCTGTCACAGCTGAAAATGAAACATGTGTTATCTTTCAAAATACTGAGAAAAATACAAAAGTATGTTTTGACCGATATCATTAATTTCTGGAAGTTTAGCGAACCATTTCTCTTTACTACGACGACGACGTTTCGAGTTATCCTGTCCTAAAGTCACAATATTCATATCCAAATATCCCAGCCACTCAAAAATACATCCAAGAATTTACAACTGTACTACTTAAAGGACAAAGATGGACACGCGTACCCCTTGCTTGTAAACTTGTTGCTACCTTGTGGTCTAAATTTTAGGAACGAGAATCGGATGGGTAGAGATTATCAGTAGGATCCGCTTAGGGGCGTTTGATTCAACCCGAATTTCCTGCTTAGGGTTTGATCGATTATATTTTTGGATAATTGAAGTAAAAAGTTCAAAACCTTGAAACGTTAGTAGATTTTTCTCAAATCTTTGATTTGTTGTAGCCGTCACCCCTAACCTTTTCAACCATTGCATATGAGGCTCTTTTGGATGGTTGAAAACAATGAAAAGAAAAGAAAAGGAAAAATATCAAAATTTGAGAAAAGTCTGTTAATGTTTCAAAAGTTTGAGACTTTTGCTGCAATTATCCCTTGTATTTTTTTTTGGTTGACTAGGGCTATCTCGCTTCTCCTTGTCATGAAAGGAACTTATTGTTTTATTTTATTTTGTGATCAATTCTAAGTTTGATTGGTTGTGCTCACTTTGACCTCATTATTTTGTGATCAATTCTAAGTTTGAGAAATTCTAAAGATTCAAATACCTTCTAGGCTTTTTCATTATTCTAAAACTTGCTTTGTGAACCTTTCCCTTGTATATTTGCCAGTATAAATACAACCCCTATTTGATGGGATTAAAATCAATTTTTTAATAAATTTTGAGAAAAAATAGATGAAATGTATAGTGAATCTTATGAAATGTTTGGTTAAAAATAACTGTTAAATTTTATTAAACAGTGACACAATATTAAGAAAAATATCACCTTTGATGATAAAAATTTTTGCCTCGGAAACTTTTTCGATGACCATTCGTCGACGAAACTGGCAAATTTTTTAGTAGTTACAAATGGAAATTTTTATAGTGACAACTATCATAATTATACATTTACAACAAGTTGTAATTGTGTCAACCTCCTTAGTCTTCATTTACAATGTCAAATAATGATTTTGTCAACTAAATTTCCATTAAACAAAGATGAGCAAGTACCAAATTGATTATTATTTTAAATTTGTGGATTTGTCTTTACTATGAAGAATCTGAGATCAAGTCAGCATTATTAGGTAAAGATAAGGATTAATCCGAGAAACAATAGAATTTGTTTCCGTCATCTCAGCATTCTATCAAGTGGTGGTGGCCATGGGCGTGGGTCCGATTAGGTAAAATTCCAATGCGAAAGTCGAATCGACCAATCCATGAAACTAATCCAAATTTACCCGAGTTGGTTTCGGTTATTTGTTTCACGGAGGAGTGGGCATGGGTTGTGTTGCGTCGTTTTTTGCCTTAACCCAAAACTCAACTGAACATGACAAGTTTGATCAAAATTTAACCCAACACAATTCGTGTAAAGATTGAAACCTAATCCAATCAAGTATCGATCGAGTTGGGTTGGTCGGTTTGGGACAACTTGTTAACAAATATCTCAATCATTCAATTTTATATTATACTAAATTCGAATAAATAAGATTAAATAGTAAATAAATAAAATTATTTATTATCTTATTCAATCTTCATTAGTCTAGTCTACGAAAAACAAAGCATTTTATTTTTATTTTTTTTCTTTTAAGTATTCGGGTCGAATTAGACGGATTTATTCGGTTTCGTGGGTTAACCCATAACCTCGACCCGACCACACAGTCAAAAAATCAAACCCACTTGAAAAAAAAAAAAACCAACCCAAACTTGTCGGTAGTTCAATTTTGATAGTTTTGGAAGGTTCGATCGGATTTTGTCCACCCCTAGTTTCACTGTCACGGGTATTTTACCATAGGAAAAGTCAATTTCTATTAGAAAAAACGTGCCCTAAATCTAGGGTTTCGGATTGGACCCAAACCAATCAAAATTGACCCAACTTCCTCCCAAAACCAACCCATATCAATTCGGGTCAGGTAATGTGTATATTAAAAAGAAAAAAAGGCGGTGTTTGAGCCACATTATTTAGAAAGAATGTATTCTGGAATAGTAGATCGATGGAGAATATATAGTTGAAAACGAAGAAAAAGTTATTGATGCGATGAAAAATATTATTTTATTGAAGAATGTGTGATTAAAAATAAGTAGAAGAATGAAAATGAAAATTTTAATGTGACTCAAACAGAGACTTGATATATGGAAAGTCACTTAAAACTAAAGTGAAAATCCAAACATGATTAATAATAGTACGGGTCAATATCAAGAAAAACGAATTAAAAATTTCTTATTGAATTAATTTTACGTACCATTCATGCATTAATCCCCTTATCTACCCATGAACAAAATGAAAACACCACCTTAATCCCATTAACCGTGCCCAGTTTTTTTATATAATGACTTAATATAAATAGTTAATAGCCACATTTATGATTTCGTGGTATTCAACTTTTTTACTTGGGTAAATCACACGTATATTTTTTTCTGTAATTTCTTACAAGTTTTTGCCAATTCCCTAGCAATTAAAACCGTATTTGTTGGAGCCCGGAGGTTACACGGGATCAAATACAGCCCAATAAGTTTCTAAACTGGGCCAGTGCAACCATATAATCTATAGGCCCAATAATTTCCTGTACAGGCCCATTAGTTCCGAGATGTTTCTGGACATCAAAGTTTGAACATGGCTTGAATTTAGTGGGCTTCTGTCTGGACCACTCTTCTGGGCATGTCCACAATGTGGTATCTTTAGTGGATTTAACTGGGCCGAGCTACTTTGATGATGATATGGGCCTAAACTTTTCAAGCCCATTATATAGCACATATCCGTTGGAAGGTATTCTAAGGAGGAAATTACACTAAACCATGTGTTTAGTTTTAACTTTCTAAAAATTAGGTTTTAATTTCATAATTAATATTAATAATAATATTTTAAATTAAATTAATCTATATACACACTCCACTACCTACCCCACCAACTTCATTTTAAATATAACATCATATCCAAACCCTAATCCATTTCATATATACTCCCTCTCTCACCCCCCGTCGCCGCCGCCACCACCCGCCTCCGGCCGGCTCTCCCCCCTCTCCTCCTTTCTCCCTTCTCTCCTCGCCATCCATCCTATCTCCTCTCTTTCCCCCCCCCCCCCCGATCTGCTGCGCGACGCAGCAACGGTGTCGCCGCTATGTCGCGCCGCCTCTCCGCCTCCCTTCTCCCTCCTTCTCCCCCATCCCACTTCCCCTTCTCCTTCTCCTCCTTCTTCTCTCTCGCTTCCGTCTCCCCTCCTCCCTATTTTTAGCAGCGGCAATTCAGCAGCGACGACGTTGCTAAATCGCTGCAGCGAGGACGCTGCTGAATCTCAGCAGCGTCGTCGCTGCTAACTGTGCGGCAGCGACGACGCTGCTGAGATTCAGCAGCATAAACGGCAGCGACGCTGTGATTTTTTTGAACGGCATATTTTTTCAGCAGCGTGAACGGCAGCGACGTTGAACGGCAAATTTTTTTTTTTTAGTGGTAGAATAGCAATGCAGTGGGTGTGCGAGATCTTTGTGTGTTTGGTGGCGTATCTGTGTGTGGGTGGCGTATCTGTGGGTGTGGTAGCAGATCTATGTATGTGGGTGAGCGGTGGTATGTTTTGGGCTGTGGTGGTAGATCTGTGGACGGTGGTTGCTTTTTTTTTTGTGACCTAACTTTTTTGGTGTCTGTGACCTAGATATTGAACTGTTGTTGTTTTTTTTTGTGTATGTGACCAAGCTATTGAACTGTGGTGGTTTTTGTGTGTCTGTGACCATGCTATTGAACATGTGGTGGGTTTTTTGGTGTCTGTTACATTGCTATTGAACTGTAATGATTTTTTAGTGTCTGTGACCTAGCTATTGAACTGTTGTGGATTTTTGTTTTGTGTCTGTGACCTAGCTATTGACGGTTTTTTGGTGTTTGTGACCTAGTTATTGAACTGTGACTCACAAATTTGAAAATACGTGACATGTGACATATAATTTTTTTGATCTGTGACCAACAAATTTTCTTAACATGTGATCAATTAAAAATCTGTGACCTATAATTTTTTTCATTTGTGACCTCAAAATAATCTGTGACCATGGAATCGGAGCAATCACCGGAATTATGCGACAGCCAACGGTCACCGGAAATAGTCACCGAAATTAAGCGTGGCCGGAGAACAGTCGTTGGTCGCCAGTCGTCGGAGCAGTGGAGGTGGGGTGGGGTGGGTTGGGTTGGGTCAATTATATTATATTACAATTAAATATTTAATTTAATAGATTAATTGTAAAATATAATTAATTAATTCATGGAAAAACCTGATTTTTGTAAATTTAAACATTGGGACCTGATTTTTGATTTCGTGAAAGTAAATCCCCGAACCATGCATTTTTCCCTAACCTAAGTCCTAACCTGATAATTTGGGTCTTGACAAGACTTTCTCATGAGATTATAAAATTACTTATAAATATTTGTACAATTTTTTAAAAGTGATTTATTCAACTAACTTATTTTTTATAGGAAGCTGGTCTAAACTTCAAAAAATAAGGGGGGGACCCACGTATAAATATCAAACCAACAGCCTTCCTCGGACTCCCAATCAACCATTTCATTCAGAGGATTTGGCGGCTCATAAACAAATTCATAGAAAGTAACTCATTGAAGATTTTCGGTAGATATGAGGGCTAAGGTTAGCACACCTTCATCGATTTAGTTTAATTTGAATGTATTTTTCTAAATCTAGCTCCATTTTGATTTGGATCTTCTTTATCTTATATGAATGATTTTTATTTTTCCATTTTGAATTGTAGTGTTTTTATTGGCGATGTTCTTGTATAATTATGATGACACTTGATCCATGGCCTTTATTAGATTCGTCGCCTTGCCAATTATGTGCAATCTATTGGTTTTCAATTGTGCTACTTTTTTAAAACCATATTTCCGTTATTGTTCATATTAAAATGTTAGATGCACAGAGCATCAGATATTACTTTTTAAACTGTGGGTTACATATAAAAAACGAGAAAAAAAAGAAAAAGGGGTTAGGGTTTCACTGGAATTGTTGAAATGTGATTGTTATGTGATTGTAGAGTACCTAAAAGGTTGTTGAAATGTGATTGTTATGTAAATTGGTAATTTTGGTTTAGAAAATATTAAGTTCCACAATGAGAAGGGAGTATGAGCTGACGATGCACAATATTGTGTCTTTTAGGTTTAATCTCATGTGGTTATTAGGTTACATTCTTGTGCATTTTACAGTGGAAGAAGAAGCGTACGAGGAGGTTGAAGAGGAAGCGCCGAAAGATGAGAAAGATCCAAGTGGAGGATGAAAATGGATACTTCGATGGCTTCTTTTGGATGACCCGACCTTTTCTTCGTTGGCTAGTTGGTGTTTCAGATGAATGGAATGAAGTTCTGTAGACGTGAGCTGTCTTGTTTTCGAATATGTTCCCATTCCCATTCGACAATCTAGACTATAATTAACTATGGCTCAAGTATAAGAATAAGAGACTTGTATTGAACCTATTCCACCTAGTATTTACCGTTTTAAGTTTTGCTGCATAGTTTGCCTGAGTTTGATTCAGTTTTAGAACTTTTGCACGTACGCTGTGATTGAATGACATGCTCGTAAAAGTCTATTTTCATAATCGTCTTTATTGGAACCAAACATGATCATGTATTTGGGAATTCAGGCAACATTCGTACGATGTTTTTAGTTCTTAGTATTGTGGTTATGCATTTTTACTGCGTGATTTTCTCAACAGTTAGCCTATGTTTGGATCAAGTTTATAAGCAGGGAAGTTAATTTTTATTCACACATTTTGATGGATTACAAATATTATTCATTATACATCACTTATTTTTCGATTATAAACATTACCTAAACATGTTTTTAAATCAATTTATTCTTCCTCCCCAATATCTTTAGCAATCTTTCAACTTTTTTCTTGAAATTTGGTGTTATTGATTTTTTTTTTTTTAGTTAATTTTTGAAATATCATTCTTTATTTACAATAGTAAGTTTAACTATATTTTTTGAAATGATGATTTATGTATCCTCCGTTGTTATGTTTTCCAAATGTAAGGAAAAAAAAATTAAATTAAATTAAAATCTGCGTCGCATAAATATACGAGTGGATTATTAACGGATAAACTTACATTGGCCTGTTTGGTACGGATTCTCCAAATTCTACAGTAAATTAATTCTCATTTTCAACCACACATTTTTCAATAAAATAATATTTTCCATCACATCAATAATTTTTTCTTCCTTTTCAACCACACATTTCCCATCATATCACTATTCAAAATCAATTCTTCCCTCAAAAAATCCCTCCCAAACAAGCTCTAAACAATAAAAGTAAAAACTATCTCATTAAAAGATTTTCCATTTTCCAACAAAATGCAATTTTTGATAACTTATAGATAAACTTCTTCTGCTTTGAAATCAATTATAATTACCTACCAAACCTTCGTTTTAAGCATATGCAGTTGGGATGGTCGATAGATGTCTTTCTCAACTCTCAAGTGCATTTAGCCACTTTTTTCCCATTAAAATTCTAATTTATTTTTCTCATTTTCCAATAAAACAATATTACATGTAATCTCAATTTTATTTTTTTCTTTTAACCACATTTTCGATAAAAAAAATAAAAAATTCTAACCATTAAAATTTCAAATAATGGAAGCCAGCGGAGGCACTAGGGCTGTAAGCAAAAACCGTCAAATCGGAAAATCGAACTGAAATCGCATTTTAGAAACCGTCGATTTGGTGTCACGTGGACCCGTCAACGAAATTGTTTTGAACCAAACCAAACCGGTCCAAAACGGTTTGATTTAGGTTTGAAAATTTTAATTGCGGTTTAAAACCAAACCGGACCGACGAAAAAATATATAAAAATAAAAAAATAAAAAAAATGAATTTTTTTGAAAATTCATCCAAATATGTAAAATTCAATAGTTTTGTCGTTTGTATGTATTTTTGTCAAATTATAATTTTCTATTACATATATATTATTATTACCAAATAATCATAATTTATATCTAATAATTTCAAAATTAACATAATCTATCAAAAACTCATTTTCTTCAGAATTCAAATTTCTACAGTTGCTTCTGAGTCTACATTCTCAATTGGAGATCGAATACTTGATTCATTTAGGAGTTTATTAGGTGTAGCCGAGGCACAATGACCCGTCAAAGCGTGTCAAGTTAATAAACGCTTTTGGTTGTCAAAAATATTTTGTTTATATAGGAGCGCACTGCAGCAATAACATAACACCGACTCTCAGTTACAGTTTTGCAGATAGAATAGAAGAAAAATCAATGAGATCATCTTCTTCCAAACATAGTGCAGCAGAGAACAATCGTGGCGTCACCGGCCACATGCTCACCCTCCATCAACGCCTTTACCATGCTCTCAACCTTGGATTCAGGTTTTATGTTTTCTTCCTTTTTCCGTTAATTGCATTTTTTCAAACACATAGCTCGAATAATTTATATACGGAATTGTGCACCCGTGTTCGTTATTAATTTGTGTGCATATTTTACTGTCTGCGAACGTATTTTGCCTTTTTAAGCTGGAGATTTGTTGATTTGGATCTTTTGTCGAGTTATGGGCGGCTTTAATTGATATATGATCTTGAGGATAATTTAGACTAATTTGAGTTTAACCGAATTTTGAATCGGAACTTTCTAATTATTCTTTGGCTTCTGTTTGTGCGGTTCACTGTAAGAAAGAGTTTTACTTTAATTTCTTTTCTTACTCCATTTCCCTTTTCAGGTGGGGTGGGGTGGGGGTATTTGGGTTGACATACGTGCTTTCTCTATAATCAAGAGATCGAGTTTGGCTATCTGATCTTCATTTTTCCATAATTAGATTTATATATTTCTATCTACAGATGCATGTAGAATTGCTAGAGGAAATACTATATATTGTAACTAAGGTCACCATGAGGCTAAAGTGTGTGTCTTTATTTCTGTTTTACTGTGTGAAATTTTAACTGCATCAGTTGAAATGTTATTTACTAGTCACACGAGATAAGGAAGTCATTGTTTATCATCATTACTTCTAATGTCCCTCTTTGTAAAAATTATCGTGTTAAGTTGCATTAAAATATGGAAATCTCGAAATGGAGAATTATGGAAGTTTCAAAAATATATTCCTTAAATATTTTTTATGGAATATAATGCTTGCTTGGTCTCTTCACTTATCGTATAACATGAGGTGCAGGAATTTTGAGATGTCTGTTGGATATTTCCATTTTGCATTTCAGCTACCTTAGAGTTTTCATGGCAATTTATGTCTGTTATAAGTGAAATATTAGAGCATCTTCTGAAGCCAGCTCATTTTTACGTTGAACAATATACCAAATTTCAACCTTTATTTACTTGAGCGATATACCATATTTCAACCTTTATTTGCTTTCCATCATACTTGATTGTTCCTCCACCTGAACTGAGCTATCTCTTAATATTTCTTCATAACCAAGCTAAACTAGTTTTCATCTTCAGAATGTCTTGTATTTTCTCAATATTGTTTCTTAACTCCTAGAAGTAGGTCCCTGAACTGAACATAGCTAGGCCTTGGTCTATGAAATCTGCAGCCTGCCTAATGTGAACTTCCTCATGTTCATTTGGGAAAAAGTTGTTATGTTGGAATTCTTTCCTCTATCCATGGTATGATCATCCTCTTGATGCTGTAAAGGGAGAGCTGTGATAAGAGCCATTGTTATGTTAATTTAGATTAATTTAGATTAGTTTATTATAGTTTTCTAGTTTGACTTCATTAGGTTTTATTTTGATAGTTATTTTTCTACTTAAATTAGGTTTGTTCAAACTCTACATAAAGAGGGTCTTTGCATTGTAATGGTTAGACTTGATTATTGAATAAACTCATAATTTTCCCTCTAATTTCTCTTGATTCTCTCCCATTCCTTCTCTCTCCTTCTTCTCAGGTCTCATTCTGGTTCGTTGCATCTTACATCAAGTTGTCTTTAGCATCCAAAAATTTAAGATTATTTATGTTTTTCCGTCTTAGTGGGGTTACAGTAAAATTTTCGATGATTTACTTATATACATTTGTTCTATTGTAGTTTGTGTGTTCCTCAGTCATTTTCGAGGAAACATATGGCAACATTATAACAGTCATTTCCTTCGTTTGCTTCTTGTACTTGCAGAAGCATTAATAACAGAAGAAAGTGGTATTGCAGCGACATTGAAATACAAAGACTAGTGATTCGCTCAATCGACGCATTTGTTGATTGTATTTCTACTGAGACATCACATCACCCCCTTGTAAAGGTAAATATCTTGTTTCGTGTCTAAGAATGTAGCAAAAACAACTAATAATTGTATTGTACCACATTTATATTACATTTTAGCTTTCAGATGTTTTGTATTATTTTTCTTCTTCGTTTCATAGTCTATAAGTTGTTCATTTGCAAGATACATGCTTAACAGCTTAATATGAGCATTATAATGTGCACACCACTTATGGTCTGCATATAGGATTCTCTATCTGTATAATGTGTATATAGCAGCAATACAGCTTTTCTAGGTACAGTGTTCTGGAAACTGGATGACTGCATGAATTGCAAATTATGACCAAATGAATAAGCAAGGTTCTAACATGCTGTTGGAAGTCACCTTTTTTTTCTGTTAGACTTATAACCTGCAGGAGAATATTGAGAAACATGTTCTGACCTTTTTAAGTGTAGTCACATATTATATGCATATTCAAAAGGGAACCAACATTCTTGCAGGTGAGAAAAATGTAACATGAGATAATATGAGGCTATGGGTTGACTCTGTTGTGTACTTCACTGTTTGCATTTGGAAAAATTGGTTTAAGGGTGATATGAGTTAAGGGTTGAATTCCTTTACACAGGACATAAAATTGATTATAAAATGGATGAACATGTTTGTTCATCTTGAAACTTACTATCACTGATTGCAATTTCAGTTAAGAATTGATCACCCTTGACAGAGAAGTTTCACCCATTTTACTATTTTACGTGCATTCAGATTTTCACTAGTTCACATAAACCTGCTATGCATAGCATCAGAATTAATTCACTCCTGACTTGTGTTAGTGGTTTTCCACATAGCTCAAGATTACTTCACATAAACTTGCTACGCATAGCATCAGAATTAATTCACTCCTGACTTGTGTTAGTGATTTTCCACATAGCTCAAGATTACAACAATATCAAGCTTTTAGACAGTGCAAGATGATAATTTGTTGGAAGCATGACACGATGTTAACTTCAAGGCATTGGACTAAATTGGTTTGGTGCTTGGTACCAGTTACTAATACTAGGTTTTTGTTTCAACTTCCTATTCCTATTTCAGGATTCGGTGGAAGATATGGTGGGTGCATTAGAAAGTATTCTAGAATTCAAAAGTGAATCCACAATGGGAGTGGCCTCGAGTGTGGCTGTAAAGATGGTCAATATTTTGCCTAGCTTATTGCTGCAATCTCATGTTCTGGATCTTATGCGTCCTTTAGCATCTTTATTATCTACCCGGCAATTGCAAGTTTCTATTTCATGTGCTAGTGCCTTGAATGCTATCCTATCAAATATTAGTATTAAGACAGAGAGAGAAGTGTGGCAGATTTTGAAGGAAACAAAAGTAGTTGGTTGTCTTGTCCACAATGTAAAAGAATTTTCGGATGGCAATAAGCCTACCGAGTACTTAAAAGAGATGGTTTCTCTTTTGAGTAAAATTTTATGGCGGTGGCCACAATCTAGGTTCTGTCTTTGGACTGATTCTGAACTGTTAAATGTTTTAGATACTCTCCAACTTGAGCGTGAAAATTCCACAAAAGTTGCTGTCTTGCAGTTGTATTCTACTTTAGGTATTTATAATAACTGTCATATATTCTGTGCCATTTGCTGCTAATTTCATATAGCTAACTTATATTGTGGGCTTGCAACTGTTTGTCTTGTTTGCTTCCAGCACTATGCGGTAACTGGGCAGAGAAGCTTCTAGAAAATGGAGAAGCTCTTCTAAGAATGATGGTTGACAGCATGGAACGTGCAAATAATCATTCAATCCGAATGGAGGGATTTAGACTTGCTCAATGTTTAGCGGTAGCAATTCTTACACCTTTATCCTGTGAGCTTTTTGTTATACTACCTGTCTGAATGAGTCTCCATCAATGTTTTCTCAGATAAACAAAAGAGAGTGTTTAAAAATGATAAAAAGATGTGGTGAGCCCCTTGTGAAAGCTATAATTAGTGGAATGAGAGATTGGAATTCGCATTCTGAAAAGCTTGTGAAAAACCATCTGTCTATTGTGGAGGAGGCATGCCGTTTGGCTTTAATCACTCGTTGGGCAGGGGACCATCACGTATATTTTTGGAAAGCTGGAGTTGATAGAGTCCTTCTCGATCTTCTTCTAGGAAGTTATGAGAAGATCGACCTATTAAAGCAAGAGTTATCTGTGAAGGAACAGATAGTTGTGGTTCGTGATGGTCTCAACACAAATTTCCGTCTCTCACTTAGACCATACGTCTGGGATATTCTTGGATGGATTGCAACTAACTGTGCCGACGATTTCAACTCTAAGGCGCATGGAAGTGAACTTCATCTCAAGATCCTTATCATGTGTGCGTGGTAATATTCTACTTTTTTTTCTTGCTTCAATTCTTCTCTCTTATGTGCAGCAGTTACTATTACTACTTCTATGTTCTCCATGTATCCATAACTTTAAATTCATCTTATTGTGCTTGGTTTTTGTGTCAGCTTAGCCTTTGTGGACTCAATTCATATGATACGCCAAATTTCTCAAAGTAGTCCAACAAATACAGCTGTGAGTGAATCAGCATCTAGAGCAGTCCTTATGATGGTTTTCTCTCCCTGCAAGTATATTGCATCCGTAGCTAGGTCCCTACTGTTGGAAATACTAAAGTCAAATGGCAAGGATTACACTGAATATTTGCTAGAGACTCTAATTGCCAGATCTTCAGGAAAAAAAGTTGGAATTCCAGGTAACCTTCAAATTGTCATATGCTTGATGAGTTTGGCATGTTATTCCAGTCTTCCAAAATATCGGAAACTCATAATTAAACATCGAGGGATCAAAACTCTGTTGAACTTCATAAGGTGGTGGTTTAGCAATCCTGTTCGTATAAAAAGATCAAATGTGGCATTGCATTTGCATAATTCTTTCACTGTGAGGAGTTGCTGCTACTCAGCTACAGAAGACTGGGAAGGGGAGGACATGCTTTTGCTTTTTAGTCTGTGGAGCCTAGCTGAGTTGCTACATCATTCGGATCCCATAAAAATTCATCTGCTTGACAATCAGACGAACTTTAATGAAGCTCAATTAGTTAGTGAACTCCAGAAGATCTGTAGACACAGTAGTACCCCTGGACCAAGATGGTATGCTGTTTATATTCTTTGCGTTTTTGGACACTATGGTTTCCCAAGTAAAATGGGAGACAGAATTGGGAAAGCACTTACTGATAATGAATATACTGATTTGGAGCTCAATCTTGTAAATGGGGAATCTATATATGTTCATGGAGTTGTTCTTACGGTTAGATGTCCATCACTACTTCCTCCTGGAGAATTGCTTGTTAAAGAGAAAGCGTCAAGTGGATCTTCTGTAAAGCAGGATGCAGAGGACAGGGTGATAACAGCAATTCATCTTTCTTCTCATGTGGATCACCAGTCATTGTCAAAGTTGTTAGAATATGTTTATTTTGGATATATACAAGCCAGTGAAGACCTTATGAAAAAGTTGAAGATTTTTGCTAAGCATTGTGGATTACATCACCTGTTGCAAATTCTTTCTAGAAGACATCCAATATGGGGCACTCCTATGCCTAGCTTTGATCTTACTCCAGCACTCTGGCCAGGCGGACATCATTTTTCGTATGAACTTATTTCCCGACAGTTTAGGCATTCCTTGGGGTTAAAATTTACTCCTCTTTGATCTCACTTGGGTATTTGGGGAGAGTTCCATAATGAGCTATGCTTTGAAGATCGTACTAGACTTGTTATCCAATTCCATAGCTGTCCAAAACTGACAGTCTGGCTGAGCAGCATCATTTGATCTGGCCAGAGAAAAAAGTATTACATATCAATTTTGTAGTTAATCAAATTGCTTTGTTGTTTATTATTATGGTTCACTGCTAATGCACCAATCTATTTGGCTGGGGGTTATAAGGCTTCCAACACCCCACTGTTGGAAATAGTAGCCTTCAATTATTCACTTGTAGATGAGAAGTGTTGATTTACATAGATAGCTGCATTTGTTCGCGCTTTTAGAGGGGTGAATATAAGAGCGAGCATGGTTGATCTTTTATGTTGGTCGTTTTGGTCTAGATTTCATTTTTTTTCCCCATCTTTTCTGGTTTCAGGGACATTCTGTTGGAATCTAATACAAGACAACTAGAAAGTTGGATGTGCGACAGTTGCTCAGCATCAGTTCCTCACCTACACGTTCACAAAGTTATATTGGAATCAAGTTGTGATTATCTTCAGGCCTTGTTTCGGTCAGGAATGCAAGAAAGGTAAATACATATGGGTTGCAATATGTTACGGGATATGTTTTGGTAATATCTTAGATATATAATCTGCACCTCTTTGCCTGACCATGAAGGCGCTCGTGTTAAAAGTTGGTTAGTTCTTTTACAATTCATTCCACAATTCGTATCCATATCGGTTTTTTATATTTTCCACAATTTGTTTCCATCTCAGTTTGTGAGCTCTAGAGCCTTAACTCTTCCCACAATACTGCTATGAGCACATGTGGTCATTCATTTCCAGTACCTATTCAGTATGTTAACCTTTATTTCCAATTACTAGTGATGGTAATTGTAATTGTACATTTGCACTTGTTGTCTGTTCATTTGTTCTTCCATCTTTTTGGCTTACAGTGGACTCAACTATGGTTTGACTATTTATTTGAAACAAAATCTAGATTGTAGGTTGTGGAACTTTAGCCTTTCCTTTCATTCCAGCTGAAATGTTGAATTTCTTGTTGCAGCCATTTACAAACAATCAAGGTCCCCGTAAGTTGGGAGTCACTTGTTAAACTTGTAAACTGGTTCTATTCCGATAAGTTGTCTGAACCCAGTTTTGGCTGTCTATGGGATAATTTGGATGCAGATGAAAAATTACACGAAGTGCAAGTATACATTGAGCTCTGCTGGCTTGCTGAATTTTGGCTCATTAAGGACCTTCATGAAGAATGTTATAGGGTTTCTGTATCTTGCTTGGATTCTTCTAGATACTTGTCTGTGAAAATAATCCAGACTGCAGCTATTTTTACCCAGTGGAAGTTGGCTGAAGTTGCAGCAAACTATATGGCCCCTTTATACCATAGTCTTCGCAATTCGGGTGAGCTTGATGCCATGGATGACAATCTCATTGAAATGATTCGCCATGCCTCAGTCCGACTTTCTCAGGAGGGAAGTCGTCTGTCTAGTTGATTCGACTCTTTTTTCTCGAAGCTTGGAGATCATGAATAGTTTTTTCTGACATTCTCTCCGGGCTGGGAAATTGGCTGAAGCTACACGACCAAATACATAGAACACAACACTGGAGCTCAATGCACTCAGATATCTATAGAAGGGCGTTTGCTGGCCGTGAAAGATGGAAATGCAAAACAGATTTTAAAGGTTGGTGAATTTTAGAAATGGACACGCCGCTTGCGCCTAAGAATTGGAACCTTTGGTTCTGGAATTATGATGTCCATAGGCCATACCACTTGTATAAAAAGTGTGATTAGAAAATAACCATACCGCTTGCGATTATAGTGATTCTTAGTTTACCGTGTGTTTATTTCAATGAAAAATGTCATTTTTCACCAAAAGTTTTTTTAATTTTTTGGAGTGTTCGATTGACATTTTTTCATGAAAAATATTTTCTTCATGAGAGAGTAGGTTTAATTTTCTAAACAATTCACCCTTCTCAAAACTCAACTTTATGAAAAAGTACATCTTTTAGGTTGAAAATTAAGTTGATCAAAGTTAATTAAACACATTTAGTCGACAATTTTCATGCCATAAGTTTTGAACAATTCAATTACCTAAAAAAATTTTGTTTCCATGCAAATTCCATTTTTGCAATCAAACATACCCAAGAAGGAATAGTTTGATTAGGAAATAATTATACTTGAATTTTCAATTATAAGTTAAAAAGTAACTAAAAGAAGCATACTTGCTCCATGTCGCCTTAAAAGCAAGTCGTAACAACTGACGGTTTCTCATACTTCACAATGAAACAAGGTGAAAGAATCCCACTCTGTTTGCATAGCTGGAATACGCAGCCAGCAACCTCTGCCCATGAAGAACTTGTCTGTGGCAAATACAATTTCGTAGGGTCAAACTTAAAACAAGAGCCACAATAGATCAACTGTTAACAGAAACAAAACTTCTAACACTTCCACTGTTCAACTACCTCCCTCGTTGAAGAAGATAGAACAGACGAAAGAAAGAAGAAAAAACTGACGACCATCCAATTCATTTCAACAAACTCCTACCCACCACCTCGAAATACAAAAGCCTAAAAACATTAGCAACTTCTTTCTGCAACTGTACGTTTCTACCTTTATCCAGTCTCCTACTAGTATTGCACAACAGAGCATCAAAATAAGCTCCCATCAAAGAGTGAACACGCGATTACACTGTAAAAAAAAAACACAGTCACTGTGTCTTAAGAGGATTACATTTACTTTTATAGTAAAAACCGGTATCTTTCATGTAAATCAGGCTCCATTCACCAGCTGATAAACTTCTTCCAGTAAAGCGTCAGAATTAGGAATACTGACACTCAAAAACAGTCACCAATGTCGCACTATTTGGCAGCAAATATATTGTGGATCCTTCGCAATGACACCAGTACACAATCACGAGCCACCACTTTCTCCACCCTGACTACTAAGACCCAGCACAGGCATGGACCGCTGTGCAAATTCCAAGAGTAGTTTCCTTTGCTGCTCATTTGTGTGGGGAAGACTTGCACGTAAGAGTTCAACGGGCATTTCTTTACTGATCGCTCTGGCTGCATCAGACCCAATAACAGCTGGTGAGGCCTGCGTTAGGAAAGATTGCATAACAAAGTCATATTTATTAAAGCAGTACTTTGTGAGAAGGCCGAAGAATGCATCAAAAGAGGCCTGCCAAAATGCCCTGTTAGTCATAGTGCAGCTGCCAGAAGCATTGGGATCGGTCAGCAGCTGAGTTGCTCTCTCAAGGATAGATTTAAGTACAACAGAAGCTCCATCTCCAGCTGAGCTTCCAACCGGACGTAGAGGAGGATGCTCTGCTGAACAAACCACTGATGCAAGGCATGCAGCCAGAGCTTTAAGCTCCATATATTGAAGACAAGATGACACGGTCCTAGCAAGTTCTACTGTTGTTTCGGAGGTGCCAGGATCAGAAGGAAGTCCACCAAACAATAATCTCAAATGACGGAATATGGTCATGCAGACTACTCGAGTAAGTTCACCACCAGGAGAAAGAAGTTGAAGGTACCGCAATAGGAGTTTCCGGCCCTTTGGAAGGGAAACTAACCTTAAGAACACCAGATCATCTTTAGGAGCCAAATCCACTGTGTGACCACTTTTGCCAAGAGGGTCTACAAGCTGAAGAGACGATGCTAAACCTTCGAGCATAACCTGTCTCTGCTGTCTCAACTGGGCCCCACCATCTTGTATCTGATTAAACTGTAGGAATCGGTCAATATCGTCAACATCAAGGAGAAGGCAAATGCCATCCTCTATAGTCACCCTAGCCGCAAGCATTGGCTCCTGATCCAAAGGCTTCTCAACCACTTGCTGTTCAGCACTGGCACTGCCAGATGAATTTGGGGAGTCAACTTCAAGAAGTGGGCGAGGCCTGCGTATTGAAGAGAAAGAAACCCTCCCAAGAGCATCAACCTGGAGAAAAGCGTGTGGCTCATCGTTAGCACGAGCTCTGGAAGAACTATCCTTCAAAATTGTAGGGCAGAAATGATGTTTCAACTTTGCACCAGCAGATTTCTTTGCCAGACAGGCTTGATGGTAGTAGTCATCAACATAAGGATCATTACTGTGAGTAGCAACAAGCTGTATTCTGAGAATGTTTTCAATTTCATCTGTTGTCATGTACTTGGATTTGAACTTTGGCCACCCATTATCTCTCCTCTGGCTGCCAAAATTAGAATCATGCTGAGGATGATGAAAGCCTTGCCTATTTCTCAGCGTTGACATAGTTCTCTGATCTCTAAATTCAGCCAATCCAAGCATGTTGAAGTTGTTCATCATGGGTGGTGATGGAGGAAGGAGGGTATTAAAATGTTGAGACTGCAACCCTGATAAATTGCCATAGGATGACTGAAATGGGTGCTGCATTCTGTTTTGCTGCAAAGGCTGTTGTGGAGGCATTAACCCATTCTGATGGGGTAACTGTTGTTGCAACATTTTGCTTGGCAAGCTAGAAAGATCTCCAGGATATAAACTACTTTGGTTCAGTTGTTGGTTGTGAAGCCGATTATTAACCAGAAGTCCATAGGTTGATTGAGGTAAATTTGCACCAAATTGGGACCCATTAGGTAAGACATTCAACTGAACCTGCGCGTTATCAAAAGGAGAAAGATTGGGCGAAGAAATTGGCATTTGATATCCACCAGAGGCATATGGAATGTTATGGTGGATAGATGGGCTGTTCGGTGAAGCTTGTTGGGATCTTCCTCCAACGGGAGGATATGAAGTGAATGGTGATTTTGGAATAAGAACTGGTTCGCTGGAGTATTGCTGATGTAGGTTTTGCCCCTGGTTTTGATGAGGGCGTTGCTGCGGCGGTTCAGGGTATGAAGATGCTCTGTATAAAGACTTGGATTCCATTAACTGTGCAGAGGAATATAGCTGTGATGACCATCCTTTACTGTCCTGAGAGCTTTCAGCATCGAAGGCTCGCTGATCAAACCACTTAGGAAAGTCTGCCTCTTGCACCCACTCAGCAGCAGATGAACCTGGAACACAATGTAACGTGAGCAAAAATGGAAATACGTGATCAACAATTAATACAATATCAAAAAGCCAACCCATTATGTGTCACAGGTTCGCTGTTGGCATTTATTGGTCAAAGAATTGATTTTTCGGAATGATTATTTCGTAAAATCTACTTCTTTTCAAATTTGACATTAAAAAATCAAAACTACCTTAGAGTGACTTAAAATTCCACAATATAATACAGTGAAATTATTAATTTAACATTTAAATAAAGACTGAACCATAAAGGTCTACTGTGATATAATATCGGCAAGCCTGAGAGTCTTGCATGTTCAAATAAGCGCTAGACTCGTGGAATATCAAGAATGAGACATGGATCTCCATAAACATTTAAACAAGCATATTAATGCTCCACTCGAAACACCACTTCCCGTCCGACTTGCATGTGTTAAGCATGCCGTTACATCATATGCGAACTCATTTTCCGTTCTATTTTGGATTGATTAGGACTTCAATAATACTTGGACAGGCTAAGAAATGTTTAATTCAACACAAGGTAATAAAGGAGGCATTGATAATAAAATATGTCGAAAGCTGTCATAGTTTCACATCTCATTTAGTCAACATGCATAATTAGAGGCCAATCTATGATTCTTATCTAATATTCATTAAGAGGAGATTAAATCACAAAGATGGTAGGCCACACGTACAAAATTATGATCAGAATTTACTACATGCAATCCTTAATTCATTAGCAAGTAGCTCAAATATCATATACAGTTCTCCATATCCTGTTCCTACATAAGTCTCTGCAATATTGATGAAGTTAATGAATTTTAGATACCCCAATTTACTTTATAAGACCATATGTTATCTAGATTTAATATTAAAGATTCAGAAGGTGTGATATCTACCACTCTCTTGCCGATACTCATAAAATGCAAAAACTTTTACTGAGTGAAAAGCATTGCTCAAAGCACTTAAAAACTAACGGAATTATACCGAGCCACAACTTAAAATTGAGATAAACCATTCCCTTAGGAGGCTAGGACTGTAAAACAAGTTAAAACAATCTGACTTCAAAAGGTGACATTACTTTGCAAAACACCAAATGAAAGGTAAAACACTTATTTTGGGATGGGATTATTTGCACGTCTATTCTGCAGCATATATCCATAAGAGTATAGCTGTAGTTTTCCAGGGCTACAAATGAGTTGAGCAAATTAAAGCTACGCAAGATCAAGCTCAAGCCAAATTATAATTTGATCCAACTAGAGCTTCCTAAACAATATTTGAGATTTGAATCAGATTATTACTCAAACTCCATCATCAATACAATTCCAGCTAATTAATTAAAGTTTATAAGAGAAGAATTTCATAAACAGGCAGAAGAGATTAAAATAATAGAGGACCGGTAATCCTTAGCATATATAAGATGGATTACACAACAATTAAGAAAAAATATCATCCCACCATTGCTACATCTGATAAGATAAGGTTGAACCAGCAGAACAACCAGTAGTGTGGGCTCATGGGGATGACAAGAAATCAAATCTATCCCACAAGAAATTATTTCGAAACCATACAACTAAAGAATAATTCATTTTCATAGAATATTTACATTAAAAAATTGGAAACTATATCATTTTCTGAAGAATTCTGATGAGGAACTTCATGCGTATATAAACCTATGAATGTATAAATACGCGATGCATGAATATGTGCATGTGATTGTTCTTGCATGTTAGTGTGCACACGTGGAATTATATAAACGAAAGATGTCATTGGAGCTTAATAAAGTTAACTTTTAAATCAAGTCTAGACAATATTGGCTCATATGGCTGAATAGACAAGTAACCCTAAGCAATATAAAACAAGATGAGCTATACTCGGTTATATCATTTCTTTTACCAACTTAAATTTCTAACTTGGCAAATATCCAGGTGAATCATCAAGTAAGAGCTTTAATTTTATATTAAGTCCCCAGAGGTGATCATGCAAAATGTTTAAAAAGGCATAATTGGACATCAAGGCGTTTTACCTCTATGAGCTGAGGCATAAGCCTCGGGAAACTTTGAGGCCTAAGCCTGAGGACTAACCAATAAAATAATGAAAAGATATAAAATTACAAAAAAAAAAAAAAAAACGCGATCATGATAAATCACAAGCCATTTAAAAAATCACAATAATAAACAAATTTAAAAGCCCAACCTGCAAATAAACATAAAATATATTAATATAGTAGTAAATAATAAATTCTCAAATCACGTGACCAAATTGTAATTTACTACTAGAAATAGAACAACTCAGAAGTCACCTACATCATCACTACTAATAGAATTTTCAAGAGAATCTTTTAATTATTTGATTCCCCAGTCATCCTCTTTGTTACTATTAGTTTCTTCCCAATTTTTTCTCATCATACTCCACTTGCAATAGTAACTTCTCCTTTTCCTTTTCCTTCCATTTTTAGGTAGGGGAAAAAAAAAAAAAATCTGCAAAAAAAAGCTCAAAATGCTAAGGCTTGTAATAAATGCCCAGAAAAGACAAGACAAACAGACAAAAAGCATTAGTAGCCTACTGATACGGGAGTCGATGCCTAAGTCCAAAAAAAAAAAAAAACATTAAACAATGAGCGTGCAGAGTAATTTTCCAAACCATGGGTATCGATGCACATAGCAACAGCTTCTGAATAACAGAGAAGTTAAAATACACTAAGAAAATAATTATCTCGAACAAATAGGGTTTACAAAAACTACTACAATGTATCAAAGCATTCACAATTACAGCTTTGTTTGAGTTCAACTGTATTACAATTGTCAATATTACAGTGACCAACAACATAATTGAACAATAGAAATCCACGATGAGAAGGATGAAGTTCAATGAAACATTGACAAATGCAGTCATGAAAGGCTGCCCTAATGGATATATAAAATCTCAAGTGGCATGCATAATCTGATATTACTACACTCACTTTCTCTGGATCTCTGATCTCCAATAGGCCCACTGACACCTCTGTTCAACTGTATATTAGAAACATTAAAAGATATTAAAAATTGCATAAGATAACAATCCTTCTATTCAATAGGTGATTAAAAAATTAATTTACCATTTCATGAGCAAATTCATCTAAAAATGGTAAAAATGGCCAATGATAAGGTAATATTATCAGAATATTTGCACCATGGTGGATATGAAATTCAGTGTGCCACCAATAAATTACCACATCAACATCATCTTGCAAAACAAAATATATATATAAAAAAAAACCTATAGTACGAAATAGAATGAATAAAAACTATTGGAAAGGGAGCGAATAAAATTTAAATGCATAGACCAATATCTTTACCCTGTCAACTTCCCCTACCAATTCAAAGAAAGTTGGGGAAGGGAGCGATTATAAGGAAAGCATTGTCAACGAAAAATTGAGAAGACCATATCTGAGGATCAGATCTAACATTCAAATCTAATTTTACTTTATGAAACTATGGCGACGGTTTTAAGTATATAAGAAGACTAACCTTTGAAAATGTGCTAGCTAGATCATCAATTTCAGACAAAGAATCCAATGCTTCACCCTGCAAAATGTAGAATTGACATAAGCTCAAACAACCTAAGCATTCAAATATTTACCATCAAAGGACATAATCAATAACACCTGTGATTGTCAAGGACCACCTCCCTTTAACATGCACATAAACAGTGCATAGAGGTGCGTAATTATTCAAAATCGCAAATTTAGTGTCCTTGGTTATTCAGTTGTGCTTTCTGGTTTAGAAAGCCTTTGTAAACGCCATTGAAATTACTTGAGTAGTTATTTTATATCAGAACTTTTGTGATTTTAACTTGTGGAATTAGGAAACAGCAAAATGCATTATCATCCAAAAAAGAAAAATGAGAAATTTTAAAAACTTAAAAAATGAACCTCTTCTCTTTCCAACAGAAACTCTTCATCCTCAAGCTCAACAGGAAGGAGATCACCCTCTTCATCTTCTAATTCCCCTAGCTCAACTTCCTCGACCACATTGTTATCGAAGAATGCATACTGTGACGCATCAAATATTGCATCTCCTGCACCACCAAACAGATTAAGTAAGACATGGTCCCTCTCTAAACAATTTCTTAAAATACTTTAAACCGTGTGATTAAAATTATCCATGTACACTCAGGCACAAAGAGGATTTAACATAAGGTAGGAACATGTATTAATTTGTTTTGATTGGTGTAGAGCTATCTAATAACACTAAATTTATACTGATTCTAGTAACTTTCTTCTCAAAATAAACATTAACATGTTAAATCTGCTTAATTATGTTTGACAAGCTAATCCACAATAACAGGTCAAACACTAAACACGTTATTGGTAAATCCGTGAATCGACTGAAATATTTGCTAACCATTTTTTCCCAATACAACATCCACGGTATAAGGTAAAGTTAAAGAAAATATGAGAATTGAAGTCAACAGGTTATACACAGAAAATTATACATACAAATTAAACTCGAAGGCTAAAGTATCAACTAAAAACCCGTAGCTAACCTGTTGGATTTGCACTAAACGGTTTAAGATCCTGAGGATTTGAGGACTCTTGAGTAACGCCCCCAGGCCACCCACCTCCAAATCCATCCATCTCAATCCCCTCTACTTGAACACAAACCTCGGATAATATTCTTGCCTCAAACACTAGCAAAAGCCAAAATATTTTCTTTAACGAAGGACAAAAAAATAAAACAGTAAATCCAAAACTTTAATGCCTCTGCAACTTGCAGAAAAGGGATAAGGGACCTAAATCTAAAACCCTAGAAACCTTGGAAGAAAATAAAGGGTCAAGCTGTTCGGCGTCGACGCTAATCTAAGAAGGTTAAAGAGAATATGGATAAATTCTATGATTTCTGAAGAGACATCTGTGCACAGTTAAAATGAAGTGAATAGGATTTTTTTTTTCTTCTTCTTTTTTTTTTTTTTTTCCTTTTGTTTTTGGTTTTTTTTTTTTTTTTTTTTAAGAGAAAAGACCTCTAAGTATAGTGAGGAGGACTAGTTAACGCACGTAGTATAGTTGACTATTTAATAACGTTAATTGATTTTTGGTTATTTTTAGAAATATCACTAATTAATTCTTATTTAGCAAAATTTAATGAAAAATACACAAATAAAGTGTATCAGGTCGCAAATTGCTTATAAAATACACAAAGCTTGCCTACCTAATTTTGGACAGTGTCTATTGCACTTCCAACGAAGTAAACCATGTCGCAAATTGCTTATTAATTGATAAGTAGTATAACCCTCATTTGGTGAATCTGAAAGTTCAAATCAATGTCCTCAATTTCAAAGTCAACAAATGCACATCTTATATATTAACTGCATGACAAACACTATTCCAAGTTGAATCGCAACTCATCATAGCCAACATTTATCTCATGGGTTCGAGGCAACGTCCCAAATTGTCCTCGCGGGGTTGAGGGATAGCGATAACCCTCATCTGGTGAATCTGAAAGTTCAAATCAATGTCCTCAATTTCAAAGTCAACCAATGCACATCTTATATATTAACTGCATGACAATCACTATTCCAAGTTGAATCGCAACTCATCATAGCCAACATTTATCTCATGGGTTCGAGGCAACGTCCCAAATTGTCATCGCGGGGTTGAGGGATAGCGTCCGCTCGTGGGATCCGGGTGGTCGACCTGACCAATGAGGTCGAGGGGACAACGCCCCATCGTGGGGGTCCTGGGGGCAACGTCCCTGGCGGTGATCGACCGACCGGTCAGATCGAGGGGCACCGCCCCTCGTGGCAAAAAAAAAAAAAAAATCAGTATTTTGTAAAAAAAAAAAAAAGAAATAATTCATTAATAATTTTGGAAATCACTGGTCTAAAGTGTTTTGCCTGGTAGTGATGAAATATAGAAAAAGAATTTTAAAGTTATCAATTATAACTTAATCAGATTAAAAAAAAAAAAAAAAGGAAAAAAAAAACACTCACTTGAATTTATTTATATTATTTCATTTCACACAATTTTAGGCTAAATAAATATATCTCAATGTTTAAAAAAAAAAATGGGTTCGCACGGAGACACGCACGATGTTTCTGTGCCACACGGAGACAATACCTTTTTTTTAATCGACAAACAACAGACACATCTTTCTCACAACACACAACAACTCTGGGTTTTTTAAGTGCAATAATAGGCTAAGAAGAAAGCTAATCACTGATTCCAATTTTCTAATTTTAGGAATTCCTCATCCTCCCCATTCCTCGTCTGCTTTCCTGGACATTTCCTCGGTCTCTTTCTTGCTACGATGGCGACGGTGATCGTGGCAGTAATACCGACGGTGGCGGTGGTGCTTTCAAAGTTTGGAAGGTCGGCAAAGGGAAATCGAAATCGGGTGAGAAGGCAGTTGGCTGCCGGAAGTGGGGGAAATGGAAGAAAAATCACGCAACATCAAACGACATCGTGTTGGTTGACGATAAAATTTGCCAACACGTGTAAAATGCACAGTACATGTCAAAGTGGCTCTTTTAATATAGTTAGGATAACAATTAACCTCAAATTCACAATTCGTTAAATTTTTCGTTTTGGTATTGATTAAAAGCAAATAAAATTCTTAGGTCAAACTATTCGTCATTTTTAATCAAAAATTACTAAAAATCTAATTTTTGACCTATGGTTGATTATAACCTTAATGTTTTGATTATAACAAATAAACCATTTTATTTACTAACATTTGAAATTGAGTGATTAAGCTTTCAAACTATCAAGATTATAAATCGGACTCGAAATGAAGAATAAAGTGAATAGTTAGCATTCGAGACGATAGAGATTTGCATGCGACGATCGAATTGGAACTTGAAAATTCGCAAAAGACGTAAATCAAAATACAAGTCAAAAGAACGACAAGAACAAGAATTCTGAAGAGTAAAACTTAGAAATCGTTTATCGAAATTTAAATGTAAATGTATTAACTATTTGATTTTTTAGCAAGTACATAAAACTCAAATTATTTCCATAATTCATTACTTGCATAAAAATGTTTTCATTTAAAATATGAAAGATTTTGAAAAGCCATTTTTCAAAAAAAAAAAAAAAAGTCAAACAGTTGACTTCGGTCAACCGAAAACTTCCAGTCGACCGAACTTGCTCAACCAAACTTACCTGAGAGTGCCTCCTTTTGCTCTATAAATATCAATCTCTTTTGCGTTCAATTTAACCAACTTACAAGAGATTTTTTAAGAGCTTATTTATTAGAAATCATTGAAATTACATGAGTCTAAATTCTATTTCATTTATTACAAAAAAATTTCTTGATTGATTCAACTTATTTTATTCATCTTCTCAAGAATTCAATGTTAGCAAAGAATTTTTCATAACTTCATTTATTTTTCATTCTTGCTAAAAGCTTTCTTTGCCAACACTTTGATTTAAGTGTAAATCTCTCTTCATACTTAACTTGTATTATTTGTTAAGAGAGATCATTGATTGAAAAACTTTGATACAAAAAATTTCTTGATTGACCAAAACTAATTTCATTTATTTCATAAAGAATTCTATTTTACAAAGAAACTTCTCAATCTCATCTCTTTCAATTCTTGATAAATATTTTCTTTGCCAGACACTTTTATTAAAGTGTAAAATCTCTCTTCATAATTAACTTGTATTATTTGTTAAAAGAGATAATTGGTTGAAAACTTTGATACAAGATACAAACTATTTCATTATCCATCATTCATCAAAGTTTACAACAAAACACTTGAACTTTATTATTTGCTATCTATTGAAGTGTTTATCTAACTCTCTAATACTTAACTTGATTATATCATTGGTTAAGAGAGTTTCTTCAATTGTAAAATTATCACTTATACTTGACGGTTTCGAGAGCCTTGTGAAAACCCGATTGTAAGGATGGGTGCTCCTTGTTGTAAGTCACCTAAGGATAAGTGCTCCTTGTTGTAAGTTACTTAAGGGTAGGTGCTCCTTATTGTAAGCCACCCAAGGATAAGTGCTCCTTATTGTAAGTCACTTAAGGATTGGTACTCCTTGTTGTAAGTTACCATTATAGTGCATTTGGTCTTACTCGTGACGGAGAGCTTGGCAACGGGGACATAGAACGCACTGTGTATCGAACCCCATTAAATTAGTTTGTTATCTTTACATTATTGCACTTTACTTTATATTGTCATTGTGCTATATTCATACTTGAATTAAGTTATCGAGTTTGCATATTTATCTCTCTTATTACACTTTGAAGTTGTTTATTGTGTATTGAATAGTTTTGAGACTAAGTGTCGAAAAAGTTTCAAAAACCAATTCACCCCCCTCTTGGTTAGTTATTCTTGGGTTAACACAGTCTACACTAAATGAGGGTGTGCAATGAAGTATAATAGAGAACGTTTGTGGGCAGACTTATTTTAAACTTAACCATAAATTTATAACTTATTTTTAGATCTTGTTTGTTTCAAAATAAAATCATATTTCAATCTAAATCAAAATCAAACAATTAATATTAACCACATCTTTTATGGATCCCACAACTTTTCAACCATATATTCCAAAAACTACTATCAATCTACTAAAAATCTAATGTTAATCCCCCCAAACAACCACTTAATATGGAACCACTTGTATTAAAAATAATTCGTAGTTGAATGTAGACTCGTTGCAAAACTAAAAGTTTTGATGACTCAATTGCTATAGAGTGACTTGGTGATTTACTTTTATGTCTTACATGGGTTGGATTCCAATCATAACGTGCCCGATTTTGAGAGATGTAATGATAATAAAAATTTAATTGAATAAAAGAATTGTTGAATTAATTCAACGTTGTATTATAAATCCATATATTGTATGTTGTTTAATGTATAGGCAGGTTTCCATCGTTTGTTTCTATAGTCTGTTATGTATCACTCAACGTGAGCAATTTTCATTTTCAAAGAATGTCGTCGCATTTGTTCGAAAGTTTTCTTTAAATCATTGGAGTCCAATTCATCCTCACATAGTCACGTTAGAATAATTTGTTTTGACGGGATGAATCATTGAATATAAGGAAAGGAGATAAGAAAAGATACACGAATAACTTGACTCTAGCATATGTCGAATATTTTCTTGAGGAGTAATCTCGACAATTATTTGTGGTAGCTCATGAGCTATAGCACTTGTGAGTTCGTTCAATTTATAGATAATCATTGAAGTTCAAATGAAGTCGAGAGTTCGTTCAATTTGTTAATGCACTTGAAACGTTCAATTTTTTTTTACAACACTTATAAATCATTTCGTGACAATGTGTTAATGCACGATGCACACAAACAAGCATATCATTTCACAAAGGGTCGCTAACTTTCAAGAAAATGTTGAGTTAGTCCTTATATTTTTTTGTCAACTAGTTTAGTCACGTGAACTAGTACGCACTTCTAAACAAAACCTCAAATTCTTTCTCTTGCTAAAATTTACGTCTGAATTCTGAAAATCAAGCGAAAATGTCGGTTATGATGGTAACGAGCTTGGGAGACATAGTGATGGATTTATACACAAATCGATGTCCCTTGACCTTCAAAAACTTTCTCAAGCTTTGCAAGCAAGTGTTGGAAAATTCCAACTTATGGGGGCCACACGTAATATATTAAAATCTGTGGTGCTATTGTTTAAAGATTAGTCAACCAAAGTGATTCATCAAAGTTAATTTTGACTAATGGGTGTTAGATTTCATGAAAATATATTGTAGAGATCAAAATGTTTGTTTTAAATTAATGAGGGGGTGATTTGAAACAATCGAAAGATAATAACTTCATATTCAATTATTATTATTTATCATGGGGTCGTGATCCCCAAAATTGAACGTGATTTTCATATTCTCTGCATCCCATCAACAGAGAGAAAAATTCAAGAGAAAATCACAAATCAATTGGAAGATTATAACACATTCAAGCAATCAATCAAACATCTATGGATCAATGAATACTTCTGCTATTTTCATTCTCATCGATTTCAATACGGATGGTTATATGTGTGAAAAGGGTTTGATTAAGTATTTAGATTGATAATCCCTTTTCAATTTTATATCAAATGGTATCAGAAACACTCTATTGTTGAATCTTTGAGTTGAATTTTAAAAATTCCAAATTTTGGATTATTTTGATCTTCCTGCTGTTTTATGGTATTTAGCATGTTATTATATGAATTTTAGTACAATATTAAGAATTTTTCTTCCAAAATTCGGATTTTAAAATTAAGGATTTTCAGATATATTGAAATCTCATTTCAGTTTAATAAAAAAAAATTGTGACAGTCGCTGACACAGCATGCGATGGTCATCGCCTGAGTGTGGCGGTCCCCTGGCCATGAGGTGTTAGCCGACGCTGCAAGAAGGAAGGAAAATGGAATTTTCTTCTAAGGTTTCAATTTTGGAAGTTTAAGGGATAGGGGCTTGGGTTGCAAATTTGATAGTTTTAGGGTTAAATTTTAAGTTTCAACCCCTAAAGTTTAAACTTCATTCTAGTTGGGCCTTAATGTTATGAGTTTTAACAATTCAGCATCTGAAGTTCTAAAATTAATTAATTTGAGCCATTTAAGTTCTACATTTTATAATTAAGCCCCTAAATATTCATAATTGATTTAAATTAGCCCCTAAAGTTTCGAATAATTGATTTTTACTCTTAAACTTTCCAATAATTAATTAAGTTTGACCCCTAAAATTTTGAGTTATTATCCCTCAGGATCTTAAAGTTTCAAGATAAATAAAATTAAGTGTTCTGTTTTTCAAATTTTGGTATAAATGATTCATTTGAGAATATAATTTTCAAAAGTGAATTGATTGAAGTAACATGTTGCCAAGTAACCTCTCTTGTGGAAATTAATTAACTTAAAATATTAGAAGGAATTTGTGTGTATACTTGTTCATGCGGATATTAACCGTCCCAAAGGAAAGTTCATATTTGAGCGAATTGCATGCACACTTGTGGTGGTAAACGTGTGACAATTATAAGATTTTCACGTGAATAATAAATCAATTCAAAAATGAGTTTATTATTTGACAGAAGTTATTGTCAATGTTTGATCACTATACCAAGAGTACAACTTACATTTAATATTACTGTCCAAAGACTTATATTAATAATGTGTTAGGTATCTTGAGATGAGACTTACCATTATTTGGATTTATTGATTATTGAATGTTAATATTAATATGAACATAATTTTTCTTTTTCTCTAGATAGCTAGTTCATTTGCTACTACCATATCTGCAAATGTTAATTCTATTCCCATGCTCGATGGGACAAACTTCAAGAATTGAAAAGAAAATGTATTAATTGTTCTGGATTTATATCTTGCGCTCCAGATTGAACAACACACTCTTCTTACGGAAGAAAGTTATCTGATGAAAAGAGGAATTTTGAGAAGTGGGATTGCTCAAATCCCATGAGTTTAATGATCATTAAGTGCGGCATTTCGGAAGCCTTTAGATGTACAGTATCTGAAAAAGCAACTAATGCCAAGGATTTCCTTGTCGAAATTGAGAAACGTTTTGCAAAAAACGAGAATGTTGAAACAAGCACGCTTTCGCAAAGCTTGATTTCAATGAAGTATAAAGGCAAGAGAAATACAAGGGAGTACATCATGGAGATGTCTCATATTGATGGTCACAAACGGAGAGGTAAGTTCTAAAGATGATCTCGCATCCATTACCATGATAGTGATCGTGGCAGAAGGAACTGAAATGCATCGATCTCTATAGACATGTGGTTGGACTGATGTAGGCATGATTCCACCCACCTGCCTTGTCCTGTTTATTTTGTTTTACATAAACTGCAGAAAGTCTGCATGCTGCCAAAGGGCGCACAAAATATTCCAGATTATCAGATCATATTGGGAAAAGGGAGAGCTGAAGATAAGAAAGTAATACAATTTGTGGAGCTTATTTCCTCTTCTAGATATTTTGAAATCTTTGAATACCACTAATCGAAAACAGAACTGACGAACATTGGAAAATCTCAACGATCATACTAACATTTGCAGGTCAGTGTCCTTTCAACACTGATCGGGTCATGGATTTACATCATGCTTGTTCTACAATTCTGTACAACTCAGTTTCTAGCGTGTGCATGTTTTCTGTATTACTGTATATGAATCTAATTTGTAATTCTGGTTTAAAAGTCTGATAAGAAATTATTCATGCTGAACTACCTTGTTCAACACCGGTCGAGTTGTTAGCCAATGATAATGAATGCTTCACAATTTTTGCTGTGAACTGAAAATTTATGGTTTAATGCCCTTTATTTTACTATGCTGATCTAGGCTCCGGCCAGCCTTTTGGAACCTTGTTCACACTGCGTTCATGGTCTGATTTGGCTTGTCAGTTGCCAGTAATATTTGTGTTGATTTTTTGGGTTAATATTGGAGGTTCTGTGGCATCTCTGAGTTGTTTTTGATTTGCCAGCTTTTGAATTTGCTTCCAAGCAAGGTACAGAGGGCTCTATATTTGCTTTGAAGCTAAGCATTTTCATTAATCTACTACATTAGCAATCATATTTTCCGTGCTAGAAAATAATTAAACAAGTTTATATCGATCTCCTGAAATGAGCATGAAGAATCATTATTGTTAGAATGCTAATCGGGTAAACCCGTTTAGTTTTTCAAATTTGTAATATGTCCTTGTATAATTTGAGTCACCTTATCATTGATAGTTTATTCAAGATTTCATATTCGATCATTCAATAATGCCACTTAAACACGAGGGTTGTTTTAAAAGACACTATATAGCACTAGCTGTACGGCTATACCCTAAATCTCACATGTACAAGAGAATCATTTAGGAAAAAATATTCGACCATTATACGAAGGAATGGGTTCATCGAATCTATCTGCCTCAATCCTATGCCCCAATGATTGAAAGCTCAAACTGACATAGATCTACTTGGGGGAATTAGTTGTATGAATCGGCTCAAGTGGGCATGTGGTTGATCGCAATAAGAAAAGCAAGTGGAAGGTCAATTCTCCCATCTCCATACTCATATCTATTTCAATCTTAATGTACATTAATTTTGACAACATGGATGTCAATATTCTTGTTAGATAACAATTTTTTATACATTGATTTTAACAATATTTGAACGATCAATGGCTCAAATTTTGACAAGTCACACAATGCATTTAAGAATGTATGTATACATTAATTTTATTTATTTAATTACGTTTTTCGTCTTTAGTAGTATGATCTTTTTAAAATAATCATAGGTTCGCTAAGTACCTAACTGTTGGATAAAATAATGGTAAAGTGCAGAAAAACTTATCAATAGATCGAGTCTCGTGACAGCACGATGTCCTAAAGCGAAATTGCCCGTCGATAACTGCTGCGACCTCCGTGGACAATCACCTCCAGGATACAACGATCAAATAAACCAATTGTGCAGCAATCACAAAAGGTTTTCAGAACTCTCAAGTGTACTCCAGAAATATGAAAAACTAATTTGAGTATAATATTTTACTGTATATATGAATAGACAATTTCGTTTTTGTTGTAGTAGTTTTCTAAAGTCCAGAAGTGAGTTTATATAGCCAGAACATAGAGGTAACTGCATACCCCATGATCCAGTATTTAATTACAGTTTTAATGGCCAATGGTAATGGGTTGTAAATACTGGACAGTTAAAATAGTTATGTTTTACTGGCTAGTTGACCCACTAAACAATTCCGAAAATAATTAAAAATAATCAATAAAGCCCAAGGCCCCAAGGCCCAATCAAAGACTTTTTGATATAATGCGTGAGGCGTGGCTCGAACCCCTGACCTCCCACACAAATTCCACATTTTTACCAGTTGGGCACTTTATCTTAATTAATTATTTCTTTCACATATTATATTTATTGTATAAATATACAACACTAACTCGTGATGGAACACAAACTTCCAATTAGAAGTTTGAAAACTATCAAGAATTTCACGAGTCAACTTCAGACCTTATTCAAATGACGTGTATTATTATTTAAAGTAATCAAACCTGAATTTCTGTCCACAGTTGACGGGAGTTATAATTTTCATTGTGGGTGTCGCATTGCCAAATCCGTTGAGCGATAATCTAAACAACAGTATATGCACATTCCAATCAAAAGATGGTATAATGGATGCATAGACAGAGACACCTGAAGAGATTTACTTCACATCCTATCATTTATCTCATCTTCTGACAAGTGCGATACATATATATGCATTCAGATAATGTTCCTACATAGCATTATTCTATTTTGAGTGAATATTGTTGTCTAAAAGGGTAGAGCACTAGTTTCTAGGACACTCGACTTTACTATACCATATAATTAGCTGTCGTGAAAAGCCTTCCCCTACTTTCTTTAATGTAGCCATGATGACATGTTTGGGAAAGTTGTTTTTAAAATATTTTAAGAAAAAATGTGCAAATCTTTTTATGTTGTATTATTCAATACAGTGTAATGTGATGTAGAGCGTCACTTGAACGTGAGGGGGTGCCAGTTTGTAAGGGAATCCTTAATCAAGTGGATTCTCACACTTGTTCCTTGCTAAAATATGGTTTGATTGCGTGATTATATATCTCCCTCCCAACATAAGTTATTATTAGAGGTCTCATTTCTGATTTTTACTTGAACACGACCTAATTCGTAAATGAATCTTCGACTCAAAACCTAAGCGAACGGTGTTTTGGGTGGATTTACGTGACCCAATCGAGAGTAATATATATTAGGTTTTATTACATTTCCTATCAGCTGCAACTTTTAGTAAAAGTAGACAAATCTAACTGCATCATACTACTTACATACCAAACAGCCCACTAGGTTTCAAGATTTTCCAAGATTCAAGAATTGCCCTCAAACCTTGTTTTGTTCTTTAATTTACGATGGCCAATAATGTTGTCCAATATTCCTGTAAAAGAGAGGTTCATGTACATAACCCTGATAATTTAAATGCTTGTGGGGTACCCCACCAAATACCAAAAGAAGATGGCATGTTCATGTCATTCAAAATAATTCGGTTGCACGTGGGTCACAAATTCCAAGCACCGAAAAACAATGACTTTGTAACCACTTTTTATTTTTTCCAATTTGCACTCTGAGTATATATTAAGATTTCTCTATGATCACTCTTCTTCCCAAAACAAAAGAAAAACCAAAACACAAACTTAAGATTCATGAAGAAGATCAATTTGATACTGAGGAAATGCAAGACACTATCAAGGCAACTCACGAGAACATCATCGTACAGTAGCTTGCGGTCCAAGTCAACAAGAGAAGAAAAATGGGATTCTTCTGCAACTGACGTGCAAGATGATAATTATGAAACAATTTTTGTGGGGAGTACAAGAAAAAGATATGTGATAAGTTCTAAGTACTTAAATCATCCTCTTTTGAATGCTCTGGTTGAAAAATCAAAGAATCATCTCTCTGTCAAATGTGAGGTGGTTTTGTTTGATCATCTTCTGTGGATGCTTGATAATGCTGAACCTAACCTCACTTCTGATTGTTTGGAGGAGTTGGCACAACTCTACGTCTTCTAAACCCTAGTAAGAATTTATGAATAGTGAGGAGTTGTATTTGTTGGTTCACGCTAGACTGTGGCTGTGAATCTTTAAAAATTTCAGAAGATTTTCCAGTCACATTATCATGTGCATTTTTTGTTTGATCATTGTTCTTTAAAAAGAAACAGCTGCACACTATGCACAACAGTGATAGGGCGGACGGTATATAGGAGAATAGGTATGGGCTTTAGGTTGACAAGGTAGGGCCCAATAGGAGATATGTAAGTGGGCTAGCAACCTATAAAAGCCATCCAAATTTGGGTTGGGCCATGAGCAGTATTAATACAAGGGAAAAATTCATTTCTCCTACTTTTACTTTACCCTATTTCAAAAATATCAAGACAACTTTTACATTTCAAAAATCAGATATTTTAATATATACATACACATATATAAATAAATAAATAATATATATATATATATATATAAAATTAACCCACCCTACCTCCACCACCCTACTGTTCCGGCGACCGCTCCGACGAATATTCCGATGACTCATCCGATTCCGGCGACTCCTCCGATTCCGGTGACTATTCCGACGACCGATCCGACGCCATTTTTCCGACGACAGCTCTGATTTAGGTCACAAGCCAGGTCACAAGACAGGTCACAACCAAGGTCACAAGTCAATTTCCACACGTCTCAAGTTTATGTTGCTAGTCATAGGTTTATTTTAATTGGCCACAGCATATGTCACAGAATAATTTGCACATGTATCAGGTTTTTTTTTTTACATTCACAAGTTCATCTCAAACGGTCACAGTGCAGGTCACATGCCTTTTGTGCATATGTCTCATAAGTGTGTGTTAATGGTCACAGTATAATTTTCAATTAGCAAACCAAATGAATGGAAAAATTGACAAATATATTGTTTGAATTAATATCTTCCTTGTTTGAGTCATTGCACACGAAAATTGAATTGAAAAAAAAAGAAACAATTCATCGAACAATTCCTTATTTGTAGGTCACGGATCAAGCACACGTTAGTTTCAAACGATCACAAGGCAAGTTACATGGTTTTTTTGAATGTGGCTCAATCGACCAATTATGGTCATAGTTCACAATATATCTTGAAAAAATTACGAGTCACAATACTGGTCACAATCGGTGGCTAATTGTTCACAGACACCAAGACCCATCTCATCCCACCCAAAACCATCGACTGCCACCACCGCGACGACACCGCCATCAAACACACATCACTGCCAACACCACCATCACATCCAACGATCAAAACCAAAAAACAAACGATCACATATCAAAACCCAAAAAAATACCAACGATCAAAACAGAAAAAAAAAAATCAATCACGATATTCTGAGAAAAGTCAACCGCCATTACTGAAATCTCATATATAGTCAGAATCAAACCCTTCAAACAATTTGGAAACCTGCCTAAATGAACAACCCAATACCGCCTCGCTGATCTGTGTAGAGTCCATCAGATCCACCACCTCCGCCTCCACGTTCGCCTCGAAATCCACTGCTGATATGTGACGTTCAAATCACCGTTTTCGCCTCCGATGTCACCGCGCGAATGATGCCGCCGCGAAAAGGATGATGCCGGCGTTCTGAGAAGGCGATGGTATTGGTGCAGGCGGGCGAAGCATTTCGGGGGCAATGCGATCTGTGGCTGGGCCTCCGAGTTCTCTGGCGGGCAACTCACTTCGACGGGCATGGTGGATGCGGCAGTAGGGGAGAAGCCCGTCGGGAGAGAGAGATGGGGGGTGGGGGTGAGGGAATTGTGTTGAAATTGAAAAATTAGGGATTTAAGGTAGGGGTAGGGTGGGTCCGATGTCGCCTTCGCTGTCGCAACAGTGGCGGTCCGGCAACAGAGGCGTCGGCGGCGTCGATCTTGAGAGAGATGTGGATGAGAGAGTTAGGGTTTGATACTTAGGGGTGAGGTTGGTTTATATATTATATAAAGTAATTTTTATAATATTATTATTAATATTTAATTAAATATAAAATATCTATATCTATATCTAAAACATCTGATTTTTGAATATTAAAACATGAAATCTGGTTTTAGAACTTGAATCTCCAAAAGTAGGGAAATGTGTAATTTCCACTTAATACAATTAAGCTGCTTCAAATTACTCGAGTGAGTTACGTGGGAGGTTTAGGTAATTGTGGTATCGATATATATTCAGTCATTTGGTCAATGCCAACTGAATAAAAAACAATACTTATATTATCGCCCAGTGAGGTTATTTGACAACAATTTGCCTAACAGACAAGAATATGAGTAAACCTTTTTTCACAAGCTTTCGAATTGTAGTGGGTCATTTTATTCCTTTTTCATTTTGAAGGGAATATATAGTGTATAGTATATAATGCTTATATTTTTTTAAACTTACGCATTAGCATCCGACCCCATAAGAGCTACAATGTCGAACAAAAACAAAGCATTTGGTGCTAAACTAAAATCAAATCGACCACTTTCAAGAGCATCACACTCAACCAATAAACTCTAAACTTGTACTTCTTTAGTTAATGTGAGAGCTTCGATGTCTTCTCGAGAGTACTTACCACACATTTGTCTAGACCTAGTTGCAACAACCATATCCATGTGGGCCAAAGCTACAATTGCATATTATGCTCCTGTTTGGTACACATTAAAATTTTCATTTTCATTCTATTACTTAATTTCAACTACACATTCTTTAATAAAATAACATTTTTCATCACATCAATAATTTTTCCTTCTTTTTGAACCACACATTCTCCATCTATCTATTATTCCAGAATACATCATTCCAAAATAATGCGGCTCAAACACACCCATATTCAATTTTCAAAATCAAAATCGAAAGGCTGGCAGAGTTCTTGCCCTAAAAACTACTAATTAGAACATCTCCCAAGATTGAAAAGGGGAAAATGAAACACTAGAATTATTATTTTGATTGGAAAACTTCCTTAAAATGCATTTTTCCCTAACAAGTTAAAAACTTGGGGATAATGTCGTTAACAAATTAAGTTTGGGGTGCAAATTGCTATAAATTTTATAGATGAGGACCAACTTTGCAATTTACCGGTCTTACAGTTTTTCACCTTCCCAAAATGCTGAAGTTCGATAGGATCGCTTCTCTGGTTTCGCTGTCCGCCGATGCACTCATCATTATCAATCTATTACAGTTTTCAGATTAATTCTCCTGCTCTGCACGTTATGAGGCGAGCAGAATTATCTGCGCTTTAATCCAGTTTGAATACAAGAATTTTAGCTTACAATCCTCGTCTTCGTGAATCTGCAACCTTGAACAAGGACCGTGTTTTTTTATTCAAAAATCTATTGATGCAGGTAATTACTACAATGAGATGACAATATTTCATTGTCTGATGCATGTAAGAATTCCCTCTTTTTTTCCCCCTTGAAATTACTGGTGTAATAAATGAATTGTTGACCTCAAAGGAAGCTCTATATCACGGGTTGCACTTAAATTGTTCGACTATTTGTCCCAAGGAAACCTTTTCGTCTGTCAAATGCATAGAAATTTTATGGTCTAGTCTAGCGTCTGAATAAATCCCATAAACCTTCTTTGAAGTTTTATCGACAAAAGACGAAACTTTAAACTATGTTAAAATCCATTATGCAAACACACGGCTGTAGTGAAAAATACCTCACGCGCATTGATGACTGTCAATGTGAGGAATCACTTGTATAGTCTCTTTCCAGAACTGATATTCTGTACTTCGATATCTTTTGAATCGTTATTATGAACTTATTTCCTTAAGAAAGAAAAATGTATTTGCTTGTCGCTCAGTCACCATAGACCATGTACAGTATGGTATTAAAGTTAATATACTTGAAACTTGTGTGATAAAATAGAATGAGCCGAGATTGTAATTTTCGAGTAATGCATATAATAGAATAGAGGAAACTAGGCAAAGATTACTATTTAGTTCACAAGCATACGTTACACACTTCATTTCACACTATTCAAGAGAATGAATAATGTATTTATTTCAAAACATTGTTTGAGAAGAAAGATGAATTTAGAAGTTTTGTGATTAGAACTTGTAAAGAAAATATAGAGCAGTGGTTGAAGATTTATGCATAAAAAGCTCCCAGGCAAAAAATCTTGAATTGTAAAATCCCATTTGCATGAATTTTATTCTGTAACGCGTTCCATGCATGCCCAGAAACTATTCTTATGGTACTACCCAAGTATTGTATAAAGAAAAGTTATATTATGAATTGAAGACGATCAAATTGAGATTGGTACATTTTACAAAACAGAATGTGCATTACACACACGACAAATGTGACTAATTATACTTAGTTCTGATTGTGTAATAAATGCCCTATGTGCAATTGCTTCATGTAGCATCACCAGTTTTTCAATTTCCTGCCATAAATGCGTATGAGCAAAATTTCTGTCTGAGACAGACTACAGAACCCTGGAAATGGATCGCAAAGATAGTCAAACTCCACAAGGTTGGTTCTTCATCATCAAAATTCCAACTGGACACCCTTCATTCATTCTTATTATTCCTTTTTTCTCTCTCTAATAGTTGCTAAATTGCAGGGGAAAGTGCTCGGATTCTCGTGGAATTCCTGGAGGTGGCCATCACCTCTATTGTTTTTCTCAAAGGAGTTTATCCAAACGGTAAGAACAGTGTTATAAAAAATCAGATCAATAATTCCACCTTATTAAATATTTCTAGTGAGTAGTGGCTGCTTTAAAATTTATTTTGTGGTATTCGATGAATGGATTGCTATACCAGTATACGCATCTATGTAGGAGCATTTGAGAGGCGGAGATACATGAACTTGGTGGTTCACAAGGCTAGACACCCTGAGCTTAATGAATACATTCGCTCTGCTGTTAATGGACTCCTCCCTTTCATCCAAAAAGTAAGAGTATTTTTTTTAAAGCTATATTTGTATTGGGTGGTGTACTATATTGAATTTTCTTGAAGCAATTGAATTTTTTTATCCTTACCAATTAGGGTTTGGTGGAGAGAGTTGCTGTTATTTTCTTTAAAGACGATAAGGTGCCAATTGAGAGATTTGTCTTCAAGCTTAACGTGAATCAGTCATATGGTTCAAAAGTGGAACAAGCTGACCTGGAGTTCTCTCTTAGATCCTTCTTGATCAAATTGCCTGTGTCAGAATCTATGACGAAGGTTCTTCCCCGCAGTAAGTATAAACATTTGCAGCTTTTCTTGCATCATGCCATATATTAACTTGCTGAGTTATTGCCTTAATGTTCCCTTGTTACCAATGTCTTCTCAACACTAATAACTTCAATGTAAATAATTGGAAGTGTGAAACATTAGCAGACTGCATCTGAACTAGAAAAAGTCAGCAGCAATAGGTTTTACAGATGAAATGGAGTTCAAAGTGCTAGCATGACCTACAATCCTTGCTGCAAGCGCGCACAAAAAATGAAGAAATTTGAATTTCAAACTTTTTTTAATGTCTAATTTTAGGATTGGATCTAATAAGGATTACTGATTAACAATCCACGAGTTACATGGTGACGAGCAAGAATGACCATTGACTTCTTTTAACACCAACTTTGGAGTAAAATAAAGTTCAATACTCCATAAAAGGAAACTGCTAATCCTTGGTGATTTTCACCGCAACCAACGCATTTGGGTTTTGGATTTGGAATCCTAGTAGTTCAAATCTTAACCCAATGTAAACATTAGTAAAACTATTTTACAACTCAACTTTGCCAATTGGTTGGTTAACTTGGGTACACAAGCAAACGGCTTGGTATTTGTTTGACTTTGTTTAGACAGAGGCATTACATCAATTCAACTGCTTGGGTGCAAAATGCGATCATTTGTTTCAGTATTTTTCGCTGAACTGTGTCTGTTTGTTTTGGATTAAAAGCTGATTTTAATCTAAGTTAAAATCAAACAATCAATATTAATTCCATCATTCATGGTCCCACAACTTTCCAATCACACATTTCAAAAATTTCTATCGCAATCAACTAAAAATCTAATTTAAATCCCCACCAAACACCCTCTTAATACATTCTTCTTCTTCTGGATATATCTTTTGATATTGACGCTCTCTTTGCTTTTGTTCTTTGATAGATTGCAGATGGGAGATAACAGCATATTTTCGCTCTCTGCCTCAGACTAGTACCATCAAAGATGCAGAAATGTGGATCCCAACAGACACAAAGCAGTGGCAGCAACTTCCAGTAATAACTCCTATTAGGTCCATGAGCACTGAACCTCTTGGTTTGCAGTTGTATCTGGAACACCCGAGTCTTTCTGAGCCAAAGCCCTAGGTTCTTGATCTCCACTACTTAACTTGTGACGAGCTTGTAAGCAAAGTTTAAATGCGAGCGAGAGTGAAGATAGACATCTCTTTTTTTGGATTGTAATGCTTGAGTTTAGTTGTGTAAATCCGATGATAAAGCTCATTTTGTTTGTGTCTTGCACTTTTAGGTTTGCACTTTGCTCTCGTAGAGGGACTGTTTGGAGAAAAATATATTTTTGAATGGTGATTTTTTTGGAGAACATGTGATTAAAAAATAAGACAAAGTTTTGGGTTTACGTGTAATATTATTTTATCTGTTTGAAAATAAGAAATAGGAAAATTTATTTTTTCTAAGCCCAAACTTGAGAAAACTAACAAATTATAGATTGGAATAACTTTCTGATCATGTTTTTTTTTTCTTGCACTCAAATTTCATTTTTTTTTCCTTCTTGTATTGTAAATGGAAATATAAGTAATATTGAGAGTGTAGGGACTATTCAAAAAAATTTAAACGTTCAAAACTGTTAGAAAATAGCGTTAAAAGTACAATTACCATATCCCGTGCCTTCATCGCTGTGAAGGTTCTATTCATATTCAACGGACTCACAAAAATTCGCCCATCTTCCTCATAAAATTGAAAGCAGCATCTCCTTGGCTTTCTTGAGGTTGACCAGCACGTTGGGTCCCTCCAGCCCCTTCTCCACCACCTTCGTAGATTCCACCTCCATCCTATCTCTGAACCACCGCAAGGTCCAAGAAAAATTGTGGAACATTTTTTAGAGAAGGAAAGTAGAGAACGTGTTTGAAGAGAAAGGGAGCAAAATGCACTTTATTGGAAGATATTTAGGACAAAAAACGACGTCGTTTAGGTCAAACTGTTGATGGAAAAGTAAAAAGATATATAATGAAGATATTTTGTGAACAGTATTAAATCAGTTTGTCAAACCAGTTCAGTATTAAGCCCATATTTGACACCCATTAATTTCTTTCTCTTTCTCATTCTCATTCTCATTCTTTATTTCAACCACACATTCTCCAAATAAAATAATATTACACACAAATAAAAAACTTTTCATCACTTTTCCACCACACATTCTCACATCAATCACTATTCCAAAATTTCTATTTCTCCCAGAATGGGTTTCAAACAGGGGCTAAAATGAAGGTTACAAAAATGAATAGTGATCTGGGATTCACTCTTTTATAGTAAAGAGGAGATTCACATTACACCTTATATTTTTAAGTGGCACTAAACAAAAGGAGGATTCTCCTCCATTTTGATGATATGTATATGCAGCTTCACGAAAAAAAAAAAAACACTAAAACTAAAACTAAAACTCTCATCGTAACTACTTAGAAAATGAGAGAAATGACGTGTAACAATTAAAACTCACTCTTCAAAGATGTCTAAATGTAAACTACAAATGAAGCTATGCAAGCTGAAAGATCTTCATGCTCAGTTCCTCTCACAACATTCCTACTTTGAGCCCAATTCATGTTCACACAAGACAAGTAAATGACAGCCGACATCAACCAGGAATTTGGTTGTACATTCAGAATGGTGTTCAAAGTGGTTCAACTCTTGATGATCACATTATTTAAACACAAAATATATACATTAAATGAATAACATATCTAGTTTACACATGGTTATGAGACCAGGCTTTTCCACATTGCTTGTGTAATGCCCATAATGCTTTGAACCCACATCCCTAAAAGCATGTGACTACATATAGATATCATCGAAATTCTCCAATACTGGAGATTGCAAATTATAAAAAAAAAAACTTAGACAAAACAGTTTATTGGTGATGCCAAATAACCATAATATGTCATCCGAAAAGGATAGAATTCCAACCTGGGGAGCACGGCTCGGAGAATGTTCATCATCACTTCCATAACGGTGAGCAGGGTCCATACCACTGGCATCTATGAAATTATCATCATCTAATGTCCTAGCGCTCTCTTGGTCATCCTATACCATTTTGAAACCAAGAAAATAAAGAACAAGTGAGACAAGTGTTTAGTGTATTTTTCAGACAATTATGATTTCATATAATAACTTCAATTGTATAAATTTAAGAAAGGTAAACACCATAATATTTAGACTTAGGAGAACCACTTATCATATTAATTTGCTATGTAGTTCCCAAAATTGCATTTTTACACGTTCCATACATATTCACATGCATCAAAACCCAAGTCAACTTAAAAAAGCTCGCACTGTCCCAAAGTTGTATTCTGATAACCCCATAAAAGATTTCAAAAGTGTTACTTACGAAAACCAAAACCCATACCATTTTTTAACTTCATAATAAATTAGAAAACTTACCAAATTAACTAGGACTGTAAGCAAAAACTATCAAACAGGAAAATCGAACCAAAACCGCATTTTAGAAATCGTCGGTTTGGTGTCACGTGGACCCGTCAACGAAATGGTTTTGAACAAAACCAAACCGGTCAAAATCGATTTGGTTTAGGTTTGAGAATTTTATTTGCGGTTTAAAATCAAACGGGACCGGTGAAAAAATATATAAAAATAAAAATAATGATTTTTTTTAAAATTCATCCAAATATGCAAAATTCAATAGTTGTCATTTGTATGTATTTTTGTCAATTTATAATTTTCTATTACATATATATAATAATTACCAAATAATCCTAATTTATATCTAATAATTTTGAGACTAACATAATCAATCAAAAACTATTTTCCTCTTTAGAATTCAAATTTCTACAATTGCTTCTGAGTCTGCATTTTTAAATGGAGATCAGATACTTAATTCATTTAGGAGTTTATTAGGTGTAAGGATAGTTGTGACTTTTATATGCGGAAAGAATTGGTTGCAAACTAAGAATGAACATATAGTGTTGTGCTAATATTTAGATGAAGTAGAAGCATTTGATGATTCAACGAGAGTTGTGGCAGGTGGTTTATATTTTGTATTGCCATATTTTTAAAGATTCTATTATCTATCTAGTATCCAATACTATGATGATATAACGAATGCATTTGTTTGACAATGGAGACTATGAATCATGTGTGACAACAATTGGTGTTTGAGTATACGTGAGAAACTGCATTTGTAACAAAATACAACGGTAAGCTTGTGTAATTGTTATATTTAAATATTATAAACAATTGATTTATTATTATTGTTGGTTATTCTTTATGTCTAATCAATATTTTTGTTTTTCAGATATGATGATCACGAGATCTTGTTGAACATCATTATATTTTTTTTGGCTTTATATTTAGTTTAGTAGACTTGTATTGTAACGTTATTGTGACGTTTTAGCCTAAAATGACAAACAAAAAATTATATTTTAGTTTATTGTGATTTCACTTTGATTTAGTTGGTATTTAAATTTGTAGTAGATATATTTAATTTGTTTTAGATTTATTGCTAGTAAGATATAAATATATATTGAATTCAATGAATTAATGTCATAAAAGTAGACGGACAAAAAAATATACGGTGAAACCGGCGGTTTAAAACCGGACCAAACTGTTAGGTTTATGTTTGAATTTTTTTCAAACCGTTCAAAATGGTTTAGTTTAAGTTTGAGTTTTTCTCAAACCGATTTAAACGGTTTGGTTTGAAAATTTGTCAAAAATCGAAAAATCGGACCGCTTACACCCCTAAAATTAACATAAAATCCACAATTTTTAACTTTATTGACGACATCCAAATCCAGAATTGCAACTTCACATAATTTAATAAAAATGCACACAATCAATTATTTGCCGACAAAAACCCATCATGAGAGTAAGTTACTGGGAAAGTAATTGATGAGCATAAAACAAACAGCAAATTTACAGCCTTAACAGAAAAATAGCAGATTTCAACCATCGAAAAATTCAGTCAACGTTTGCATAATCCTAGCAATTTTTTTTTTCGAATTAACTCATCTAAATGTACCTAACAAAGTATAACAATAAACTAACAAAATACAACGAAGTATCGAAAAATTCAAATTTAGTATGACAGAACGAAACAAACCTCGAAATCACCGCCCACAATGGTTTCCCACATTTCCTTCACCTCGGGAACAACCTCATAATCCTTCGATGTCCCCCCACTCTTCATCGGCTTCAACTTCTTCTCCCTTTTTCTTTTCTTTTTCCTCACCTATCCTTTTTTCCCTTTCTCCCTCTTCCTCTTACCACCACTGTATGAGTAATCATCCCTCGGATTTCCTCCACATCATCATCTTCCTCAACACCATAACCCCTATGGATCCCGCCCTCATCATCCTCAATTTCGAAATCCGAGAAACTGGAGTCCTTACCTGGAGTTGAAGAGGATTTTTTAATCAATCGCTTTTGGGGTTTTGCCTTGGAATCATTGTACACTAGAGTCGGGGATCACAAGTTTATGGGCCACGCGAGGAGACCTAAGATCTAGAGTTTTATTTGAAATATGAGAAACTAGAGTCATTCCCTAGAGTTGAAGAGGATTTTTTAATCAATCGCTTCCTAGGTTTTACTTTGGAATCATTGTACACCGGAGTCGGGGATCACGAGTTTGGGGGCAACGACAGGAGACCTAAGATCTAGAGTTTTCTTTGGTTGTCGAGAGAAGAGGGAGTTTTGAGAATGTTTTCTTCTGTGGCGAAGAGAGGAAATCACGTTTTATTGAAACCCAAAATGTGTACTGTTATCAAACCTGTTAATGAACAGTGAACATCTGGTTCAAGTGTGAAAAGTAAGGTGACAAAAATGAATAGTAATTTGGGATTGTCTCTTTTAGTAGAGGAGGGATATGAAGGCATATATAACTTATTGATCCCTAAATCTCTTCCATTTGAAAGTTAACAACAAAATCTTTAATTTTAAAAAAAAATGGAATCATATTGTGCGAAAAATGCTACAAGTAAGGTGAAAATTTTGAACCTAAGGTAACTATTTAAGAAACATAGAATTAGTGACTCGATGGGCCAGATTATGTCCTATTTTATTTAGGGAAAAAAAAAATCATATATCAGATGTATAGTTTACACCAATTTACAAATCAGGTTTATAGTTTGAAAATTCAAAATTCAGATATATCTATTATTAATTAAAAATATTAATTAATTAAATATAATAAAGTCACAGTTATATAATTAATTGTCACATATACATAATTATATGTCACAATTTATTTATTGATCATATATTATTAAATTAATTAGTCACGATTTATTTGTCGGTCGCAAATTTATAAATTGGTTGGTCACATAATATTAAATTTTTAGGTCACAGTTGAGTAATTGGTCACATATTACCAAATATTTGGTCACATACCAACAAATAGTAGGTCACATACCACCGTTACCAACGCTTCCACCACTGCCACTTGCAACCACCCTCACTCGCCGCCGCCGCTACAGCACTACAACAATATCAACAACAAAGCAACTGTCAACAAATCATCTCACAGCCATCACCACCGCCAGTCACTATCGCCATCGCCATTTTTCAAAAATACCAATATCACCACACCACACCGCAACTGCAACACCACCACACACACTACAACACTATCCAAACCACCACAAACCAGCCCAAACCACCAACAAACAGATTCGTCAACACAGCCACACGCCACAATAGATTCGCCCAACACCCATTGACCATGCGCCAACACAACAGACCCACACACCCACAACCACACCAACACAGTCGACCCACACACCAACAGCATCGAGGCCCTGTTGCTAGCGTCGCGACGTTGCTGTAAACAATAACAGCGCCTCGATGCTACTAGGAAGGGGAAAGGGAAGGGAGAATGGAGGGGAAGCAGGCGCGGGCGATGGAGGCTCGACGCTGTTGTGAACGGCAGCAGTGCCTCGACGCTGATAGGGAGGGGGAGGGGGAGCAAGTGGAGGCGACGGGCGGTGGAGAGAGTGAAGATAAATGGTGAGAGAGTTGAGAAAAATGAATTATTTTAGGGTTTGGATAGATTTAGGGTTTGATATGTAAAATAAAATAACTGATTTTTGAATAATTAACTTTCAACCTAATTTTTGAAAATCAATATTTAAACGCTTGATTTTTTGTTATTTCTCATTTATTTAACGAAAAATTCCTAGCCTAACTTCTAATACGGCCCAAATAGCTTGACAGCCCATTACATCTTTTGTCCAATAGTAGGATCATTTTTACAGCACACAGCTCAATATCCAACCCCCCGTGCTCTCGTGCATTTCTCGCTCTGATTAGGGTTTATCCGAGGGGTTTCAATTCATCCACTCTTTGCACTGAATAATCCTCTCTAAATCACCCATGGCGAAACCAGGCCGAGGGCGTCCGGCTTCACCTTCAGGTTCCTCTTCCCGCTCCCGCTCACTTTCTCGTTCACGTTCGATTTCTCGCTCTCCTTCAACTTCACGCTCGCGCTCCTCAAGCTCACGCTCAAGGTCCCGATCCCGTCCCCGTTCACGCTCCCGCTCCAAATCATTCACTTCTTCCTCTCGTTCTCGTAGCGTCAGCTCTCGCAGCGCTAGCCCTCCTCCTCAGAGAAAAAGGTTTAACCTTTTGTATACTAGATTTTATTTAGTATGTATGCTTTCTTTTTATTCAAAATGCTGTAATTTTGGAGTTCAATTGACGTTGTTTGATACATATACTTGGATACTGTGAAGCAAAAAGATAAATTACGTAATCCTATATGTTGTTATGAGGGAAAATTGATTTTTTTTGTCTGAATTTATTTTTGGAAGTTAGCCTAGACTTTCTAGTACGTCAGAAAATTCAATGCAGATTTCTTTTCCATGTTCTTCATAGAGCCTAATTTATGTACGACTAAATTAATTTGGAATTAGGAAGTATCGTTCAGTGGGGATGGGCAAAACTTATTATTCGTAAAATTAGATTTTGCTCACAAAAGTGCACGTTCACTCATACCACCCCATGTACATACCTACCTATTGGATTTGGGTGCTCAATCTCATAACTAGGTCAAATATTTTCGTAACTAGAACGAAAAGTGGCTTAGTATGTTGATTTTGTTTGTCTTTACCTCTGCTCTTCTGTGCATCCTTTGTGTGGGTATTTTAGTTGAAATGATTTATGGATATGTGTTGTTCTCATTGTTCTTATTGACCAATGTAATATTGACTATAACCTTCTCGTAATTGTGATATTTCACAGTCCTGTTGAACAAGCTAAACGAGGTCGCTCTCCACCACCACTATCTAAGAAAGCTTCTCCACCACCGAGGTGACATTATGTTCGAAATGTTCAATTCAACCAGATTTCAAGTATATAACTTCTTAAATTAACAATCCCACATTTTTTAAAGCTGGCATTGTTATTTTTGATCTCTTTTATTGTTGTTCTGTTTAACCTTTTAAACATTCCTCTTCTAAAACTGCGATAAATTTCAAATCACTGTCAGCATGGATTTTTTATGGAATTGATGCCTATATTATTATTATTACTGCTACTTTTGGATATATATGAATGACAACTAAACTTGTTTGTACCACAATTTCAAATCTATCTAAAACATACTAATTATTTAAGTTATCTTTCGTTGTAAGCTCCGCATATATTGTATATTAAATGGGTTCAACTTATATCATTTAACTTTAGATTGCATACTCACTTTTAAGTTGTTTATGTACTGCTTATTTTGTAGTCACTTTTGTCTGCAGCTGAATTTGTCCTCTTAAACTTGTGTATTATTTCTCCACGGCTTAGTTTTATTTTTTTCCTATGATTCTGCTGTTATTTCTGATTGCTAATTTTCATGGATGTTTTTATTAAGCTTATTTCGTTCTGTGTTTCCAGGAAATCTTCTCCAATTCCTGAGTCACTTGTACTTCATGTCGATCAGCTCAGTAGAAATGTTAATGAAAACCACCTAAAAGAAATCTTTGGTAGGCTTACTTCTTTTTGATCAGCTAAACTATGGTAGATTGGAAGCTTCTGTTACATACTGATTGTGCTAGGTTAGAACAGTTATCCTGGAGCTAGTGCACTAGACTGGTAATTAGTTGGTGGGATAGACAAATTTTCTTTTCATTCGAAAACTAATAGGCAGCTTTTCTGGTTCTTTTCTTATTCGTGCCTTTCTGGTTGTGTTTCATTTCCTTTATCTAGCTCCCTCTCTTGTAGGTAATTTCGGTGAAATTGTCAATGTACGGCTGGCAATTGATCACGTCGTAAGTTTTTAAATTCCCGTTTTGTGAAGGCGTCGAACCATTTTTTATGTTTAAAATAGTGAATTTGATAAACTGTTGCTTTGTTGCAGGTTAACCTTCCAAAAGGATTTGCATATATTGAGTTCAAGAGTAGGGCTGATGCTGAGAAAGCCCTGTTATATATGGACGGCGTATGATTTCTTCAAGATGCTTCACTGTAACGATCATTTATACTTCTTTACTGTAGTGAAAATCAATTTGCTTTACTGGTGTTGATGCAGGCCCAAATTGATGGGAAAGTTGTTCGAGCCAAGTTTACATTACCTGAACGGAAGAAGGCTTCTTCGCCCCCCAAAGCTGTTGCTACTACTTCAAGGAGAGATGCCCCTAAAGCTGATGATTTTGCTGCAGATGCTGACAGAGATGGTCTAAAACGACCTAGAGAAGGTATGCTCATTCTGTATGCCTAATATCAAACAGTATTTTATTCTTCTTTCTGTTGCCGGTATTTGTTTTAGCAAATTTCCTCAATATTATCAGCATCTCCTCGGCGCAAACCTCTTTCTCCACCTCGAAGATCTCCTATAGCTCGCAGAGGTTCTCCCAGACGGGAACCAGATTCTCCTCCCCGCCGACGCGCAGATTCTCCAGTTCGCCGCCGAGTAGATACTGCTTATCGACGGGGTGACTCACCGCCTCTTAGGAGGAGGCCTGCATCTCCTGCCAGAGGCCGTTCTCCCTCCTCTCCACCAAGGCGTTATCGATCACCTCCCAGGTTGGGGTCTTTCAAATGTTCTCTCATCGAATTGTTTGCATTAACTTATTTTCTTTTATTGGTGGAAGCTTCTGACTTGTCTAATTTTGAATAGGGCATCTCCCCGCAGGGTACGTGGTAGCCCTGTTCGACGACGATCTCCACTTCCTCCAAGGCGACGGTATGCTAACTGCTTGTCACAATCTCATCACCACCAGTATTCCTTTTAGATATTTGATTGAGAATTTTTTACATTAGGTAATAGAATATGTTATCTGATTTGATGTGTTAACCGCTGTAAGCTTTGTTCATGTAATTATGTTTTTCAATTACTCTTGAGGAACATTCATATATTATTATGTACAGGACAAGAATGTAGGTCTTTCATTAATAGGTTTGATGGCAGACAAAGTCTAGCATTCAAAGGACATAGGATTCTGTGGCTCTCTTTGTTAGTTTTAGTGCTGCAGAGATCGGGAAATATGGGGGCTAGAAGTTATTAGGACGGATAATGGGTGGCTAACAAGACCCTAGAACATTTTTCTACTTGTCTAGGATTTTTAGTGGTTGAAGTTTTAGAATCCATTACTTAGGCTATTAGGGGTTATCTGCGATCCATATAATAGAGCTAGGTGTCAATGTAATTGCTGAAAATTTAAGAGGCTAGAAGAGGAGTCTAGGAGCCCAGAGTGTGTTAAGGATTTTTGGGTTGTTTAGACGTGGTCTATCCTAGAAACTGAAATGAAAATAATTGGAGATTAGAGAAATTTCCTTGTCAGGTAGACGGTAGTAGAGCACGTTCTATTTGATTTACTGTCAGCTGTATACTTTGTTGATGGGAATAAGCCTTTCAATGACTTGAGTAACATTGGTTATGCGCATAAAGCGATCATTTTGTGGTTTGCGTTATATTCAATTTATTTTCTTGAAACAACTATAGTTGTGTTATCAATTTTGCATCATGCCTCCTACTGTGTTTTGGTTGGTCCTCTGTAATCGTGGGAATGTTCATTTATAGTTCTCCACGACGTGCTCGAAGTCCACCGAGAAGGTCTCCAATTAGCCGTCGACGTAGCCGCTCTCCTCCTATTAGGAGGCCAGCTCGTTCAAGATCAAGATCAGTATCTCCAAGAAGGTAATATATAAATACATTGTTTCTTACTTTCATAACTTGGGGCACCGTTTTTTTTTTCTTTTTTCTTTTAAAAAGAAAATGTCTATACATCTTATAGTTTCTTTTCTCTGCTGATTGTATACCCATTTCTTGCAAGAAAAAGTTCATTGCTGTAGTTTTTCAACACTACTAAAACAATTTTATGAAAGCTTTAAACATGATATGGCTGTGATGTGCTCATATTTGTCTGAAATAGCATTTCTTTATTATCGTTTTCTGATCTATTTCTCTAAAAATCTGTGGTAACTATAATGCCTTAATATGTCATGACTTCTCATGCATATGTTGTATTCATCCTTGCAGAGGGCGTGGACCACCACCTGCCAGACGTGGTAGATCATCATCCTACTCTTCATCGCCTAGCCCACGCAGGGTTTGTCTCTCTAAATATTCACTTTTATCAAAAGATTCATTTGGTTCAGTATCTAATTGCAGCTTCATCTTATGAATTTGTTTTCAGGCTCCACGGAGGGTACCAAGGAGCCGCAGTCCAAGAAAGTAAGTTTTCTCATACATGTCCCGGTGAAATCTTTTGCTATGAATGTTTTTTCTTCACCAAGAACGGACCACATTTAACATAAACTACGTTAAAAGTTTCTGTTTTATGAAAGTTAAACAGGTTTCATTTATTTTAATTATGCTAGTGATCAAAGAAATTTTAAAATTTTGGGGTCTTCCTATTTGAGGATTGCTTGTTGCTTTGTCTTGCTCATTTCTTGTCTAATTTGTTTCAGGCCGATGAGAGGAAAGAGCCCCAGTAATAGCAGCAGCAGCAGTTCACCACCCCGTAAGCCTTAACTTCGGGGTCAGTTCTTGCAACGAAGAGAATCTGATGCACACAATCTGGTCTGTCTCAGATCTCAGTACAATTGCATGAGCCGATATTCGTAGATGGTACTTTATGGTTGAAGCAGTTGATGCATTTGTCTAGTTAATATTCTGAACATTGCTGTAAACTAAATTAGTACGAGATTTTGGAGGACTAAACGTTACCTTCTATTTAATTTTACCAAGCTGTCTCCTGTCTATACTTGATGAAAACCACCCCATACCTGCTAGTTCTCAGCAGGAAGTTTGCTTATGAAAGAATTTGGTTTTTGTCATGGACTCGTGTTTTCCGTCTCTATTTCATTTTTCGACGTGATGTTACTAAATCATTTGACCAAATATTCTATTTGTCGAAGTTTTGAGAATCACATGCAAATTCGCCAAATTTAAGTAAAAACGTGTAAATTGGGGAAAGAGTAATATTATTGATCATCATTGATTATTATCAGTTAAAAGTGACACTGTGACGGTAATCCTCGAATCGTTGTTCGATGAAGTAGTAATGAACATTTTGATACAATGGATGACAAGTGATCATCAGCGAAGATAGATAACACCAAGTATTGTGAGGCAATAAGAGTAACCCAAAGTACTGTGAGACGATAAGAGATGATAGTTTTTTGAAAAGTCAAAAGTTGCTTTCGAGATTAAAAAGTTCTTTTAACAGTTGAATAATTTTTTGAAAGTTATTTACTTGATTAGAAGAGTTTTTAGAGAAAATTGATCTAATGTAAATTTTTAAGGAAGCTCTTATAAAGTAGTTTGTAGGTAATGTAAGTGTCAAATGGATCCTAAGTATAGGATCTGGCCCATCATCTATTTGTGGGCTTATATTTCTCTTAGACATAATCCTTGCGTGCCTATATGGATTCGGCCCGCTAATTCTTTCCATTAATGATGATGTCTGTAAATTAACGAGGACCAACATAAAAAAGGAAGCAAAAATATAAAGGGAAATTTGGCCAGATGACCCAGCTCATCAATGATTTTGGAGAAATGGCCCTTGACCATTAATAAAAATAAAAAAATAAATCAAAATATTTTTATTGATAAAATGACAAAATTATCCTTCAATTATTAATTAAATTCTCTCATTTCATTCCGTCATTTTGCTTCATTTCTTTTTTCCATTTTTTAAATTAAAGTCTTCTTCTTCCTCCTTTTCATCATCTTCAATCCACCAAAAACTTGAAAGATTCGAAATTTGTGAATCAACGTTTTCTTCAACGACAAAATTATTGGCTTTGACATTAATATTGAGAAAAATCAAGAAAAGGAGTAATGAAATCAATTGTAAATGGCTCCGGCGTACTCTTCTTCTGCCGGAAAACCTATCTCCGGCGACACCCATGGTCGCGCACCACCACCAGTGAATAGCACTTACCCAGACGACGAACATCATGACTTAACATCGACCAATAATGCACCAATTCGATCTGCTGTTGCTCAAAAAGGTTCGCGACGTAAAACGACACTACAGTCGTTATCTGCAACGTAAAACGACACTACAGTCGTTTTCTGCTGTAATTTAATTTTTTCCACAAAATGACATGTAATAATGGACTTACTAACACTTGAATTTTATGCTCATTACTTAATCAAGAGGAAAAAGAAAACGACACGATTGTCGTTACTGTTTTGAAAACGGCACAAGTGTCGTTCTGGCTCTAAAATGTATTTTGAAGAGCCGCGACCCGTTCGAATCACGATAATCGACAGAAAAGTAATAAAATACCGAAAAAATCAACAGAACGGCACTAGTGCCATTTTCACAACACAAGTGTCGTTCTGCCTTTAAACATGATTTCTTAGGTCCAAAACCCGTCCAAGCAACGATAATCGATACGCAGGGGATAGAGGGGGCAGGCCCCCCTCCCGGGCTCCCGGGGGTTCGGGGGCGAAGCCCCCGAATTTTTTTTTTAACTAAGAAGATTGAAGACGATGATTTGCGTACCAAAATAAGCAAGTTAGATTGAAAAATCAAAAAGACAATCAGTTTGTCAACTTTTTTAAGTTATGGAGTCCAATACTTGACGTCGTTCCGCTGGAAAAGTAGCAAAATATTAGAGAAATCAACAGAACAACAAAAGTGACGTTACTGCTTTGAGAACGTCTACTAGAACGACAAAACTGTCGTTCTGCATCAAAAATCGATTTTGAAAAATCGCGACCCGTTCGAACCACGATAATGATGAGTTGAACTCATTTAAGTTGCAGGCTGAACATGACACTGACAACATTCAAAATTTATGTTCATTAATTAATCAAGAGGAAAAAAGAAAACGACACAACTGCCGTTACTGTTTTGAAAACGTTACAAGTGTCGTTTCTGGCTCTAAAATGGATTTTGAAGAACCACGACCCCGTCCAAATCACGATAATCGACAAACGGAACTCATTTAAGTTGTAGGCTGAACACTTGTGTCGTTCTGCCTGGAAAGATAAAATTTATCAGTACAAATTTAACAATAATGAGAAAGACACCTGATGAAACATTGAGTTACGAAAAGAAAAGCAAATTGATGAAAACAGAGAGGAAAACGACACTTGTCAGAACGGCACAAGTGTCGCTATGCTGAGTGAATGTAATTCAATGAGAACGACACTAGTGCCGTTACTGTCCAGAAAACGACACTTGTGTCGTTCTGTCTGGGAAGATAAAATTTATCAGAAAACGACACTTGTGCCGTTACTATCCAATAAATACGATTTTGAAGAGCTGCGACCCATCCTAGCCATGATAATCGATAAATGAAACACATTTAAGTTGCAAGTTGAACACGCCGCTTACAAAATACTTGAGAAATGTCAATTCCTTGTACTTTCAACCGAATCTAGACTAAGACTTGTGCTTTCACCGTTTCATACCTTATATTCTATATCAATTCCACCGCTAGTTGCCACACAATCAATATTTTCGTCCTTCTTAAGTTGGGGGGTCCAATCCTTGATGTCCTTGCCTTGAAAAGTAGCAAAATACTGGAAAAATCAACAAAACGACACAATTGTCGTTCCAAGACACAAGTGTCGTTCTGCCAATAAATATAATTTTGAAGAGCCGCTACCCATCCTAGCCACGATAATCGATAAATGAAACACATTTAAGTTGCAAGTTGAACACGCCGCTTACAAAATACTTGAGATATGTCAATTCCTTGTACTTTCAACCGAATCTAGACTAAGACTTGTGCTTTCACCGTTTCATACCTTATATTCTATATCAATTCCACCGCTAGTTGCCACACAATCAATATTTTCGTCCTTCTTAAGTTGGGGGTCCAATCCTTGATGTCCTTGCCTTGAAAAGTAGCAAAATACTGGAAAAATCAACAAAACGACACAATTGTCGTTCCAAGACACAAGTGTCGTTCTGCCAATAAATATAATTTTGAAGAGCCGCGACCCATCATAGCCACGATAATCGATAAATGAAACACATTTAAGTTGCAAGTTGAACACGCCGCTTACAAAATACTTGAGATATGTCAATTTCTTGTACTTTCAACCGAATCTAGACTAAGACTTGTGCTTTCACCGTTTCATACCTTATATTCTATATCAATTCCACCGCTAGTTGCCACACAATCAATATTTTCGTCCTTCTTAAGTTGGGGGTCCAATCCTTGATGTCATTGCCTTGAAAAGTAGCAAAATACTGGAAAAATCAACAAAACGACACAAGTGTCGTTCCAAGACACAAGTGTCGTTCTGCCAATAAATATAATTTTGAAGAGCTGCGACCCATCCTAGCCACGATAATCGATAAATGAAACACATTTAATTTGCAAGTTGAACACGCCGCTTACAAAATACTTGAGATATGCCAATTCCTTGTACTTTCAACCGAATCTAGACTAAGACTTGTGCTCTCACCGTTTCATACCTTATATTCTATATCAATTCCACCGCTAGTTGCCACACAATCAATATTTTCGTCCTTCTTAAGTTGGGGGGTCCAATGCTTGATGTCCTTGCCTTGAAAAGTAGCAAAATATTGAAAAAATCAATGGAACGACACAAGTGTCGTTCTGTCAATAAATATGATTTTGAATAGCCGCGACCCATCCTAGCCACGATAATCGATAAACGGAACCTATTTAAGTTGCGATCTGAACACGCCGCTTACAAAATTTTTGAGATATGCTCATTACTTATACTTTCAAACGAATCTAGACCAAGACTTGTGATTTTACCGTTTGATACGTTATATTCTATATCATTTCCACCGTTAGTTATACATAATCAACATTTTCGTCTTTATTAGGTTGGGGTCCAATCCTTGAGGTCGTTTGATTGAAAAGTAGCAAAAAAACTTGAAAAATCAACAGAACGACACACTCTAAACGAGATTTTGAAGAGTCACGACCCGTCCGAGCCATGATAATCGATAATCTGAACTCATTTAAGGTGCGGACTGGACACGCCACTTACAACATTCGGGAGTTATGCTCATTACTTATACTTTCAAACGAATCTAGATCAATACTTGTGATTTTACCGTTTGATACCTCATATTCCATTTCAATTCCACCGTTAGTTGTCACACAATCAACATTTTCATCTTTATAAGATTGGGGGAGTCCAATCATTGATGTCCTTGCCTTGAAAAGTAGTAAAATATTAGAAAAATCAACAGAACGACACAAGTGTCGTTTCACGGTACAAGTGTCGTTCTGCCACTAAAATCGATTTTGAAGAGCCGCGACCCTTTCGAACCACAATAATCGATAAACTGAACTCATTTAAGTTGAAGGCTCAACACGCCACTTACAAAATATTGAAAAAATCAACAGAACGACACTCGTGTCATTCTGCCTCTAAACAGGATTTTGAAGAGCCACAACCCATCCGAGCCACGATAATCGATAATCTGAACTCATTTAAGGTGCGAATTGAACAGACCACTTACAACATTCGGGAGTTATGCTCATTACTTTATAAACAAGATACAGGAAAACGACACAACTGCCGTTACTGTTCTGAAAACGGCACAAGTGCCGTTCTACCTCTAAATACGAGTACGATGAGCCACGACCTGTCCCAACCACGATAATCGATAAGATGAACTCATTTAAGCTGTAGGTTGGACACACTGATTACGACGTTTTCGAGATTTGTGCATTACTTAATATAGGAAAAAGGAAAACGACTCAACTGTCGTTACTGTTTTGAAAACGACACAAGTGTCGTTACTGTTTTTGAAAACGAAATGTTAGTTGAAACATAAAGAATATCCACATTTTCTTTAGTATTTCCTACGTAAATCCATGTCCATTTGCCTTCTTCAATCTTTTTAAACTCAACAAAATAGCATACTTGTACTCATATCATTTCTACAGAATCCATAGCTGCAAATACAAGAAAAAAGTTAAATAGTTTACTCAAACATATATCAAGGTAATATGAAAATAGCTTTCATATTTAAATTATTAAAGTAGCGACATTGTATTATCAAGAACACACATCATAACATATATTGTTTCTATTTTCATTTTATATGGACGATAATGATTGTAGTGTCGTTCTACACTACGTAAACCGACTGGACTGTCGTTCTGTTCTGCAATTCGTCCAATAGTTGCGGACAATACAGAAATACAACCAACTGTGAAGAAAAATCAGCTAAAATATCATTTCATATTATATTCAACAATAAAATGATCAATGTACATGAGATTTACAAAAATACCTTTCTTTTTTCTTCAAATATTTAGAGATTTTAATAGAGATAATATAGAAACCAAAATTTTATTCAAATACTCAAAATGTAGGAAAATATAGATGAGTAATATAATAAACAACAAGATTTTGTGGAGAGGGGAGGGGGGGAAGCAAGCACAGGAGCAGGAGACGGAGAGCTTGGAGAAGAATTGGGGAAATTAATTGGATGTAAATGATATTTATGTCTTTTCATGATAAGGTTATTTTAGGTATTTTATACCCTTTATTTATTGGTTTTTTTAACTGAGACTATATTACAAATAAACATTGAAAAAAGTCTTTTTATCCAACAACATTGATTGACAGGGTGTTTTAACAAATAATCCCATATTTATTTTCAATTTTGGTTTTGCAACCTTTCGTTCTCCCTCCTCTCGCCTCAAATAAACATTGGAAAAAGTCTTTTTATCCAACAACATTGATTGACCGGGTGTTTTAACAAAGAATCCCAAATATAAAAATATATCCCAGTGCAGTAAGAGATCATTTTTTTTTTCTTTATCACTCCAGTAAGAAGGAGAAGAAGATAATCAAGCAAGCCAGGATCAAGTGGATTTTTAACTCTTGCCAATTAGTGTATAATTTTTTTTTCTGTAATTTAAACTCTCGTCTGTGTTTTGTTCGATCAATTGTCGGGTGCAGATACTTCATAAACCCTAACTTCTCCAACTTGAAGCTTTTGAAGGTAAGTTTACCTTTAAATTATCTCTATGTAAAATATTCTACGCATTTGATATGTTTTGCACGTATATATACACATAGATGGAATGAGATTTCTCAGGTCTTACGAGATATGCGAATTAAGTATATGTTATAGTGTTAAATTATTTAATTGTACAGGGAGTGTTGTTAGTGATGAAACGAACTAAAAAACTTTGAAGTTTGGATTGTGGAAATTATATCGGTTTGGACTCTAATGCATTGCGTTTAAAATTCTGTCGGAGCTGCAAATCGGAATTAGAAGGGAAATTAGAAAGTTATTATGTCACTTTTGGAAGTAAATTGAAAAGAAGAATTAATGTTTCATTTTTTCAGGACGGGAGTTGTGGTAATTTCTCGATGAGATTATTTTCTTCTTGAAGAAGAAATTCTTTTGGTCTGTGTTATAAATTCCTTTGATTTGCTACTTGCGCTAGTGGAATTGAAAAATGCATAGCCTAACCTCTATTTTTATTATATCTACTCTTTATGTTTTGGTCGGTCTTCATAGGCCTATTACTTTGCTATTGATGTATGTATAATGTTTGCAGCCAACAAAAGGAGCGAATTTGGTAGTTTGCTTATCTCTGCAAGATTCAATGGCAGGCAATGGCCTGTCAACATTAGGCCGTGTAAAACTCGTTGATCTCATACCATGTGAAGGCCTTCCTTCGGACTCATACAAATTGTCTGTTTCAACTTTGTCCCAATCTCTAGCTCAGTATTCAGCTGCCATTATCCAATTACCCGTGAATGATGGAGCCCTTTTGAGGTCTTGTTTGGAATCATCTCGTCTCTACTTCCATCAAAAACCACCTTACCCTCCTGCAGATATTATTCATCCCGATGACTTCCACGAATGGTGCAAGACATCTGGTTACCGTGCAGACCCTCAAATGTGGCAAGAGATTTTTGATTTTAGACCTGGGCTTACTACCGCAGAACCTAATAATGAAATTGAAATCCCTCCAGCTGGTTTAGTGGATATATTTTCACTACTTGGGAAAGCGTGTAGGGACATATTAGATGCCATCGGCTTTTATTTGAATCTGCGTAGTTCGCCTTTCAGCGAAATACTTGATAACGTGCCTCTTAGAAATCGGGAAATATCGTCGTCAGTGTTGTCTGTTTTTTGCCATGGGAGACCATCTTTTCAGGGTGCACAGCAACATAATTTAACAACTCAAGAAGATGGCGAATTAGTAATGTTCTCAGACCATGAACATCAGGTTGACAGAAGCCTTATAACTCTTGTCAAGTCAGATCGGGCAGGCTTGCATGTAAGAGACTTTCATGGTCATTGGGTCCCAGTGGACGGCGATCTTGGACCCCAAGAAGCAATTATTTATCCTGGGCTTGCTTTGTACCAGGCAACTGCTGGCTACATCAACCCTGCAATGCATCGTATTGATATCAGTAATCTGCAGGGTTCTATGTATGGGCGTTGTTCTCTGGCATTCAAACTCATGCCAAAATCCATGACCAGTCTCAATTGTTCAGAGATGAGGGCAGCTGGGCATGGGGTGGAAGCTCAATTCCAGCTTCCTGTATCAGTCGACGACTTTATGCAGAGATCCACTGACCAACTTCTTAATGGGAATAATTTTGCGACATTCAGTTTCCCTACAGCCCAAGATGGTAAGTATTCCTGATACTATTTTTCTTTCAGTCTATCTCATGAAGTTAATTTATCATTGCACTGAATACATTGTCTAACTTATTTATCCTAGCATGTTGACTATATGTTACGAATGGGAGAGCATCTATTAAGAAACAAAAAATGAAAGAGGAATATTTGTGGGAAGAAAGGACTGCTAGTAGGGTTGAACAAAACTCTTGAACCGAACCCCACCCGAACGAATCGAGCGGTTCTTCATAAGTTAAATACCCGAACGGGTATCTGAATCGAGTACCGATGTGTTTGTGTCGGTTCTCGAGTCTAGCCCAAAAAATGAAGAATCGAATCTAAATAATTTTTTTAATTTTTATATTGAATTAATTAAATTATTTTAATTTTTTCTAAACAAATTAGCAAATTAATTAAACAAACCAGCCAAGTCCAATCAAATTAATTTTTTGTTAGCCCAACATTTGGGCCTTATCATTCTCCTTTCCATTCCAATTTCATTTGGTAAGCAGTATGCCCACTCTCGTATAAACCCAAATCATTTGATAATTAAAACATGCATCCCCATTTCCAAATCGATTTTGAAACTCCTTCGTATCATCAGCAGCTGTAGCTACTGATTAGATCTCTGAGTGCAGTATTAGCATTAAAAAATTGGGCTACGTTAATTTGTAAAAGTTACGAATGAACATGTCATTAATTGTATTTATGTAGTGTTGCTGTAAATGTTAAAAAATTTAATTATGATACGGAACAGAACAGAACCGAACCCGAACGGTTCCATAATTATATTTGGACCCAACGGTTCCATTTATTAAATACCCGAAAATTTTGGGTCGGTTTGGTTCTGAAGAGAACTGAACCAAACCGACCCGACCAATGTTCAGCCCTAACTGCTAGTTTTGGTAGCTATTTTACCAGATTAATATAATTTTACCTTGAAGTGCTATAGCCTCCCACACTCATTACCATTCATATGATCTGCAATTTAACCATTCATGTGAATCAGCAATATTATTTGTGTCCTTGGCACGAATGCTGTCATATTGACCTTTTCCATTTTTTAACTTTGAGAAATCACGGGTTCATAATCATGATATGATGTTTCCTGCTGCTGAAACACTGTAAAAAGTTTTCTTTCATTTGGCTAATATACTAGTAGCCCTTAGAAGTTTTTAACAACAGGCCCTTGGATCAATGAAATGCTGGTACAGGATCAGTGAAACCCGTCATGAGGAAGAAGAGGAGTAATTCAAGTTGTAAACCTCTTCCACCTTCGAAGAGACTGCGACTTGAGGCTCAAAGAGTTCTGAAAGAGAGGGTTCAAGATATTGCTGATAAGAAGGGTATCAAATTGAGGTTCTGCACCCTGAAGGAGTGTGAAAATCATGTCCATTCACTAGACAGCCCTTGTGCAAATATAAGAATGGAGATTGGATGGCCGCCAGGAGTTCCATTTGTTCACCCACATGATCTTCCTAACAAGGCAAAGATTGGATTTCTTGAAACATATGAACCTGGTTGGTCCGCAACAAATGATATGGAATAGAGTTCTATTGGATTTGGACAGCCGAATTAACAGACGTCTACCTGCAATTGTAAGTCCCCTTTACAATCCCTTTCAGTTTCTATAATTAATCCACTGACTTCTATATTTTTAACTTTGTGAATGCTTACCTCTATCACAGGCACTGCCAGTCTCCTTGTACATGATAAATTCTGTCTAACCTTCTGTTATAAAGAGGCCCCATTTATAGCCAAAAGGAAAAGTAGACATCCAAAGACATTCACTAAAACTAAAGTGCTGGAGATGCACATGTTAGAACAAGAGTATGAAAACGGAAAATTCTTGCCCATGTTACAATTACATTGGTAAAGGTCACCCTTAAAACTGGTTTCTGAGGTGATGGTCATCATGTCCCCACAAGCCAACCCTTACATAGCGCATTTAGAGTCGTTACATTTTATTCATTCTTTCATAAAAGACAACCATGACAGCACATATTCCCAGCTCGATGACTTCCCAAAGCTAGTCTTCTAACAAGGGTAATTTCTAGTAGTGTGCTTGACTCGATACCTGCTGTTAAAACAGCATTGGTTACAACTCACCCTTGAAGCCGACTTGTAAGGAGGAGGAGGAGGAGGAGGAGGGGGGGGGGGGGGGGGGGTCCAAGTGAATATATCGCACAGTTCAAGCTTTAATGAATTTATAATCAATCGAGTCTAATTGAACTCCTGAAAATACCTTCTCCTTATTCTAACCAGCATTATAAAATGTGGAAGTCCTCTAGACTTTCTTGCCTTTGTTTGGGATGTCCTGCTTGTATAACATATTAACGAGTTGCCCAATTTCACCGAAGAGCGTCTCCATTTGATCATTGTGTTGACCAACTCTTTGACTATCTAGAATTCATCTAACTTTCAGATCAGTAATTTATCCTTCAGTACATCCGAGCTAACTCAATGCAATACAAAAAAAAAAATGTTGCTGCATCCATCAGTTGTCATTTGTAGAAGATGGTTATCTTTCGTCTTAGATCTCCTCCTCAAAATATGCTCATTTGTGTTGTGGCCTGTTTTGCAGGAATGTATTTTCAAAGAGACCATATTGCTCGCTTGGTCTGTCATAGCGTACTTATGGACCAGTTCAAACCTGCTTTACCGAAATTTTGTCTCTTACAAAGGTGCTAGTTTCTTGGTTTGCGATTTTCTCCCCATATGATATTATGTAACACAAGAAATTTATGTTCCATCATCCAGAAATAAAATCTGTATATGCATAAATTTTGAGAAGTGACAAAAAAAATTTTTGTGTTGTGCATCGTGATAACTTGTTTGGATGAATCATACCGATGTTGTCTTCAAGATAGCCATATGCGGTGGTGGATACAAATATTTTGAGTTGGAGGCACAATCAAACTTGCAAAGACGTTGTCAAAAAATTAAAGCATTCAATATTTTATTACAATTATTTTCTACACATTCAATTTGTTGACTTCATTAACTATGATTCATCCCGCTAAAATTAGTAAGTTCTGGCTGCAACATATTATTTGGTGTCATCTCTAATAATTTTTTCATCAAAGCTCGGATGCCATTTTAAAGAAAACAAATCGGCACACTCACAAAAACGCTCCAAGAGAAGTTTATTTTTCTTGAACAAAATAGTTTTTATTCTGCATACTCTCTTACAATTGCTTCAATCTTTTTCTCAATAGAAATTTATACTTGTACAAAGAGTATTCTATTTAATTCGCACACACGAGTCCAACATATAATTCGTGTAACATTATAGATGAATTTATGCACTTCAGATCTAATACATTTTGTGTATTATGAATTCTATTACTATAATAGATTCATGATCTTTCTTCTAGAATCAATGGTAAATAGACTATCAATGATCAATGTATCATCTTTAACATTCATAATAAGTTTCGATAAACTTCCAACATGATCAATTTCAGAATATATCACGAGGTAAACTTTTAATCTAAATACAATCAGTTTTAAAAATAAAAAATGTTAGCAAAAAATTCTAGATGGAGCGAATATGGCTAATAAATCAAATATTCCTAGATCCATACGAAGTAATTGATCAAATGGCTATGGAAAAAAAAATCATATACATGTTATACGTCCCATCAAAACAGTACTTTTATGTATGGTGCTAAAATGATAATTAATAAGATATCATGCCTCCAAGTAATGACATAATAATATAAAAAAAATCAACATTTAGAAAATTGGTGGGTCACGTGATCCACCATGACCCACCTTGGGTCTGCCCCATGGCCATATGAGAATGTCGCCTTTACGACTTGTCTTAAGTGATGTGGAGTAGCATGCTAGAGTGATTATTGATATGGGTGTGTTACCAAATTGTGTAATTTTGATTTGCCTATCATTTCAATTAATTAAGGCATGATTACAAAAATCAGGTGTAAAGTTTACACCAATTCAGAAATCAGGGGCCAAACTTTATTTTTCAAAAATCAGGTAATATATAAACATCATAACCCTAATTTTTTATCCAACCCCTCTTCTCTCTCTCTCTCTCTCCCTCCCCCTCTCCTCTCCTCCCTTCTCTGCGTTCTCCCCCTCCCCCTCCCCCTCCCCCTCCCCCCTCCTTTCTGTCGGCAGCAGCCTGCTGCCGCTGCGAATAGCAGCAAGCTGCTGCCGGTGCTCGCAGCAGCAGCGGCCGCGGCTTCCGGCGGCGGTGGTGATTTTTTGTTGGCGGATTGGTGGTTGGATGTTTATATTTGTTGTTGGTGGCGGATTTATTGTTGGTGGTGGCGGCGGATATGTCGCGGTTCAGTTTTCGTCCGTGTTTTGTGATTGGTTAGTTTGTGTTGGTCTATCCGTGACTTGTGACCAAGTATTTGTAGTGTATTTAGTCCGTGACCAAATGTTTGGTGATCTGTGACCAAATGTTTGGTAATATCTGTGACCAATCAATCAACTGTGACCTCAAATTTAATAATCTGTGACTCAAAATTAATATGTGACCAATTAATTTAAAATCTATGACCTCGAAATAATATGTGATGTAAAAAAATTTTGATCTGTGACCTCGAATAATCAAATTTGACGATATGTGACCATTAAATAAATCTGTAACTTATAATTATGAATCTGTGACCATTAATCACAAACTGTGACTTTATTATCATTATTTAATAAATATTTTTAATTAATTAAATTTATACCTGATTTTTGAAATTTCAAACTATTTACCTTATTTTTGAATTGAGGTAAAGAAAATACCTTAAATATGAATTTTTCCCATTAATTAACTCAACTTTAAATGATTATAAAATCTTTCCTAACGGTCTTAAATGTGTATTTTAATTTTTAATTTTTCCATTATCCAAATTTAAATAAAAAGTAGTTGAAACATAAGAATATGATGAAAATGTTGGAGGATCGGATTCCAAGGCCCATTGAAAACATTTCAACAAAGCCCAAATTCATAAAAAGCCCACATTTGTGACCTAAGGATTTACCTACAACTTTCATCCTCCCAATATATGTAAACGAAGAGCAACACAAAACCCTAATCCGCACACGGTGCTCAAAGAAAATGGTGAAGTTCTTGAAGCCGAACAAGGCGGTGGTCTTGCTGCAGGGGCGATTCGCCGGCCACAAGGCCACTATTGTGAAGAATTTCGATGACGGCACCCGCGACCGTCCCTACGGCCATTGCCTGGTCGCCGGCATTGCAAAGTACCCTAGCAAGGTTATCCGCAAGGATTCTGCCAAAAAGCAGGCAAAAAAGTCGCGCGTGAAGGCATTCGTCAAGGTCGTCAACTATAACCACATCATGCCTACGCGCTACACGCTCGACGTCGATCTCAAGGACATCGTCACTGCTGACTCACTCGTCTCGCGTGACAAGAAGGTGACAGCTAGCAAGGAGATCAAAGCCAGGTTGGAAGAGAGGTTTAAGACGGGCAAGAATAGATGGTTTTTCTCTAAGCTTAGATTCTGAGGTGAAAAAGTTATAAAATAATGTGATTTTTGTTATTTGGGAGAATTGTCGTGTTTAATTTGGATTGTATTGCTAGATATTTTGACTGGTGAAGTTCTCTAGTTTTTGCTATTGATTAATTGATCTTATTTTGGTTATGATTTTTTTATCAAATATAGCTTTGGTTAATGCTTGTGGGGTCTTTTACTTTACTTATTTGGATTGATTTTTAGTAAAGATTATTATTCATGCAGTTGGTAAAATGCATTGATCGGGTGGACATGATTAGTTCGAATTGATTCGATGGTCATCAACTTGATTCTTCAAACTAGTATTGAGTGATTGTATCCACGTTGATTATTGAAGATGTCAATGACTAACCATGTTATATTCCGTATGCTGTATACACTTGCATTTTGCTTGTAATTATATTTTTGTGCGTGTGGGTTGGTTTATCTCCATTTCATAACTGCAGATATATATTGAAAAACTTCATCTTTGTGGAGCAGAGTTATCAAATATGCATTTCTAGGAACTTGTGCTTGGTATATGGATATGACAATTGAGACTTGAAATCTGTGAATTTGTGGTACTCGTAAATTTTGGGAGTTTGGTTCAATGATCTTGAGAAGCATTTGTTGACTTGAGACCTCAACTATTCCTGTAAATTCCAGTTTTATCGTGGTTTGGAGTATACAGCATTGACTAAGATTCTTTTGCCTAGTTGCATCAAAGCAGTTTTAATAATATGTAGGCTAGTTCTGCTAGATAGGTTTGTGTATAATCAGTTTGTTGTTTGCACACCATCTCTACGATTGAGTATCATTTAGAAATCCTATGATTATCAGTTTGAAAAAATTGGTTTTTGGATTGATAGGGATTATATATCCATATTGCTATTAATATTGATAGTTGAAGTTTCATAATTTTTTTTTATGAATTTAATTAGATGACTTCGGTCATGATTCTTTTGGAATGTCTTTGGTTCAGGCTTGTCGGTACCTGAATTTAATTTCTTTTTGGGTTTGTGTTAGTTAATCAGTATAGATTAATTTATATCTTATTCGTATTGTCGCAGTCTAAAATAGGCATCTAACAATCAGTTCCAGTGGGGCATGTGATATTCTTTGATGCTGTAGGATTGAAAAATTTGTAAAATAATTCAAAATTTGAATGGATAGCTTTTTTATTCTCAGGCTCAATGCCGTGCTGCCAAATGCAACAATAATGTCTCTTTTGCATGTAGCCGGAATCTTGTTGCTATAATTGTTTTAAAGATGCCTTGTATGGATTGCAATGTCATCAATTTGCTCTATAAATTATAATGACTAGAATTATTTTCTCATAATTGTTTCAATATTAATATTTACTCTGTGCATCAGCATCTGGCTTGAATTTTGTATTTGCACCCGGAAATGTGCAAATATTCCTCAGACTTTTTCTATTTTTTCTATATTTGATGTGAATTGGTCGCGAAATAGGGCAATATAACTTGAATGCATTAATAGTTGGTTAGAATGTGCAAGTCTGTAACAACAAATCCTTGAAAATGATATACCGAAAATTGGTCTGGATTGCGTATGCAACCGATATGCCTATTTTGCAATCTGAACAGAGTGGTCCTCGGTTCGGATATAGTTTCCCAGAATCTTGAGTCTATAAATCATTTGATATAATATCATCGTCAAGTCATTCACGGTTTAGCTCCATGGCACTGAAAATGTATGAATTGAATCACAGGGCACAGCAATCAAACATCAATCACTTCCCCGACTTAAGTGCAACTTTAGTTATTTAAGATAGTGCGGCAATCGACTGTCATTTCTTTTATGACTATGGCTAAGCCGGACCCTCTCTTTCAGTTCTCACCCGATTAATTGATTTTAAGTGAGTTAACCCGTAAAAAGACTTGGCTTGGGAGGAAGCACTGTCATGCCCAGCAGTCTGGTTTCATGTCACTCAAGTGAAGACAGTGTGAACTGCCCCGCAGAAGTCACGAGACATTCGAAGCTGTTTTTTTAGCATGTCAGTCGAGGAAGGCTACAAGACTCGAAAACATCACATGGTTGGATCATCTAAAAGCATGTTTGTTTATTTCATTGGGAATTTGGTCTTTGACAGACTTTGGCTAAGTCCATATTTCCCAAATATTTAAGTTTTGAACATAAACAATTCAAAGATGTAGCCACAACAACTACATGGGCATGTGCTTTTCCAAAGCTTCTTTGGAAAGTAATTATGAACGGTTTAAATTATAAACAGACAGAAATTAGTGGTGAATGAGTGTAAATTTCACCAAATGTGCTAAAAATTGATCAAACCAATCACAAATTGTTTATAATCATTCTATTTTGGTTGGGTCTTGAAACGAGAGGGAGAGATATTTCTTAAAAAATGATACTCTTGAAAAGAAATTCTCATTTTGATCAGGCATGCTTTCAAAATCTATTTCCCGCTAGAATTACAATAAGAAGAATGAATGACCTAGTTGTCAGCTACTTATTGGTTAAAGAAACCCGGACCGGCCTGTGAGAGAAGTTCCTCGCCAGCATCCTTGCCCATCATTATCATGTCTTCAAAAGCATATGGGCCTCTTCGAGAGGTTTCGAGTACTGAAGGGTTGAACACGAGAAAATATACGTTAAAACAGCGGTAAATTTTCATTTATCTTTCCTATCCTCAAGTTACCGTAGACATACCTCGGGCTCCATCTGGGGATGCCACCAATGCTTTAAAAATACAATTTCCATCCTCATCCCTACGAGCGTATCCTGCAATTGGAGTTCGACAAGAACCCTCCAATTTCTCTAGAAAAGCTCTCTCGCATGAAACTGCTAATCTGGTGTCCTCGTGATTTAAGGACGCCAAGTAATTAGCCTGCAGAAGAAACATTTGAATTAGAGAAAATAACTGGACGATGAAGAGAGGCATGAGTAACTTTTTTTTCTACGATCTGCACGGGAAGATAAACAAGAATTCTTGAATGGTACACACACAACCAAACACGTATATGTGAGTAGAAATAATAAGAAAATGACAAGGAAAACCAGCAACTTCCCAGTTAGAGGTATGCTCATAGCAGAATTCGACAAATGTTTGGCTTGATTGTGTGGCACGTCATTAACTTGATAATAATATCAATTGTAATGTGCAATAAATAACTACTTTTTAGAACCAGATTAGATTGAATATAAACTTGAGCTTCACCCAAAATTTATGACCACGCTAACTTCCTTAAACTTTCATAAACATGCCCTTTAGCGACAGAAAATGAGAAGGTAATCTCAATTGAATCTGTGCAACGGAAGATACGGGAAGTACTGGGGTGGGGAATATTGTTACTCTTATATAACAGAAGCCTTTGACAGGTTTATATACGTGAATGGTTTGAACAAACCAGAAAAAATTCAAGTGTGGAAGTATCAATTCGTATTCTTTGGCATGATACGGAACCAAAACTCTCCTACGTAAATGCAAAGATTGGGAAGATGGAACCAAAAGAGATCAAGGTGAAGATATTTAGAAAAAATAACAAATTAGAGATTGTGCAGCGTAGCCGTACCATCTTTTCATCATCACTTCTACAGGCAATCCCAATAGCTCCTTGAGCAACAGCTGGAAGCATATCATCAATAGACAGAACAGCAGTAACATTTTCTGTCATGTTGAGGCGTTTGAGCCCGGCTAATGCCAATAATGTTGCTTGGACAACTCCCTCATTTAATTTTCTTAATCTTGTTTGTACATTGCCTCGAAAGTTCTCGAGCACCTATAAATAAATTGGAGTAAGAAAACATAGCAGTGAAGCAGAATGAGACAGCATAAACAGCCACCCAAGATTTTTGAAGAGTAAATAATGCTGATTGAAAAGCCATATCAAGCAAGCCAGAGAGGACAGGCCGAACTCATACTCAGCATCCATCTTGTATCGTGTAGTTGCAACTTTAAAAGAATCTTTGAAATGAACCTGCCAACTCCATGTGAACTTACCTATCAATAGGGAACTTTAACTCGAGAAATGTGAAATTTTGTCAAGCTTTTATACCTAACAAGGTGCATACTCATGTCCTTGAGAGATGTTATGTTACAAGAGAATTTTACAAGTAGCTTGATCCATTTGTATTGGAGATACGTTACAAATATAACCTGATACAGGTCAGAGAATGTGACATTCACAAAAACGTAGGACATGTACGTGTAGACAAATCAAATAACCATAGATATAATCAACTGAGAGATCTTAACAGCATTGGTAGAACTGCAAGAGATGAAAGGAGAAATTTTGTAGAAAAAGTAAAAGAGAAAGGAAATAGGAAATTCTTAAAGTATAACACAGTAGTTTTGGCAAAATTCCACATTTCAAAATAATGTAAATAACAATTGTTCTTAAAAATGTCTTCGGTGAGTCTCTGTCCGTGGTAAACAGATTAGAAGCATCCCTGGTGTCTTTGTGACATGCCCACCTGTTGACTAAACTATAAAGCCTATGTTTGAGCTCCATTTTTCCCAAAACTCATAATTTCTAAAACTCATTTTCTACCACACATTATCCCATACAATAATTTTACATGTAAACCCAAAATTTTTCCCTATTTTTTAATCACATCTCCAAAAAAATTACTATTCCACAATCGATTTTTCTCCAAATTTGGGGCTCAAACAGGGCCAAAACATTAATACCTGATCTGAGTTTGTCACTGAAACAGTTACTGAGGAGGATTTTCTAACACAATGAATAAATCAATTTACTATATAACAAGAAAGCAAGATGATTTTTTATAACATCACATGCTCACATTTAGTGATGGATATCTGTGGAGTATTTGGGACTTCCTTCTTAGTGAAGCAGTGCCCACAGTGCTTCCAGCTGGAAGCTCAGGCAATGAAGCTGCAGTCAAACAAATAAATGCATCCCGGACATCCTCACGTGGAAGATTGCAAGGTAATATTGTCTTGTCAGGAAGGTAAGTGGGAACATCTTTCATTGAGTGGACAGCTATATCAATTTCACTATTAATGAGTGCCTCGTCTATTTCTTTTGTGAACAGGCCCTTTCCTCCAATATCTGCCAGTGGCTGACTTAATATTTTATCACCAGTGGTTTTAATGATCACAATTTGAATGGCACCCTCTTCAGCTAAGTCAGGGTGTGTCTCTATCAGCTTATTCTGTGTTTCATAAGCTTGGGCAAGGGCCAGTGGGCTGTAATACAGAAACAATAGTTATAATAAATTAATCAGTAAATTTAAGAATCAAAATGATTTTTTTGTATTAGAAATGGAAATATACTATATCAATGGTTAAATTGCACAGCTTATGGAATATATAGAGTAAGGGAACCATATCTTCCTATGATCATTTTGGGATATTGTATTTAATATGTTACAGTAGAAAGGTTAGAAAGCTTCTTGTTCAACATTGAGAAAATGTGATTAGCAAAAGGGAAAAAAAGAAGAAAGCAATACAAAGGGAGAGGAGAGAATTTTTTGTATAGTTTGTCCATAATTTCATAGGTGTTAATTTTAGGCTGCTGGTGTCAATGGCACATCTTCTTTTACCACTGAACTTTTAAAGATTACTAATTAATGCACAAGTCATAACATAACAAAGGCAGAATGTCAAGTATCCTTATACTGTGTCATCCTTGGTAGCAGAGAGAATGTCCAACATTATATTTCATAATGGCCGACATGTACTAATATATTTCAGTTCAAGTTGCACAAAGTGAAGGATACACAAATCACCACAATCTGCTTTAGATTTTTGCTTTCATTCCAGCTATTATCAGAAGGTGAAAGTCTAGTCCATTTCATTATGAATTCAGTGCTGGTATGACTGCATGGGAAGGGGAATTTTTATACCATGTGTATAACATACCAATTTCTCTCCTGTTAAGGCTTAGTACCTGGCAAGCGAATTAGTTCTGGGTTATTCCCGTCTCTTTATTTTATTGATGCACCACAGAGTGTCACTTGTATTAAACTATCCTTAGAAAAAGGAGAGCTGAGGGGGAATATGCATAGTGGACCACACTGTTTAAGTAGGCAGTTCTTTCTGCAGTTCTCCTTGAAATTTGAATTCCAAATCCTTAAAAGTGACTGCCGAAATTGGATTGGCACTATTTATTTTATAACAATCTCCGACCAAACTAAGAGATTTCATTGATATCAAAGCTAAATACTCCGCATGTGACATGGAATATGACCTCTAATTCTTTTCTTTAATTCTATGGGGCACATATGGCCTATAACGAGAACATAATCAAGGCATTCTTCTTACACACTTTTATGACATAACAAATCCTTAATGAAGAATTTCGAAGGTCCATAAAGCAGATGCGCACATTTGATGTTTTTCATGCAACTTTTGGTACTCTCACCATCAAAACTGATATATACATCTTCAGAATTGCAAATACCCCATCCATATCATTTCTCCAAACAAAAATCCTTCATATTCATTATTAGCTTGATTGGCAGATGAATTCATGAGATGAGGACAGGACGTTTCATCTCTCAATAAATGATCAAAAAGCCATATTGCAGTCATAATGAGATCCCACAAAGAAAAACTCTATGTTTCCAAGTCATATATTAGTTAAATAAAATGCTAAAAGCAACTATAATGCCTTAGTTAGCCTCTTGGGAATGCCTGATGTCCGGTTCATTTTTTAGACAATTACAGGAACAAATACTCATACATGAGAAGTAAATAAGTAGTGAGTTGAAAACCACAATGCCTGATGCACATCTCTTTCCACGTTTACTTTCCAAATGTAAATTTCTCATTTTCTCATCGAAACAGAGATAGCATTTACTTCTCATTACCTCATTACTCTCAATTGAAACCAGGATTCTATTTTAATAAAAATATTAAAACATTCACAAAAATTCAAGCTCAAGAATGTCCACCCATCCATCTTAATTTAAGCTCGAGAATCCATTTTAATTGCAATATACTCTTACCCATCGTAACACAAGCTCAATGTGCAATCTCTATCGCAGAAATAAAATAATAATAATAAAAATAAATAAATAAAACAGTCAACCGTGCATTTTAATACTAAAGTTTAACAATAATCAACCCATACCCAGAAAGTCAAATTACGAGCTTTACCTTCCCCGAGTGCCAATTCTAATCACAGCAGCCTTAGTTTGAGTCTGCTGTTCAACAGCAACAGAATCCCTAATGACCAGATTTCTTTTCCGTTGGCTATAAAGTGGAGATTTAAGGCATGGCAAAGAGAGCCCGAGAGCTGAAACTGAGCGACCAGCAAATGCCCTTGTGTTTACACGGAATGGGCCTTGATTTGCATTAGCTATGATCTCCATATTAATCGAATGGAGAGAAGATAGAAAGTAGAACAGAGATTTGTGTGAGGGGTTTTGAATTTTTGGTTCAAAGATTTGAGCTTGCAACTTATCCACCAGGTCATCGGACACGTCAGCAATTTGAAATCTTGGAAAGTGTATTTGTAGGACCCCTCACCATCCACTGACCAATTATCTGTTACCACACCTCCACCGAATTCTTCCCTTTGCCAACTGGATTGGGTTGTAAAAGGGAAAGGTCAATGCAAAATTACAAAATAAAAGAAATAAGATTTACGACTATTACTTACTATATTGTATTCATAATTTCCATAAAATTTATTTAGGGTCCGTTTGATTGCGAGGTGGAAAATGGGTGAAAAGAAAATATTTTAAAGAGAAATTTTCTAGAAATTGTTTTACTAGGAATTTTAATTAATTGTGTTTGATTGATATAATTTTTTATGGAAAATATTGAAAGTTTGGAGTCTGTTTGACTTCATTTTTTATGGAAATTATTCATTAAAATAATAATATTTTCTATTATTGAGTTTAGAATTTGTTTCAATTGCAAAAAATTAAAAATTAAAAATTAAAAATTTAAAAAAAAATCATACTGAATATCATTCGTTTGACTTTGTTTTGCATGAAAAATGTCATTAAAAGTGAACATTTTTTTTTTACCATTGCATCTAGAATTTATTCCAATTGCCAAACAAAAAAATCTGAAAAATATTTACCCACCAAAATATTAATAATTTATTTTCCTAAAAAGTGAAAAATTTGGAAAGTTGTAAAATATTTTCCCGATAAAATTTTGCCCATCAAACACTACAAAAGTTGAAAAATATTTTCTATTTTCCATTAAAAAAATTATGCCTATCAAATGAAGTCTTACATCTATAACAAATTGTAATTAACATTGTTTTAATATTTTTTACGAAAAAAATACCCCTAAAAACACTCTTTTATGTTCTCCGTTTTAACTATCCATTTTCGTAGCAGTTGTCCATTTTTCATAGCAGTACTCTTTATGTTGTCGATCTTGAAGACTTTGATAAACTTTTTTTTAAGTGATTATTTATGTGGATTTCACAAATTTTTTAGAGATTTTTATGGATTTATTGGAAGTCTTTTGTAGACTTTTATAAACTTTCATTTAAAAACTTTTGTAGAATTCAAAAGATTTTTTAAGACTTTCATTTAAGATAGAATTTATGTAAATCTAGTATAATATTATGAAATTATCATATATAAGGTGATACTTCCGCTATTCTCTCTTCTCCTTCTTTTTTCCCTATATAATAAAAAATATTTAAAAAAATAAAAATAAAACCTTAATTAAATAAATAATTATATATAAAAAATAAATTTAATATTCAGCATTATTAATATAATATATCTTTAATATATATATAAACAATAAGAGAGATAAAAGGAAAATAGAAAAAAATATAAATTTTAATCATAACTCTAATATTCGTAGAAGAGAAAAAGAAATAGAAATATTAAAAAAAAATACATATTAATTCTTTTTTGTTTTATGTGAAAGTCTCCCAAAATCTTGTGATTAATGAGAGACAAATCTTGAATTTTTATTTTAGTACTTTATGATTAAAAGTTAGCACCAATATTTTTAGAGAGTTTCCAAAAGTCTACATTGAATAATTATAAACTTTCTAAATCCCAAAAAATCATTAAAAGTCTCAATTGAATACCCAAGCATATGTCCTTAAGAGCTCGAATTCTAATTATTTGATCAATTTGGATCCTAGAAAGATATCTTCTTCGCCTTCCACTTAAAAAGCGTAGGAAAGGTCTAAATCCAATCTCAGATGAATTAAATAGGAAGAACGGTCAAAAGCAGTAAATCATCTCGCAAATATCATCAACATGAACCTTTATAAAACTATTATTAACAATATCACCTTAAAAGTTTTAGGGAACAATAAATTTCTAAGGTATTTACTTCACACCATTTCAAAAATACAAAAACGAGTTTCAATTTTCAAAAATCAAGTTTTTTAAATTTTTATTTATGAAATAATATATTATTAAATCAATTTATTATTATGTATTTAATTTTAATATAACATAATTATCCCACCCCACCTCACCTCCCCTATCGTTCCGGAGACTATCTCGGCTGCTGTTCCAGTCACAACTCTTCTCCGACGACCATTTCGACGGCTGCCCCTGATTCCCATGACCATTCCGCCTTCGCGTTATTCCGACGCTGCTCCGATTCCGACAAGTGTTTCAACTCCGGCGAATATATTAACGTCACAGATCTGTGCAAGTTGGTCACAATTCAAAATTTTCATAGGTCACAATTTGTTCATCAATCACAAATTAAAATTTTAAAGATCACAATTTGTTCATCGATCACAAATCACAAAATTTATAAGCCACACTACTTTTTTTATGGTCATAATCACCATATTAATTGAACATAAATTATATTTATATCACAATTTATCAAATTATTGGTCATGAATTAATTATTTTTAGATCACACAGCATGTATTGGTCACACACCAACCGAATTATTGGTCACAAACAATTTAATCATTTGTGACCACCACCAAATCGTTTGTGACCACTTCGCCACTGCCTCCACTAGCGGCACCACCACCGTAGCCGCCCAACATCAATATCTCAAACGAATAAAACACCACACCCTCCCACCAGCACTTTCACCACCCCTAAAATCGCATTGACCAAAAAAAACTATCATTACTTCACCATCACCAAGACGGCAGCGACGACAATGCCACCAACACCAACACAACCGTTTCAAAGCTCCAACTCACCACCTCAAAAACCCCAACACCACCAAAACACGTAACCACGACCGCCACACCACTCCAACAACAACAAAAACAGCGATCTCAACACCACGGAACCACAGTCGTCGTCTCACACACTTGACACCCAACCGTCGCAACCACTCACATGCTCAACTGCGCCGCCAGCACCCATACACACATGATTTGTGAATCTGGGCTTTTGTTGACTGATTACAGAAATAGGGGAAAATCAAATAATTAATGACGTATACATATTACAGAACATACAAATCGATCAAACCATTAAAAACAAAAAAAAATAGATCTGACCCACCTCGGACCATGGACCGCATAAGGACGTTGTCACGGCGCGACTGCACCTGCTATGTCGCCGGATCGAAGAGAGAAGTTTGAGAGAGAGAGAAGCACGATGAGGTAGAGAAAAAGAGACGCTTGGATTTGTGTTTCAGATCCATAGAAAAGAAAAGAGAGAAGTCGACGGATATGGAAGAGGGCACGAGCGCAATCGTCGTCAATGGTGGCGACGACGTGGAGCAGAGAGACGGGAGGAAGAATTGAGAGGATATAGGTTAATGATTTTAGGGTTTCGGGTAGATATAAGGTATATATAAGTTAATTTATTGTAAATAAAAATAAAAAAATGTTTTGAAATTATTAATTAAAACATGATTTTTGCAATATGAAACTTGAATTAGGATTTATGAAAATGGTAATTTAAAAGTAGGGGTGGATGTAATTTCCTCAAAGTTTTATCTTTCGAAGTGGGTTACATGGGCCAGAGTAACAATGGGAAAAAATTCAGGTGTTGGGTGCTCTTGTAGGGGAATTTTTATGGGTCCATTTAAAAAAGAAAATTACGTATTTTGTTCAGTGCCCTCAATTCTCGCTGGACTAATTCAGAACAGTCGGGCCCAATGTCATGAGGCCCTTAATCTAGCACACTTAATTCGGACCTGTTGAAATGGCTTTGAGTGGAGTGGGCCAAAAAGCCCATCGAGGCAGTAGATTCCATGCACACACCATGATCACCATCTCCAAACCAAACGGTCAAATTATGGCAAGGCTTTAAATGATGATAGACAACTGCATGACCCCACAAACTACCACGGTAAGTTGTCCGGCAACTTTCTTGAAATTTAATAAAGCAAAAGAGGCATCTATTTTTCTTTTATTCGTTTTGATAAAATTTAGGGATAATTGTATCCACGATATCAAAATTTTTATTTATTAGCAGATTTTGTCAAAACATTTCATTTGTGTAACTCATGATATCAAACTTTTCATTTTTACCATCAACGATATCGAACCTTTCAAAACGTTCGCAACTGAAATCCAAATGGATGGTTTCTTTTAATTTGACTGTTAGTTGACCAAATAATTGATTTTGACAATAATATTGATTGATTTTAAAAGGTAAAAATGATAATTTTACATTTTTAATAATCAAATAATTAAAATTTTAAATTCATTCCACCTTCTTCTCCACCCACCCCAAATCTGCAAATTTGGGTTTGGAACTTCGAGAATGCTTCAACAAGTTCATGAATAGAGTCCCCAGAATCGAATATGTTCTATGCTGCAATGACAGTGGCTCTAAGCAACTCTGCATGTGCATTTAGCCCAAAACTTCTTAATTGACCATGGAATCAGAAATCCAAAACTTCATCCGGAACAGTTCATCTTGTTCCTACCCCCCACACTTACGCCCACCTTCCCTCACCCAACCCCAACCAGACGAACCAAAATTCACCTACAAGTCTACAACCACCGTACCGACGATCACAATCCACTCACACACAAGCTGCAATGGACCGCCACAAGTGTCTCCTCGCAAATTAGCAACAAGAAATAGATCTTACCAAAAACTTGCTTAGACGTTGTACAAAAAATCCCTAAACCCTTTTCAATCTCTTATCTCTTCTTCTCCTCTTTTGGTCAAGATAGTTTCTTTAGTGGACCATTTCAGTAGGAAATCCATATTTTTACCAAGAAACTCCATTTCTGATCGGTTGTTAAGTCTAAATCTCTAATCTGACCTACGTAGATCTATATTGTTGGGCAATAGGTTTCTAATGATATGGATTCGAGGATTCGAAGAGGCTGATTTCCCATATTTGCAAATTGGGGGGGGGGGGTGGGGTGTGGAAAAAGAAGAAGACTATGAAATGAGTTTTTAATTTTAATTATTTTATTTTGGTTATTTTATTATTTAAAAATGTAAATTTACTATTTTAACCTTTTAAAAAACTAGTGTGCATTACTTCAAAGTCAATTGTTTGGTCAACTAACGATCACACTAACACAAATAATCCATTTTGACTTTGGTTGCAGACATTTTGAAAGGTTGGTAGCAAAAATAAAATGTTTGCTACGGTAGATGACACAAATAAAAGGTTTGGTGCTGCTGCTACAATTATACCTAAAACTTATATCACATCAATTGGGAATTGCAATAAGAACATAAAAGCTAAAATATTTATCATTTTACTGTATTTTTATTGTTTAGGTGTATATGAAACTACGAATGATAGTATGGAATTGGCGTAAAAATCAAATTTTACACATAACAAATGTTTGGACTCATGTGAAGTTGGGAGTTAAAAGAAATAGTTATTGAATGTACATGTCTAAAAGATGATATCAGATCGGTTAAATAGAAATCAAGTAAATATAATATAATACACACACACATTCAATAATTGACATGAGGCAAAGTGGAACCAAAAGGCTATTAATATGATGGGAGAAGCAAGGGCGACTGTGGGAGATAGAGGATGGGCAACATCGAAAGAAATTAGGAGTGAATAAAATGATCGACTGTTATTTTATTCAATCCTTTTTTCTCCTCTTTTTCCTTATCCATCACCAATTTTTACCCACGAAACAATATTTCATGTACTTGTCATGTAACACTCTTAACAAACATGTTGAATTTCATTTCGCAAGTATAATTTCAGGCACCACGAAATTAAAGATTAAAGTACTCAATAATGCAAAAGTTGGAGGCTCTCGAATGCAAATTCCCCCAAAATATTTGGTGACATATATATAAAGTAAAAAATTCTTTAAGTAGTCAATTAGATACCCAAACGACTCCACATTTTCTTGGGAATCTCATTCATCTCCTCCACCAAGATATAAAACCAAACTTTGAATCTGACACACTCTCCAGTTGTGGGTGATCATCACATGTAGAAGTGGCAATGCAACTTTAAGTTAAAAAAAAAAAGGAAAGAAAAAAGAGAAAAACCCACCAAGTCAATTGCCTTTAAAAGAGGGGAAGCACAAGCATGCATTCTCAATTTTGATCCCAACAACACGCATTAACTCCAAAATCTAATCTTCTCTCATCCAAATCAATGTGTAGTGTGACTTGTGACCCACTACTCTACTTTTTTGTCACGCTTTTTTTGCTTATTTTACTTTACTTTCCTGCTCTTTAGACATTTGAGATGGTTATAGGGAACTTGTAGTCTATGCAGATGGGAACAATAATATAATTTAATAAAAGATCAATGAACACTTATTGGGGAATCCACACACGTCCTTGATTCTACCTTTTTCATCTAACTGGTGGATTAGGGATTACAGTTTCATCATTTTTTACCAAGTGAAATGGACCAAATTGGGTCCCAAATTCTTGGAATTTCGATTGAGAAAAGAAAAATCAGGTGGTATGTTTTTTCAATTATTCTTATTTTCAGATAAGGAAATAAACTTGTGAGAAAACAGGAGTAACGTATTATGTAGATTTGTAGCATCATATTAGAGGTATAAAAACCAGTTAATAGGATCGAGCAGGCTACATGGCTAACGTACTAGACCCGCTAAAGAAATATTCTAGAAATTCCAAATGACTCTTAGGGTCCATTTGATTGCAGATGTGGAAAATGAGTGGAAATAAAATATTTTATAGGGAATTGGTTTTTCTAAAAATTGTATTACTGGGAATTGTTATTAATTGTGGTTGATTGATATAATTTTTCATGGAAAATGTTAAAAGTTTGTCCGTTTGGCTTCGTTTTTTATGAAAATTGTCTATTACAGTGATATTATTTTCTACCATTGAGTCTAGAATTTGTTCCAATTACCAAAAAAAATTGAAAAAAAATAAACATACCGAATACCATTCGTTTGACTTTGTTTTGTATGGAAATTATCAATAAAAATGATTTTTTTTTACCATTGTATATAAATTTTTTTTTTTCAATTGCCAAAAAAAAAAAAAATTGAAAAATATTTACTCACCAAAATATCAAGAATTTATTTTCCTCAAAAATATTGAAAATCTGGAAAGTTGAAAAATGGAAAAAAAAAATCATTTTTTCATCAAAGTTTAGTGTTTGTTTGACTTTATTTTGTATGAAAATTGTCCATTAAAGTGAAAAGTTTTTTTACAATTGGTTATGAAATTTGTTTTCATTGAAAAAAAAAAACGCAGTCAACTGGAAAATCAATTCCCACCCCAAAAAAGGGGAAAATCAGGCGCGTGAGCAAGGAGCAAGAAAAGAAATTCCCATCAACTTTTAGCTCATCAAACATGACATTAGATGGGAAATGAAAAAGAAATTCCTAGTTCCATGAAATTTAATGCCCATCAAAAAGGTCGTAGAGGTACGAAAACAAGAATGATGGAGAGCTGGCTATTCTCATGTTAGGTTAAACTTAAACAATGGGGCTCTTCACAAGTGTTTTGGTCCGACTATTTTATTTTTATTTTTTTGAGCTAGTTAATGATTTTAGCATTCTTGCTGTAAATCAATTCAATAAGGACAAGCTTAGAATCAATTCTTGCCCAAGCATGGAAATTAGGGAAAAGTTAAAAGCTTTGGATGCCAAAGCAAAGTAACAAGATTCCTCTAGGGCCTGACTCATGATCCATAATATCCTGTACCTAAATATTGCATTACGTAAGGTAAAATATGGGTGGGTTTGGGGATTTTAATGATTAATATTTAATTATTACTTTATAACAAGTTGATTAATAATGCAAAACCAACCCATGCCTTCCTCGAACTAATCCTATGATGGAAGCTTAATTATTAAAATAATTGATTTGTTTTGGATACTAATTCACAGTCTGTTCTATTTGTCTCCTTAGTTGCAGCTAAATTGTCTATTTTCACATAAAAATCTACAATACTGCAATGGTAGATATTAGTAATTACCTGAAAATTGCCTAGAAAGAATCACTTACAGTATTTTTATATAAATATTCTCCTTTTATCTTTGTCTTTTTATCTTCGCGATATATTTAAGATCGTGAACTGAACGCGATTTGACAAGATTAAGAAAGAATAAAGAATTGTCTTGTTCATTTTTATCGAATCGTATAAATTCAAATTGGGACGAGCAATTTTGTTTCTTTAACCTAAGATGATAATATCGAAGCGTGACAGCGCAGTTCAAGGGCCGTGAGCGAGGTGCCTATTTTCAAGATGCTTTAAAATTGATGTACAAACAACCACACGAAACTATGGTGTGTACATGCTTTTCCATGAGATATATTTATGGTGTTTTAATTAATACATAAAAAAATGCACATAACACAAGGGTGAGACCCATTATAAATAAAAAATGAGAAAAAAACCCACCCCTTTTGTATTTGTGAGTATCTGTGAACCGACCACCCCACCCCCCTGTGAACCTCCTTCTGGTAGCCAAGCATGGTTCTTTTAAATTACACATTTTATAGGATTTAAAGTTTTCATCAGTTTTTATTAAAGCTAAAACTTCGAACCTTTTTCATCTTTTAGGTAATTTATAATGTTATTCGTAGTGAAAACTATCAGCAATCTTCGTACGAAGTTTATATGTGGCAATTTGTGATTGTGTATTAATGTGGTATTTTTTTATTAACTTGTGCATCGAATCCCAAATTGCTACATATATGTCACATAGGAAGAATATCGTTGGTCTTCACTGCGAATAATATTACTCTCAAGTATAATTTTTCTTCTACTTTAAAACTAAGCGTAGAGTTCTACAATTCTTAAATTAAATATACCTAAGTGCGATAAATATTAAATATGACTTTACTGTTTTAAAAACTTGAATTATTAATTAGACATTCATGGCAAAATTTAGGTATTATTTTGCTTTCAATTTTCAAATATGTGAGAGAAATTCAAACCCGTGCCGTTGGGGAAGAGGCGAGCGTTTCTCATTTATGAATCACAGGAAATTGCAACCTCAACTGCCACGTCGGCCAAACTAACCTCGAATCTTCCTCGCACTTGACCGCACATTCCCATACTTGCAAGGAAGGACCCCTTGGTATAGATCTGTGTGTATATCTAGAGCAATACATTGAGCGTAAGATTTTTTTAAATATTATTTAATGAAACTATGAATTAAAAATTCCCATATCTTCCTTAGAATATGAGATAGTGTACCAATAGTCACATTGACACAATCAGGAAATTATGTTTTTGCCCTTTTAGTTGGCAATAAATCCGTTCGGTCGACTGAAGTAGTCTACTGGCCCCTCGAGGCACATCCCAACTAGCAAAGGACGGGACTCCTACTTGCGTAGACTCCAAGATTAGTCGTCGAAGGTGGACATCTGAGTATAAAAAAAAAAAAAAAAAAAACTAAAACAGTCTACTTCCTAACTATCAAATGTCAAAAATGCCAAAACTCTAACATAGGTAGGGCAAGATTAATGGTCTCCAATCTATGTAACAAAAATGGAAAATTTGCATTGTAGGCCTTCATATTTTGTCAAAGAAAACAAGTTGATAATCAACCTATCAGAAGAGCTTATCTTTTGAGTTTCATACGTTCAACTTTATAAAATTAGATTTTATTTTTCAACTTGATCCGACAAAACAAGTTGATCATCAATCTATCAGAAGAGTTTATATTCTTTCATACGTTCAACTTTATAAAATTAGATTTTATTTTTCAACTTGATTCGACAAAACAAGTTGATTATCAACCCATCATAAGAGTTTATCTTCTGACTTTCATACGTTCAACTTTATAGAATTAGATTTTATTTTTCAATTTGATGAGTACCTACAAATTTTAAGTGGGGGTATCTACTCATATAGGCTATCTAACTATTTACAAATGTTTTGACACTCCTTGTCGCTTTTTCTCCTAAATATTTAAAAAAAAAAAAAAAACTAACTTGCAATTTGAGCAATGGATTGAGGCCAACTACTGCAATTTTCCATGGAAAGATCAGATGTTATTACTACTATGGAAAGATGAAAGAAAGTCTTGTAAAATACCAAAATAGCCCCTTGCAGTTTTTGAAAGTGACTCAAAAATAAGGGCCTTTATGGTAACTAACCCCGCCGAACAAACCAAACAAACAAATTTCACACACTTTCTTACGCCCTTTATATTAGTGCAAAATGAACCTCTTTTTACAAACTTTTTTTTCTCTCTCTCTCCATAAAGCCAAACCAAACACTGTTCAAATTTTGCCAAACCTACCTGCATTGCATGGCCTTTTGTTCATTTTCTCTCCTCTAATTGTTCTTTTCTCCACCTTTCACTCACCTTTCATAACCCTCTCTGTCCACAAACCGAAATAGGCAAACAAAAAAGACAAACATATACACGGAGAGATGCAGATACACACCGCACGCATATAGTGTGATTCAAGAAAGAGATCCAATAAATTACGTACGTTCTAATGGCTGTTGAAGCTCGCCATCACAATCTATTTCCTCCACAGATTCTCAGCAATAGGTATGTGTTTTCATCATTGGTTTTCAATTTTTTTATCTGTTGAATCCTTGATTGATTTGAAATTTTCAGAACTGGATATGTGTTTATGTTTTCGAATGAATGCAGAGAAACAACGATGAATAGTATGGAAGGCATTGGCAATGTAAATATGTATGGAACTCCATTAGGATACGGAATGGTGACGCCACTATCCGGGACAACGACGGCAACTGAGAATATTGTGCCGATGTACAATTCGGCTACTACGGATTCTATTCCAGCGAAGACAGCTCCAATGAAATCCGAGAGTGGTCTCAGTTATGCTGTATCGAGAAAGCGATCAAGTGATGCAATGAATCCTTTGCTTTCTTCATTCCCTGGCGTCGTTCAGAATCAGAATGCAAATTACCGTTGCGGTTCTTTCACTTTTCTCGGCGAAGATATTTCATTTCAGATCCAACAGCAACAGTTAGAAATCGATCGCTTCATTGCTCAACAGGTGAGATTTTTGATATCTTGATCTGTTTTTTAATTGTAATTCGTTTTGTATGAATTAGCGATTAAGTCGATCGTTTGTAACAGACTGAGAAAGTAAGGATGGAAATAGAAGAGAGACGAAAGAGATATTCGCGTAGAATCGTGGCAGCGGTTGAAGGCAACATAATGAAGAAGCTGAAGGCAAAAGAAGATGAAATTGACAAAATTGGGAAATTAAACTGGGCGTTGGAAGAGAGAGTGAAGTCCCTGTGCGTAGAGAATCAGATATGGAGAGATTTAGCACAAACAAATGAAGCCACAGCAAACACTTTGAGATGCAATCTCGAGCATGTTCTCGCTCAAGTCCAAGTCGATCAAAACCAGCGCAAGGCATTAACCGACGATGCTCAATCTTGCTGCGGCAGCAATATCGAAGAAATCGAGCGGCAAACATTACCAGAGTGCACAGAAAACAATGCGCACGGCACCAATGGCAACGACGGTTGCATTTGTACTGGCAGCAGCAGGAACAGATTGTGCAGGAACTGTGGAAAAGAGGAGTCATCTGTGTTGCTTTTGCCTTGCAGACATCTCTGCCTATGTATTGTTTGCGGATCATCCGTCCATACTTGCCCCGTCTGTAGCTCCTCCAAAACCGCTAGTCTTAATGTAAACTTGTCTTCTTGAATTTTTGTTGATCCTTCTTCATAAATAGGAAAAAATCATCGGAATTGTATAAATTCTTGTTCGTTATCACTTTTTTAATCAACAAGTAGCATAATTGAACGTGAAGTTGTGAATCCATGGAAACTGGCGCACGTTAGCATTTGCGTTGGGGAAGATGAGACGAGGACGAGCGTGGTGGGGATCCGTGTGGAGTCAACGATGCAGTGAAAATGACACGTGCAGTGTAAAGACTGACACGTAGGACTCGCGCAAATGTCGCTGTTTTGCACAGAAGGTGAGAAAAAGGAAGGCATTCATTTTCCCAATAAGCAAGCACCAACCTCGTGTGTTGTGCCAGACTGCATTGCACCGATGGGCACGGCAGTGGAGAAAGTGTGTGACGACACGAGACGTGGTTGTTCTGTGGAGTCCCGCCAAAAAAGAGGACAAAAGTACGGAGTATTAAAATAAATTCAGTCTTTCTATACCGTATTTTCTGGCCCCTATTGCGTATATTAGACGGTGTCCTTTAGATACTTTGCCTTTTGTTATGATTATCCGGTTTGAGCATTTCGAGAAAAGTAAAGGCTAGAAAATTAAATCATATATTCATTAGCTGAAATATCTCTTTGTTACCGTTGACGTTGAAATCTAAGTGGTAATTGTAATGAAATTGAATATTGAGAAAGATACCTGTGGTTTTCTTGGCATAATACATGTGGAAGAAGTTTCGACTAATACCGTGCTGGTAGTCACGATAAGGCATAAGCAAAGGGCAAGTGTTCTTTAGAATGAATGGGCGTAAAAGGCACGTAGACATATATTCGGTTGAACGTGAAAGTCGTAAAAATTTGACAAAATGCCCTCAAAATCAATTCACTCAAGTGAGAATAGCAATATCGACCCTGTTATCTATAGCCACTGCACCTTTTTTTCGATATAAACAATGAAAAGACGGAAATAGAGCTAAGCTGCAAGATATTTATAAATTGAGTAATGATATTTATCATCACGAGCGTTTAATGTCAGCTTAGGTGATATCATTTGTGCCATTAAATCACGGATTCAACTAAATACAATAATTTATAATTCATTTATTAGGACTTATAACATATTGACACTTTGAAGGGAGATCTAGTGCTATATACTCCATTCATCCCAATTTTATAGGCTCGTTTCGTTTTTAATACGGATTAAGAAAGTTTCCTTAATGTCATTGGAAAATTAATTTTTGTCAAGATCTTGCCTAATTTACCCCTATTTAATTTTTAGTATGTATAACTAAATTATTGTTGGAATTAATAAAGAATTTGAAGAAGAAGAAGAAGGAATGTGAGTTGTTCTATGTTTTCAAGGTGAGAAATGTGTGTATTTGTATGATTTCAAGAAATTGACACATTAAATGAAATTTTTTTTAATAAGGGTATATTGGTAGAGGAACACAACAAATATTCTACATTAAAAAATATGTCTATATATTTGGGACGAGAAAAAAAGGACACTCAACCTATATAATTAGCACGGAGGGAATAGTATTTATTTTTATAAATTTGTTATCAATTATGTTTTTGTAACCGACGGGCGGTGAGTTGGGAACTTGGGAGTTGTTGAGATGGTGGTGTGGCTTTAAATTAGGGCGCGTACCAAGTACATTGTCTAGTGGGGCCATCAGCTTTATCTATAGTCATTGTCAAAATGGGACGATAGAATACAAGGATTAGACTACATATAATAATGGCGTTCGATGTTGTTGTTGTAAGATTGGGTGAGAAAATAGGCAACTGGGGTATGGGGTGGTCCAGATTCCATCTGCTAAATTTTGTGAAAACTGAAAAGTCATCTTCAAGAGTCATTAAAATCAGAGGGTCGAGAGAAATTCGTGGGGAGCGACTTGTTGAAACTGTTTAAATCTTTTACAGTCTATCAATATGTTTATCGGGAAGATAAAATATTTAAGGCGTTTTTTTTTTTTTTTTTTGGGTAGAATGCATTTTGAAAAAAAAAGTTATTAATCTTAATAAATAAGTGATTAAAACTAATTATTAACTTTAACCTAAATTTATACTCAGAGCATGTTTGGTAACCATTAAAATCTAATTAAAATTGAAAATATGGTCGTTATTGGATCCAACTCGTTTAATAAAAATCAATAATAACGTCTAGTTTTTCAATTTTAATCTCTACCAAACATACTCTCAATTATAAAACTGATGAATTAGTCGATAAGCCAAATACTATTATAAATTGCTTGATGATCAAACCAATTAGAACCTTTTGATTCAATGGTCTAAAATGATGGGCGTGTTTGGTCAATATAATTGGTTAAAATTATAAATGAATATAAATGAATATGTGACAATGCTTGTGATCACATTAAGGCTCCGTTTGATTGGCGATATTTTTCCTACTTCCACTTTTTGACTGTTTGATATGCTAAATTTTCCACCCTTTTTTTAGGTACAACCCTTTAATGCACGAATGATGGAAAATGTTTTCCAACCTTTTAGGTGGGAAAACATTTTCCAACTTTTTTTTTTTTTTTTTTTAGCAATGGCAACCAATTCTATCAGATATTGTAAAAAAAAATTTCATTTTTGTTGACAATTTCTATGCAAAACAAAGTCAAACGAATATGATAATTTTTTCTAATTGTTTTAATTTTTTTTTTTTTAACTTTTTGGTAATTGGAACAAATTCTTAACCCAATAGTAGAAAATATTATCACTTTAATGGACAATTTCCATAAAAAAGGAAGTCAAACGGATTTCAAACTTTCAACATTTTCCATGGAAAATTATACCAATCAAACACATTTAATTACAATTCCCCGTAAAACAAGTTCTAGGCAAATATTTTCCCTGGAATTCGTTTTCTTTCCACCCTATTTTCCATGGTGCAATCAAACGGACCATAAATTATATTTGACCGATCATAACTATGTGCCAAACAAGTTTGAAGAACTAACGAGTTAAACCGTTTAACTTAATGCTTTAAATGGATGGATTCACAGTTAAATCAGTAAGGGCATCTTCTCTTTATCGTTTTCTGTTTTTGATTTTTCAAAATAGTGAAAACCCATTCTCTTTCCTATTTTTGAAAACACATTAAAAATCTACAAAGAAAACTCATTGAATGTTTTCAGTTATAATCCAACCAAAATTTTCAAAATGCGTTTTGGGTGTTTGCAAAACAATTTTTCAAAATGAAAAAAAAAGAACACATTTTCAACAATCTCAAAATGAACACTCAAAACGCTGAATTCAAAATATAAAACGCAAAAGTAAAATACAAAGATAACAATCCCTAAGAGATTTTTAGTTCAGTGGTCTAAAATGATTGAACAATTGAACCAACCAAATACTTCTAATTACATTAGGAAACCTAATACTTTAAGTGGTTGGGTTCCCAATTGAATAGTATAAAACGAAGGTCACGCAATTGATTTTCGATCAAATCAATCAACGACAGATGAATCCAATCAAGTTTTATGTAAAACAAACTCCTAGCTATCGAGTAAATTAATAATTCAATACTTTAACATTAGTAATTGATTTAGTCACTCGATCGAGTCTTATAACTATGATTATGGAAATCCTTCCGAGTACCATCATGATGTCTTCTAGAGGGAATCATTTTCATTAGTCGGCCCACATTATCACATCACAGTAATCCCAAAGCAAGAATTGGATTATGGACTTATGATTTGTCCAACTATGGCCACGCCTAATTCATATCCATCGTTCATAATTTAATTATAAATTAAATGAAACCAACCCAACCCATTCGGAGGTGGGCCCCGCCCGACGAGGTAAAAACACAGGACAACACAATAATAATTGTGGGGGATTTGTTGTAAAGATCCGTTTTTGTGTCTAAGGGCCCCACCCGATTCGGACCATGTGTCGCTTTATGACCGACATACCCTCCCATACACGTGAATCTGATTCCTCCCTTCACAAATACTCTGCCTGAAAATGTGACTGAAAAAATATTTTTCATTCGATTTTAAACTTTACTTTAAATTAATTTATATATCGACCGTAAATTAAAAAATTAGTACTCGAAATAATGAAATGTTTAATAGTTTTTTGTGAGACTATTCGATAACGATCGCTCTAATTGAACTATAAGATTTAGACCATGTTTGTTTCTGATTAAAATCGGATTTTAATCTAAGTCAAAGTCAAATAATCCATATTAATTACATCTTTCATGGGTTCCACAACGTTTTAATCACACATAAAAGTTTTTGAAACGTGTGGTTGAAAAGATGTGTGACTCAAGAAATATGTGATTGATATTGATTTTTTGACTTTAACTTAGATTAAAATTAAATTTTAATCTGATCCAAACATACCCTAAATAAAGATTTATTTTGTGAATATGATGTATATCAAATTGTCTGTGATTCTAATGCAATCGTCTTAAACGCATCATCTCGGGCAGAACACGCACTGAACCACGGATAAATGTACTAGGAAGAAAGCGACACTCGAACCAATGGCATATTGTTGGCAAGGGCACAAAGTAAAGCATTAAGTATCTAGGCCCATGCCATGGTTGTGATTTTGTTTTCTTTTCAACCTTTTTGGTTCAAGGTATGTAAAGTGATGGAAATGTGTCTCCTCGCATAATTTGTCCACTTCTGAAAAATAAATACTTATATGCCAATTTTAAGCTAAGGTGGGGTTGGATTTGGAAGCATATAATATGAATTCAATCAAAGAGGCATGTAAGCCATGATGGGTACCCCATCTATCTATCCTTTTGGAAGGGGGGCATCATGTACTATTTCTTCCCATATTTTCTTATCAAATTTGGACCCCATCAAATACCATTTCTTGCATACTACAAAAGGTTAAAGGACATCAACTTGTCAAGTTATGGTTGAGATTACAACATCATGGCATTTTGGCGTTAGCATGGTTCACGATCTTGATAAATAAATGCAAAAAATACGTCACGTAATTGAACTTATCAACTTGTCAAATTTAGTGTACCAAGCGATCCTTTCAAGATGACAATTTGCTCATCTTTTGTCAAGGAATGGGACGTGGAGATAAGAATTCTAAATGGTTAAGCATAAGCCATTCTCCTTGAAATCATATCTTGCGCATAATGGTGGAGTGAGATTAAAGACAAATATCTTACTTATTGCAAGTTTGAATTGAAAACCTCTCAATGTGGGATATGATGGAATGAAAAGAAAAAAAATAGTTGTTCCACCTATTGATGCTGAAGTGTAAACATCAACCTCCCCCACTAACACAAAATCCATGTGCCAAGACTCGCTTATCCTTAATGACGACAATGGATATTGTGGCGGCAACCCTTTTTCCCCTATCTTCATAATTGTGTTATGCACATGTTTAGATGGAAATCGAACAGGGCTGATTTCAACATAGTTCGATTTTCAGTCAGTCTTGCATCAATACACTTAATATTAGTTCAACGTGGTCGTCTGCATAAGAATAAGCATGTCCATTAACATTTTCACTTTTAGACGAGTTGATTCTGTGCTTAGGAGGTAATATATTAGTTTGCACTTTTTTTCACGTTCTTGGCCATGCAGTGTGCTCGTCACTTGCTAGGTTCTAGTTCTGGATGATTCGTCGCATTTTGACACTCCGACGTTTTTGTGCGATATACAGAGAGACCCAATAATGCTGAGCCTGAAAATATGAATAGTATTAATTAACTTTTTGCAGTGGTACCAAATTTAGAGAAGAAAGAAAGCATGATATCTAACACATTTAACATAGAATGGATTTTCTAGGTGGACAGATTAGATTGCTTGATTCTTAGTTAATATATTGGGGAAAAAAGTGATTCTAAAATGCAATAATCTTATCAAAGAATAGTGGGATAGATAGATGTCATAAGTTATACAAATCTTTCATAATTTTCCCCCAACCCTTTTTTTTTTCCTTACAAAAGTGGCACATTCTAATAGTGGAGAAGACAAGGACTAGAGAGTTGAAAGTGACACAACCAAGAATCACCAATCACTTTAACCAATTATATTGGACTACACACTTTGGTATGAGAAGAATTGCATTATGGTGTGTTGTCAACTACTCAATGTGTAAATGTAGGAATTTTTTTGGCCCACCTTTGATGGACCATAGGATCTTTCAATGAAATCAAACACAAGTTGCATGATTGTGACTATGAAATGGTCCTTTATTTATTTCACATCAATAAGGTTAAATGCATATACTTCTTAGGTTCACCCAATTTGGTTTTAGGGTTTGGACTAGATTTTTTAACTTAGCCGGCAAATATTAGCTACTTAGTCAATGAATTGTAGGTGAAGTGTAAACAATTAATTCACACTTAAGACTCTTACATTACTTGTAAAAAAGTTTGCTTTGTAATTTTACAAACTCATCGAACGTCATTCATTTACAAATGATTCTAAAAGCAAGTTTTACCAAATATGGTCGATCGTCGTCCATATAATAAATTAGCCACCGACGTCAGTTTTAAAAGAGGGAAAAGTGTATCGACTACTTCTAAGTGATCGCTCATTAAACATGTTGAATACTCCTTTTATATTAAAATTTAAGGCCAACTTCTACTCAATATGCTAGTAGAAAAATGTCATTTCATATATCATCTCTCTCTTACAAATTTATTGTTCTTGTGAACGTATCTAAGGTATTCTCGCGTTCACATGGGGCAATGTGCAAGACAAAAGTGCTGCAATTATCATGGTTTCACTATATACAATTATGGTGGTTACAAGGGTCCCTACGTCATTGATCGCTCCAGTTGATAATGATCATGATGGTGCTATAAAGAAAGAGACCAAAATTTACAGGTTGTTATCAGAAGTTGAAATTGTCAGCATGAATAGGGTCAAGATGCAATTGATTTTAATACTTCTGGGCCATGGGGAGAGAGAGACCAATCATGACCTGCAAACCTGTTCTTCTGTATATATGCTGGGAAAAAAATATTAACCATTTCTAAATTTTTGGGCTTTATGATGGATGGAGACTGCGAGGACCATTCCAGCATCCCATCATATCTCTCTCTCTCTCTCATTAGGGGAGGGGCCGGGCGGCTATCGATTTGGCCATACTTGCGCCCGAAAACAGTGATTTGTTGGTACAATTAAGGATGGAGATAGATTTTACTCAAATATGGTTAGGGTCCGTTTGATTTGGCGGAAGTTTCCTACTTCCACTTTTTGACTGTTTGATATGCTAAATTTTTCACGGAAAATGTTTTCTTCCCTTTTTCTAGGTACAACCATTTGATGCACAAATGATGGAAAATGTTTTTTCACCTAATAGGTGGGAAAACATTTTCCACTTTTTTTTTTTTTTTTTAATTTTTTTAAAGTAATGACAATCAATTCTATCAACTATTGTAAAGAGAATTTTCATTTTTGTTGACAATTTCTATGCAAAACAAAGTCAAACGAAAATGATAATTTTTTTCTAATTGTTTAAATTTTTTTTTTTTTTACTTTTTTGTAATTGGAACAAATTCTAGACGTATTGATAGAAAAAATTATCACTTTAATGAACTTTTTTTTTTTATAAAAAACGAAGTTAAACGAACACCAAACTTTCAACATTTTTCAGGTAAAAAATTATACCAATCAAACACAATTAATTACAGTTCCCAATAAAACAAATTCTAGGCAATTCAATTCCCAATAAAATATTTTCTTTCCACCTATTTTCCACATTTGCAATCAAACGGACCCTTAGAATTTTTTATAATCCATTTAAATTATAAATGGAAAGAGATGTGCAGTTGATAAGTTGGTACTATGGAATATGGATCCCAGAACATGTGTGAATGATAAATAATTTGAATATTTGATCCGTTATTAATAACTTATAGATGGGGCCAGTCATTCCATAACTCCAAATTGTTTCTTTTCGTAATCATACAATTCAATAACTTGCACTTTTACAATAAAAAAATTCTGTCAATTAGAAATCTTGGAAGTTTTTCCAAGAAACTTGACCAAAGATTGGCAATTTTTCATGCTGTTGTTCGGGCTTTGCCTGTTGCCCGATTTTAAAATTCATTTTGGGCCTGTTTTGTTTAATTGGTGGGCTTATGAAGCTGATCTGACAAGTAAGATACGTGAGCTAAATTTTTTTGGGTAATGTCAAAACTACCTCTCCTTTATCCGAAAAGCCTAAAAATACTCTCCCTTCTACAATGTTTCCAAAAATAACTCATTTTTCATTAAAATCATTTTTTGCATTTACCTCATTTTATAGTTTTTTTTTCAAAAATATATTTCTTTAACATTTAAAATCAATATTTTTATTTTTCATTAAATACCAATATTTTTTTACGAATTACGTACCATGGTAACACATGCATTACTATTTTGCTGGTGGAGCATCATTAAAATATTGGGTTACCTAAAAATTACAAAACGATTATTAAAGTTTAAGATTTACAAAAACAGTCACTGAAGTTTCATGCGCTTCCACAAACAGTCGTTGAAATTTTAATTTGTTTCACAAACGATCGCTGAAGGACCGTTATGATTTTAATTCAAACTTAAAGGACCAAAGTACGTGGACATAGAAGTTTGACCACATCAAGTGCAAATTTCTTACTATTAAGTGTCACCTTTAGAGCAAATTAGATGAAAATTGTAAAATTGATATTTTAATTCTTATTCCGTCTATACGTATAAGGCCATAAATTTATATATGAGATATAAATATTTTTCTATGTTTTTGTGTAATCGTGCATAGATTTCCTATTTTTAATGCACTTTTATTTATTTTAGTTCACATAAAAATATAGTATATTCTTGTTTAAAAGAAATTTGCATTTGAAGTGGTCAAACTTCTATATTCAGGTATTTTGGTCATTTATGTTTGAATTAAAATCATAATGGTCTTTCAATGACAATTTGTGAAACAAATTAAAATTTCAGTAACCGTTTGTGAAAGCGTATGAAATTTCAGTGACCGTTTCTGCAAGTCTTAAACTTCAATGACCGTTTTGTAATTTTTAGATAAGTTTAGTGACTGTTTATGAAATTAACCCTTGAAATATTTCAATTTTTAGTTAAAAAATAATATCTTTTGGAGTACACATATGTTACTACACATTTTGGGATATCCTTCCACCAATTTCTTAAATTTTAATTTAATAACTTTTCAACCATGCACTACAATTTTAAGTATTGAAAATATACATCTTTTAAAACTAGTTTTAAAAAAATTATTACAAAATCCAGAGCAAAAAGTTCTACATTTTTCTTTGTCTTCTACTCGAGATTTCAATCTCGTTTCTAGCCATTTACGACCTTATGAATTTACGGTATAAAGTAAAATATTTGTAAAAATAACACTCATGCTGCCGATCACATAATTGAAAAAACCAAAGATAAATTCATATATACACAAAATTGCAACAGATCAGCACACGAAGCACCGCTCGCTAAAAAATAGAACAATTCAAAAGTTGAACTAAAAAATAGTTAGGAACATGAGATCGATTTTATAAGTAAAAAAAATAAGGATATTTTAATAATAGTGCAAACAGAAAATTTTGGTGTGAGTATAATTTTCATAATACCCCTGTCGTTTAGGGTTCCTTTGGAATTGGTACCTATCATTTCAATTCAATTATTATTAAACTCATTTCAACTTTCTGCTGCAAAAACTACCCTTTCTGGCCAAGGGACCTATTTGAAGGGTTTTTGAAAAAAAATAAAAAAATTGAGATGATTATACTTTTAAATAAGTGTTGGATACTTTTTTTAAAGTTTTTTATTTGACTATAAGCGTCCGTTTGATACGTCATATTTTCCATTTTCTAATTTTTGTGGTGTTTGATAGACAAATTTTTTTCCACCTTTTCTCATTTTCTACATTTTTGAGGAAAATATATTCTTGATATTTTGGTGGGAAAAAAATTATCACTTTTATTGTCAATTTTCATGCAAAACAAAGTCAAACTAATGATATTTGGTATGATAATTTTTTTGTGCAATTGGAACAAATTCTAGACCTAATGGTAGAAAAAATTATCACTTTAATAGACATTTTTATAACAAATGAAGTGAAACGGACACCAAACTTTCAACATTTTTTATGAAAAATTATACCAATCAAACACAATTAATTACAATTTCCAACAAAACTATTTTTAGGTAAATCAATTTTCTTGAAAACATTTTCTTTTCACTCATTTTCTACATTTGCAATCAAATAGACCCTAATAGTTTTTAGATGAAGCTTTCTTAAAGACACGTTTTCACATGACTTTTACTTCTACTTCTTATAAAAAATTTATTGAGAAAATCAACTATGCCCACTTTTTTTAAAAACTCAGGACAAAATATTTTTTAAAACTTATCCAAATAAATGAAATGCAGCTCCTCGGTCTACAAAAAGCAGAAATTTTGTCAAATGATACTAAATTTGTTTATTTGACCATTAAAAAGATTATTTTATTCGAAAAGACGACAATGCTATTTTTTCTCTCTTTTATTTATTTATCTAAATTTCATCGTATCTAGTCTTTTCCGTCAAGCACTCACCGTTTTAACTTTTAAGAGTCAAATAGACGAATTTGGATGGAAAGAGTGGTTTTCACATTAATAGGTTGAAATGGGGTTAATAATTCCTAGATTGAAAAGATAGGTACCAATTCTGCAGGGACCCTAAAGAGTAGGGGTATTGCGCAAATTAGTTATATAAAACCCTTTCTAACCCTATTCTCTCTAGAACCCTCTTCTCCAACCTCCGTTTCTTGAATACCCTCTTCTCTTCTGAACCCTTCCCTCCAGTTCTCCAACCTCCGTTTCTTGAATTATACCCTCTTCTGAACCCTTCCCTCCAGTTCAATCAGAATGGCAATTGCTGACAATATAACCGATAAGAATAACAGTAACAATGGCGGAGAAACGGAGGAGAATCCTCGGACTAAGCACAAAGGAAAACACAAAAAGGACAAGCCATGGGATAACGAAAACATCGACCATTGGAAAGTCGAGAAATTCGATCCTTCGTGGAACGAAAGTGGCATGCTCGAAGTCAGCACCTTCTCCACTCTCTTCCCCCAATATCGAGGTTGCATACAGTTTCTCGTTTTATTTCAGTGTTTTTAGTAATTTTAATTTCTTGTATTTCTTCTACAATCCATTTAATTTATAGCTTGATTGTTTCGGAGTTCTATATCGGTTTACGCTTTTGTAATGCTATATCGGGGGTTACTAGATTCTTTTAGAACACTCATGAGATCAAGTTTTGCGCATAGATATTTATATAGGGAAGTTTTAGCCTTGTTCTTCAGGCTAAACTCATATTAACAGAATAAGACAGAGAAAAAAAATCCTCGAAAATGTAACTTTTGTCAAAGTGCTCATTTTTGGACATTGACCATCTGATTCTCACTTAGCTTTCATACATTTTTCTTACGTATTCTTTTCATTAAGCATGGAGCTATAACTAAAGAAAAAAAAGAATTTGTTTTCATTTTTAAAAAAGGTACCGATGTTGTCTTCTTGTGGATAAAAATTAATCAGGTTCTTAATCTTTTCGATCTGTCTTGATATTTGCAGAAAAATACTTGCAAGAGTGTTGGCCGATTGTTAAAGGTGCATTAAAAGAACATGGCATTGCTTGTGAATTAAATTTAGTAAGTATTTCCATATTCATCACATCAATATGACCACTGGTAACTGGTAAGGTTTTTCCACGGGGAACGTGTAACGCTGAAAATGGCCGCATGGCTGCTGCTAAAATGAACTTTTAATGCTATTAGACTAGTTTGAAGCCAAAACAAGAAACATAAGGTGGTTCCACTTTTTCCCCACGTCTGAAATTTTATCCATTCATTTCTGTGCTTTAATAATGTATTATGTCATGGTTTTGTTTTAGGTCGAAGGATCCATGTCTGTTTCAACTACTAGGAAGACTAGGGATCCCTATATCATTATTAAAGCAAGGGATCTCATTAAACTTCTGTCCAGAAGTGTCCCTGCACCTCAGGTTACATATCCTTCCACGCTTTTTCTTCAATTATTTACCAAGTTGCCTCTCCTTTTAATGATTTATTTGCAGAAAAAAGTGCTGAGAAATATACTTCTGCTATATCATCCATGCGAATTTCTCTGTGCCTATGTCCCAATCATCAAATCTAAAGTTTCTTGCCTTTTCAAATGTTTATTTGTTTTGTGCTTCTATTTAACATTTCCTTAGCTAGATTGAAGTGCATTAAATAAACATCGACATCCATACGGTCAGAGAGTTTTTAGGAAGTATTTCACTCCTTATATTCTTTGAAATTCTTCAATTCTCAATTGGAAGTCTGCAAAAAATTCAATCAATTCCAAGTATCTCACGATAATTTGATCTCATAGGCTATAAAGATCCTACATGATGAGATCCAGTGTGACATCATTAAGATTGGCAACTTGGTGCGCAACAAGGTACGTTTTTTCCACACCTATATTATAGAGGGGGGTGGGGGTGGGAGACCCTTTAATTCAAATTTAATTTCCTTCTTGGGTCCTAGCTTTAACTTATTCACCAATTAATTCACGTGTCCAATCATTGTTGCTTAGTAGTTCATTTATACCATAACCTTTGATCACGATGTGGCATTTGGATGTCTAATGCACACTATTCTCGTTTGAAAGTAGATGTCTTGCAATTAATTTGTAGACAGTCACTGCATAGTAAATATTGGTGGAGTCAGAATACACATCTTTGCTCTGATAAGCCTGTAAAAATTGTGGCGAGGAACATCCTCCTAACCATTGCCATCAGCATACAAAGAGAGAGATACTTGGAGGGGGTGGAGGCAAAAAGAAAAGAAAACAAAAAGGGGAAATATATAGATAATGAATTTGTTAACTTGTTATACTAAACATAGTGATATGGGTAAATATTTGGATTATATTTTGCCAGAATCTCTTCTAAATTTAGGATTCAGCTCTTAATATCTACTGCTGTCTGCAGGAACGATTTGTCAAAAGAAGACAGCACTTAGTTGGCCCCAATTCATCTACTTTGAAGGTTTGTATGTGTAACTCCTCTTAACTGATCTGAGTGAATGATGATACAGGTATAAATAAGCTTAACTTAATAGTTAATACTGTAAAGTTGCCATTAGAAACCACCATGAACCTTGGAATTTATCAACTAACTTGTCATATAGATGCCTGTGAGACACACACACACACACACATAATTACGTCGTTACTTTTTTCATAAGCTAGAGAATAGCCTTTGTTACATCTCTTACATAAAGCTAATGATGTGCAGGCACTGGAGATTTTGACCAAGTGCTATATCCTGGTTCAGGTCCAAATTTATGATTGTTCTCTCCTTATTTCTTGTTTCTAGTATATCAGATTATAATTTTGTAGTGAAAATTTGTGTCCTTTCCTGCTAAAATTGCAAGAAATTACTTGAATGTTATCTGTTGTTAAAAGTAGGGGAACACGGTTGCTGCCATGGGATCATTTAAAGGTCTTAAACAAGTGAGGAAGGTTGTAGAAGAGTGCATACTGAATAAAATGCATCCAGTATATAATATCAAGGTGAATGGTTGAAAACATCTGGGTGATTTTATTGGGAAATTTTATTACTGTTAATCTTTGCAGTGAGGATCTTATGATGTTTTGGCTCCTCCAACCCAATCCCCCTTCTGTGAATATAGATCCTAATGATGAAGCAACATCTCGCTGAGAATCCAGCACTTGTAAATGAGAATTGGGACAGATTTCTTCCCAAATTTAAGAAGTATGAGATCCCTCATTGATGTTCATTTAGTTCCGCATACTATTTTCCAAACTTCATTCCTGTGACAAGATCTAATAATTCCTTTGCTTTTGCGCGTCAGGAAAAATGTTAAACAGAAGAAAGTTAAGACTAAAGAGAAGAAACCATACACACCCTTCCCTCCTCCACAACCACCTAGTCAGGTAAGTCGATAATCATTGTTCCGCAAGGGACTAATCACCTTGTTATGACATATACATCTTGTCAAGCCCACTTTTCTCTACAGCACAGTGCAATTGTTTGAAATGAAAAAAAAAGGTTCATTGGGAAATTATGTGTAATCTGGAAAGATTGGAATATGACTATCATAATGAGAAATTGTGATCTTACATATTCTTCATTATACCGTGAGGTTAATTGAAGTAATATTTTACACTTAAATCAATGGAAAGTATCAGGCAGGTGACATGAGTTTGGTTATGAGTGCAGCTAGTTAATCCTTTGTATTTGGCAATCAGTTGATTGGTGTCTGAAACTTCTATTCCTTCATCAGCAATTCACATTTTAATTTTCCACTATCTATTTTGTCTTATTTAGATACGGTTTAATATAATGTGTTCTTGAGCTGCTTTATCCGATTGAGTTTGTTCTGGGCCAATATAATTTACTCATTGTACTTTGTAAATGTTGTTAGGTTGATATGCAACTGGAGAGTGGGGAATATTTCTTAGCTGACAAGAAGAAACAAGCAAAGAAGTGGCAAGAGAAGCAAGATAAACAAGCAGAAAAGACAGCCGAAAACAAAAGGAAACGGGAAGAAGCATTTGTCCCACCTGAGGTTTGAATATTGGAATGTTATATGCTGTACTGTGTTCCAATCTGATGACTCCGGTTTTCTCAATGATTTTTTGTTGGATTGTTGTAGGAACCTGCAAGACAAGATTCTAGAGCTACTGATGACAAAAATGATGTGGCAGCCATAGCCTCATCTTTGAAGGTAATTGAGATCATACTAACATTCTTTGGATTTCGATTTGTGGATGAAAGCTGAGGGTTAAAATTCTAATTTGGAGGTGAAATTAAGCTAGAGGTATTCTGAAAAACCAATTTCAAATTTCAATTCAACGACAACGAGCTTCTTTACTTGGTCTCATTATGACGTGTTAAAAGTAAATTGAATTGGTTCGCCTGGCTTGGCTTGAATCTGGTTCGACAGAAGCTCATCGAAATTGGCTTGATTTTACAACCCTACTTCGAGTAATTAGGACTGAAGTTGAATTTGGAATAAATTATTTTTGTGCATTCATTTGATTCAGATTTTTGACATTTGTTTTTTACGCTGCAGAAAAAGGCCAAGGAGCTCCGGATGCAAAGATCTGCTGAGAAGATCGATGCTGAAGCATATATTGCAGCTTCTGACAAGCCATCGGCTAAAAAGAAATCCAAGAACTCCTAAATTTGACACTTGTGTACCAATATTTATATTAATTAAAAAAATTGATACTAGTAACATTATTTTTGGTCAAAATGACTAGTATCGTTGTGCTTCTATGAGTGCCAACTCCTGAATTCATCATTATTCCAAAATTTGGGAGATGATTTATGTTCGAAGTGCAATGTTACTGATAGGATGATCGTAACGAGACGTGTTAATTATTTTGAGAGGCAGTTGCTTTCATGCTATTACATCTTTGTTTTGTCATATTAGATATAGGTTTAGATCTGGTCCAGAATCACCACGCAAGTCCTTTACATTTACAATTGTGGGATGAACGGTAATAAACGCAATCCATCTCTCTGTACAATGCATGCAAATGCAACCTATCGCATCTTTTATTTTAGGTATAAAAAGGTTGAATAATCGGTTTTTTTTGGAACTAGCATGTAAAGACCGATTTTGTTTCTTAATTGCCACGCTACAAGATGTTAGATGAATGCTTTGGGACGTTTATAAAAAATTAGTGGGAGAACGTGCGTAGCACATTATTGTTACAAATAACTGCATGTAAATTTTAGAAAAATTCATTTATAAACGGCGTTGCAGGAAAATGTAGAAACAAAACATTTACATCTCAATTTATTATAAAACGTTAAGGAATCCTAAAAAATGAATATGTATCTCGCCGTAAATAATAATAATAATAATCACGGAGCCATGTGCACACGTAGACAGTCTCCGTGCGCGCAAGGAGGATTATTATTATTGGCATTTGAAAGCTATTCTCAAACAAATTATATGATATTTGATTTACTACCCTTGTATATTTGTGAGTTCTTATCTAAGTTTTTCCCTTTATATTTATATTTTTTATATATATATGGGCATTTCAACAATCATACACCATAGATTTTGAAATGATTTACTGAGCCTGGAGAGCAACTCGTTTAATGGGACCATTCCAAACAAAGTTAAAAGAAGCTAGTCAATTTAGAAAATCTGTAAGACCTTTTTGATCATCCATATTTTAAAGAATTATGTGATTGAATTAGTTTAATTTATATATGTTCGACTTCTCTTTTTTGGTCATTGCAGCATTTTAAGTGATAATAATCTCATTGGCAAGTTGCCAATTGAATTAAATAATTTGAAAAAGTTGACAGAACTGTAAGTATGTTACCACACATTTCTTGAATTATAAAGTAATTCAGCTATTGTGTGATAACAAGTGTTTTGGGGGCGAATGCAGTAGGCTAAGCAGTAACAACTTTACCGGAAAATTACCTAGTTTCCATAGCTGAACAAACCTTGAGAAGTTGGACAAACCTTCAAAAGTTGCAAGTCCTTTTCCAGAGTTATAAATTTCCAAAATGCAAAATTTGTAGTTTTGACTTCGTTTATGTGACATTCTTATCCTCCGTGCCACATGGAGGAGGTCTATGTGCGCGTACAGAGACAATTTTTTTTTTTTTTATATCATATACATCAGACCCATTGTAAATGGTTAAGTCCATCTATTTTCTATAATCACAAAAACTTCATTATAAATTCCAGTTATCACTCAAACTTTAACTCAAGTTTATAAAATGAAAACTGAAAAAAAAATGCAACTAAAACTCAAGCACTATATAACACAATAATGCATAGAAGATGAATGAACCCATTTATCAAACACTTTCCCTACACATTATTCTCAGGTCAACCATAGTTGTATAACTTATAATGAATCAGACAAACATTGTTTAACAATGCTGTAAAAGAAGCTACCTTTAGAGCGACGAGAAGCACATTGTATTCAAAATTCAATTTTTGACAGATTAGATATAAGAAACAATTTTAATTAATTCCCAAATCATAAAAAAAGATCTCACAATCAATTCAAACTTCGAATATAATCAAATATTCACACAATTGTAAAGACTCGTAGAAGAAAAAACAGAAAAAGTGTACCTCAAGTCCTTCATCCAATGTTGAGAATGTCAAATACCCAGATTTTAACATTCGCACGCTAAATTAGAAATACTAAAGAATTTGAGACAGAGAACTTGCATATGAAAATGGAGAAAACTGTAGTGAAGATGACGTGTGAAAGTGAATGCAAAAAAAAAAAAAAAAAAGTTGAATTACGACGACGAGAAGTAGCGACACGTGGCTGCCAAGCCCTTCGGCTCTTTTATATTGTAGTGAAATCGTATTTTAAATATACCTATGATGTACCACATGGGTGGAGGGCAAACTTAGAAACATGGAAAGACGGTGACCGTGACATCAGGTTGGTACGAGCTGCAACCGTAGAGTAGGACAGTGAACGGGTTTTCTTAAATTAAAAACCCGAACGGGTATCCGAATCGAGAACCGACGGGTTCGGTTCGATTCGATTCTCGATTCTAGACCAAGAATCGAATAAGAACCGAATTTTTTTTTTTTTTTTTACAATTGAGCATTTGGGCTTCAAGTATATTGAATATAACCCAAACCGACCAACATAAAAAAATGAAAAAAAAAACCACTAAATATAAAAGGGACAGAGCCCTAAAATTTTCGGTCTTCTCTTCTTCAAAACCGACCAACATAAAAAAAATTGCAAAAAAAACCACTAAATATAAAAGGGAAAGAGCCCTAGAATTTTCGGTCTTCTCTTCTTCTACTCTCTCCAGTCCATTCCTGCCGCACAACATGTTTCTCGTCCAGTCATGAGTCATTTTCTCTCAACTTGAAGAAGTCCTCATCCTTCTAGTTCCCACACTAAGTTGGAGTACTCTCGTAATTATTCTTTTCATATTTAAGAGACATGAGATTTTACCCTCTTAACGCTAACAGTGCTTTCGTTCTTTTATCGTGTTTACAATGACAAATTTTTTAAGCCTTCCAAGAGCTTTGCACAGAGATTTTCAGCTCTAGTTACTGGATTCTTTTTCTTTACATGGTACTCAAAAAATTGTTAACATTTTAATGGTACATGGCAAGTCAAGCAATCGATGATTACATTACATAGTTGGTAAGTATTTTTAATACTTTAAAATATTACGTTCATTTGTAAAAGTTAAGATTGAACCTGGTCAATATTCACACGCAGATTCACTCGGTGAAAGTACTGAACATGTTGGGATTGCCTCACTTCTCACAATGTTTTCAGAAAATAGGAATGATTTTGGTACCACTTCTCAAAATGGAGAACATAGTTAGATGCTTTTATATGTTACCTTTTGGTAGGTAAGTAGTGGAGCAGCAACTGTTTGAGGGAAGCAACAAAAGAAATTGTGATCTATATTGTCTAGTACGAAAGTGTTAGCATTTTGTGAAAACTTTCTAATATGTTATGGATTAATTATTCAAGACGCACTGACAAAGTTTTCTAAATTATTTATATAGTGTTACTATAAATATTAAAAAAATTAATTATAGTAGGAACCGAATGGAACCGAACCCAAACGGTTCCAGAATTATATCTGAAATCGACGGTTCCATTTACTAAATACCCGAAAATTTCTGGAACCAAAAAAATCGAACCGAACCGACCCGCGCCCACCCCAACCAAAGATTGATACATCAATTAATTCATGTAGTACCAACTATTATACTGAACATTGTTCAAGGGTAATGACACATGGCACTCTATAATTCATTAGTTTAAAATGCAGTTAATGTTTTTATCCAATTTTTTCCGTCATTTCATGTAATTACTTGTGTACCATTTGTTTATGTACAAGTAGCACAATCCCATCAAGTAATTCGGTGTGGCACCAATTACTCTGAGCATTCATTAAGGGCAATCAGGATATTATCAAACAAAACAACAATCAGAACAAGATTAGCTACCAATAATCCCAAAAAGGAAGATGGTTCAGCATACAATGATGAATAACACTCTTGTCCTTGGGACGTCTAAAAGAAACACATCGGAATACGGGCGATAAACTCATGAAGCTTAATACTACACCGAAAATATAAAACGTAAAAAGAAAACTAGACTGCGCCCAGAGGTAATAAATTCATAAATGTTTAGCCTTTCGTTGACTCACAGCCTGTCCTCGTACTCGGAGAGTGGTGTCATCTGCTCCTTCAAGCCCTTCCTCTTTCGGATATCGGTCACGAGCTGGGAAGCCTGTGACCCTGGTTCCAGTGGATCAGATGACATCATGTCCCAATGATCAAACACGCACTGGGGAAAGGCTTGTCCAGAAGTTGCAGCTCTCAAGGTACTTGAGAATCCAAATGATTCAACAACAGGCAAGTATGCCTTGATATTATATAGTGGAGTACCCGGCCTCTGCAATTCCTCGAACACGTGTCCACGTTTCTGGTTCAGGACACTATAGATACCACCAAGAGCTTGCTCTGGTGCTTGAATCTCCACCATGTACACGGGTTCCAGAAGACGGGGCTTGGCAGTAATGTGAGAGGCATAAATAACCCTCCTAGCAGTTGGAATGACCTGACCTCCTCCTCTGTGAATAGCGTCAGAATGAAGAACAACATCACAGACTTCGAAGCAAATACCCCTCATGTTTTCTTCAGCCAATGGGCCTTCTTTTGAAGCCCACTGGAAACCAGCAACAACAGAATCTTTAATTTCATTCAGGTACTGGACTCCCTTACACATATCAACCACCATGTTTGGACCGGTTGTCTCAGGACCGAAGCACCAAATTTTCTTTGCAAGCTCCTTATCCCAACCAAACTCCTCAGACAAGATCTTAGAACGAACCTTAGGATCATCTCTTGGACCAATACGTCCATCATCAATAGCCTCAGCAAGTCCCTCTTCCAAGGGCCTGGCTTCCATGTACAGACGGTTGTGCTTATTAGGTGATTTGCTCATAACAGTCCGAGCAGATCTCTCAAGAACAGTCTCACGGAAGGACACAACTGGATCAGATTTAATGATTTCAGCACCACCCATGAAATCATCTTGCAAGTCCTTCAAACATATCTCCAGGTGGAGTTCTCCAGCACCAGCAATGATATGCTCACCAGACTCCTCAATGGTACAGACAACCATAGGGTCTGACTTGGCCAAACGCTTCAAACCTTCAACAAGCTTCGGTAGGTCAGATGCAACCTTGCACTGGACAGCAACTCGCACAACAGGTGACACGGAGAACTTCATTGCTCTAATTGGATGAGCATCGACTTCCTTTTCATTGGTCAGGGTTGCATTTTTGGTGATGTATTGATCTAGACCAACCAAAGCCACTGTGTTCCCACACGGTACATCCTCCACAGTTTCCTGCTTCTTACCCATCCAAATAACAGTTCTCTGAACACTCTTGACGTACAAGTCCTTTTTCTCTCCAGGGACATAGTTAGGACCCATGATTCTGACCTTCAAACCGGTTGAAACCTTGCCTGAGAATACACGACCAAACGCAAAGAACCTACCCTTGTCAGATGCTGGAATCATCTTCGACACATAAAGCATAAGGGGGCCATCAGGATCACAGTTCCTAATAGCAGTAGCATAAGTATCATCCATAGGTCCCTCGTACAAGTTCTCCACACGGTACCTTTGTGCTGTAGAAGGTGACGGGAGGTGAAAGATCATCATTTCCAAGAGCGCACTACTAGCTGGAAGCCAGGTCTGCATCACACGCTTCATTAATGGCTTGCCCATTAAATCCTTCTCATCAGACTTCATAACAACCCCAAGCTTCTGTAACATGGGCCATAGCTTATCTTTCTGATCATTCATGCAAGTGTTGATAATCTGCTTGATGGGTTCGTAACAGAATTGAACAAATCCACGTTTACATGTAGGTGAACCGGAATTCTTGGTGGTCCACTTCTTAGTGGCTGGATCAAAGAAATTCTCTCCCCAGAGCCTTTCCATCATCTTGGACTCATCAACACCAAACTTGGAGGCATACATCTTCGCAAAGTTCGTTAGGGTGAAAGCCCAGCCGTGCAAACCAGCAGAAAATGCAACAGTACCTTTCTCGGGATAAACCATAACATCGCCCAAGAGAGGGTCTTCATAAGTAGCCATGATGACATTTGCATTTTCAATGACCCTCTGGAATGTTTGGTAAGCCTCCTCTCCATCCACCTGGAGCTCAAGGAAGCACCTGTCCATCTTGTTAACGGTCAAGACAGGTCGAATCCTTTCTCCAAGGGCTTGTCGGAGGACAGTTTCTGTTTGGACGCAGACGCCTTCAACACAGTCAACCACGACAAGAGCCCCATCAGTGATACGAAGTGCAGCTGTCACTTCAGATGAGAAGTCGACGTGTCCAGGAGAATCAATAAGATTGATGAGGTACTCGTTGCCATTTCGCTCTCCCTTGTAGCTCTTCAAAGACTCATCAGACATCTCATAATACAGAGAAATGCCAGTGGACTTGATAGTGATACCACGTTCAGCCTCATCAGCACGGGTATCTGTCATTCTAACGTCGCCAGCAACTTCTTGAGCAATAATACCAGCAGCAGCGACGAGAGAATCGGTAAGTGTGGACTTCCCTGTTACAATGAAATGAAAATTACAGTCGGAATAAGCATCAAGGCAGACATGGTGAAAAAACGTGCATTAACCACCTAGTAACACGTGTTAATATAACATTGAGGTGAAAATAAATGTAAGAAGTTTCCACACCGTGATCAACGTGGGCAATAACCGACATATTGCGAATGTTGTGCTTGTAGTCCATAATCCTGCGGAGCTCATCAGCTGTGAACTTCACCTGCACAAATTCATGAAAAATTTATTAATTAGAAACCCAAATTACCTGGTGCAAAGGCCATCTTAAAAATAAAACCAACTTTTCCTGCTTACCATTTTTTCTGGTTTCTAAATTTCACAACTAAAAATTTTGTGGTAGGTCTTTGTCAGAAAACCTGCCATCCAGATTGAAAACATTACAAAAAAGCCAACAGGAAAATCACAGGTGAAGAAATGAGAGGATTACTAGAGACGCATTATACTTGAAAGGAAACACATGCTCTATCATTAACAAGATATAATTAAAATCCAAGCCCATAAGATTTATCAACTCCTGGTTTCGCTTACACAGTAAATTTCACGTATCCTCCATTTTACCCCAAGTAAATGCTACAGGAAAATGGATAGAATAGAAAGATGACAGGTTTTGAAGAAATCAACAAAAGACAAGTTAAAGGAACTAAAGCAATTTTAGCATAACTGACATTCACATAGTTCTACTGAACAAGAACACAGGGAATATATATAATGTGATTCGCTTCCATTAATTTAAAAAGAGCATTTCAGCTTCTGATCGACCTCTCCGAAACAAAGTCACGTAGGGCAATACTACCCAATAAAATATTATATCAGACACAAAATATCGAATACTGATCCTCCACGTTTTAATATTAAATTTTATCCATGTGAATTACCGCAAACATAATATTTCAAACCTACAAATTATCATACTCTGCAACGTAGAACAAATCAACCAATCTATGCGTAATATATTCATCAATCTCAAGAAATCGACAATGATTCATATCAACACTGAACTTAGCAACATAACAGGACATCCAATCTATAAATTAAAAATTTCTCAATATCAAGAGACCAACAATTATTTATATGATCAAATCGATAAAACATTACGTGCAATCATCAACAGATACTCATAAAATTAGAGAGACAAACTTACAGATTTAGATAGAGAGGAGGGAGAGGCAGCGGCTCTGAGTCGGATATATAGTGAGAGGCGAGGAGTCCTCAAAACCCTAATACAAGCGTAGGGTAAGTGTGGCTACGGTTTGTTTTCGTAATGCAGATATTTTGTAGCCATAGTCCAGATAAAACTGAAAGTTGTCGGGCCCGCTCTTGAAGATACTGCAGTATAAGTTTGGGCTTTACAGAATCATGATAGTTCGGGCTGACAGCCCACTAAAAGGGCTAAACCTACGTAATTCCACCTAATAAGACCCAATCCGGTTTTTTAGAGGAAATTACACCATGAGGAATATATAAAGTTCTACAAATTGATGGGATGTCGAATTTTTTTTTTTTTTTTTTGGTTAAAGAGATCTTTATTTAATTATATCTCACCACACGTGTTTGTAAATAGTAATATTATTTATCATCATGGTAATATAACATCGGTGATGTGGCAACCCATTATTCCTCACATTTCTCTCTCTCTCTCCTCCTCTCTTTCGTAAAAATTCAATTGTTCAATTCTATTATTCCACACATATATTGTTACATCACTAATGTTCTATCGTCATGATGATAAATAGCGTTATTCGTTTGTAAAATAATCTAAAAATGGTAATATACATGTAGCAGTAGCACAACTGAATTACATATATCCCTATTTTTAAAATTTTCATTTCAAAAATCAAAATTTTCAGAATTCGGGTATATATTGCACCCGACCCACCTATCATCTAATCCCTTTTTTTTTTTTTTTTCCAATTCCTAGAACTACACTTTGCATCTCCACCTTCACTTGCCATCAGTTGCGATTTGGGCGGTGCCTATGGGGGCGGGGCGGGGCGAAGAATGATTGTGACTAGTTAATTGTGATTTATGATTAATAAATGATGTATGACTTATTAATTGAGTAATCCGTGACTCAAGACAGGATTTTCGATTCATAAATTGTGTGGCATGTGACTATGACCATGTGTGAATTGTGATTCTACTTTAAATATATGATAGTTATGTATTTTTCTTAAGTACAATCAAATATACTTTTAACATCACTTTCTACATGGCTAACAAAAAGATGAACATTAACATTTTGAAATACTAATACATTTGAATTCTAAGAATACACGTGGTTGTCTCTTTGTTGATATTTTTCTATATGGTCGGACATTATTTTATTCACACGAGACCCACGCATAATGTGAGAGTTGGTCACCTGAGGTGCCAACCACTTTCGGGTAGTGACTTTACTCTAACTTGAATAGTTTCAAGACAAACAATAGCAAATAACAAACTAACATTCATCTTTCTATCCCAAAAAAAAAAAAAAAAAAAAAAATCTATACAAAAATATATTAAGGGGTGTTTTGTACGGAAATTTTAATGAATAAATTATAATACATCTATCTCATAAATATAAGTTCCTTTTCCTGTTTCATTTGTCTCAAATTATAGACAACATCCTTGTTGAGAATATGTTAATTTATTAATTTTCTATTACATCCTTAGACCATGTTTGATGCACATTATTGGGGAGGTAATGCATTTTAAATAGTAATTTGATAGAAAATATGTGGTTATAAAATAAAGAAAATTTTTGAATTTACGTGTAATATTATTTTATTAAAGAATGTATAGTTGAAAATGATTTTTGAAGAAATGAATTTTTATCAGAATGTAGATCAAATAGGGTGTTAATTAACAAATAAAAATAACTCTTATTGAACTTTATATTTTCAACTACATTGATTATATTTTCTTAATTTGTGTGAAAATTAAAAACAAACATATCTTTGTGCAATGGAGGAAGTAATAAACTTCATAATAGATTTCCACATTGTAAATAAGAATTACGTTCGTATTTTTAGGTTGAATTCCATCTACATATTTTGAAATTCTCTTATTAATAAATTTAATATAAATCCGCAAGTCATTTTTAATGAAAATCCATAAAATCTCAATTTGGGACAAATAAATTTATACAAATCAGTGCATTTGGTCGAGAAAGATACATTATGGGCCTCCACGCTCCATTTCTAAACTATTTAAAGACCAATCAGGCAAATTAAAATTCAGATTTTAATCTAAGTCAAAATCAATAGTTAATTTTAACCACACATTGTATGAGATTCACAACTTTTCAACCACATATTTCATCAGTTTTTATCAAAATCTACTAAAAATATGATTGTAATGCCTACCAAACATGGGCAACGGACTTCAATATTTACATGCACAATAAAAGAAATGAAAAAATAATAAAATTTAAGATAATCTTATCATAGCATTTGCACCAATCTCAAGTCTAACCAATCACCCTTCTATTCCAAACAAAACATAACAAAAAGTCAAGTCCCATAAGCTGAGACGGGCTAAGGTTCACACTCTCATAGGACACGACACAAGCCATTTAGGCTCGTCTCTTTAGACAGCAATACATTATTTTACCTTCTTAAGTAGGGCAGATGTTCGGTATTCAGCGTCATCCTTGATGAAACTCCACCAGACGTATGTAAGAGGGATAGTGGTAGCATGCCAAAGAGCGTGTGCATCAACCAATCCTTCGTATGGAGGGAAGTCATAGATCTCTAGCAGCATCAAGAGGCCGCCTCCTACAATTACAATCCACAGCTTCCAGCGAGAAGGATGACGGGTGACACCCGCCCAGATTGCCCAGACGAGAAGTTGAGCAATAGCCATCACAACACACACTTTCATATTCCACCCTGTCAAATGTTCCAGAGTCGTAATAGTCTTAGTACGAGAGTAAAACATGATTTTTAATTGCACTGATTACAGCATCAGGTAGAAACTGAAAGTGATACCGAGGAGACAACTATCATACCGTAGTCCATTTTATAGTTGTTAAGGTACAGTATGTGGGTAGTTGTAAAAGCAACCGGCGGGGCAGCAACCATGACCCTTGCAGCTCTGTCCCTCACATTGAGACTTCTCACTACGGCCAAAAGAAGTGAGTATCCGAGTAAGGCCACTGCTGATGAGTAGTCTAGCTTTTCTGTCAAGCTTACATCTCTGCCATTTGGAGATTCATAAAACCGTCATGGCAAAAAAGTAAGACGAGTAAATTACTTTACGGGTAAGTCGAGAGTTACTATCGAAACAAGTAACGTTTTTTACATAAAAAAGTAGTATTTAACCAAACTTATCTGTAAACAAAATTTTTCCGACTTATGTTTAAGCTTAGCAAACATGCCTGAAAGGTCAACGCAATAGAATCTTGAAATTGACATCTGATACGAGACCTTGTTGTCTCCTCTCAGCTAATACAATGACATAAGAGTTTGCAAGCATGGGCAATAAAATGAGAGGTACAAAGCTCACCGACTGTGGAAGACTACACTCCAGAACCATGAATTCATGGTCAAGAACCCGTAGACATGCCACAGACCTGTATAATCATAGTATGGCCTCTTATCTGGTTTTAGTGGCAACTTGTAGTAAAGAAGGATGAAAAAAGAAAGCCAGCCATGGAAATGCATTGCAAGGTTGAGAGCTGAAAGAGCTACAGAAACTGGCTCCTGAATCATTTTAGGAGATTAATTCAGATGCGTGCTCAAAATGTGTATACCAAGACACTAAGTGGGAATTCTGCTAAAGTCCAAATGTATACGAAGGCCAAAAGCTCATAGAGTTACAGACCTGGAAACCATACAGACGTTGGAAGGGCCACTTGCCATGATATTTAAAAGGCCCCGTGACCAAGTTCTGCTCTTTCTTTTTCTCTATCAAGCATACAATGGTAACGGCAATCACTTTGGCAATCCAATTGTTTCCACCGCAAGTAAAGAGGCTCTTGCATGTACCAAGGGCCATCAACGGAAGAACCATCTGAGGAGAATTTGCAGTGTGGAAAGCATCTCTCCCCAACGCATCCAGTCTTCTCACATTGTCCTAAACAATCCCTGAAATTGATAGAAAACCAAAGTTTTTTTTTAATCAGAGTTGATGTTATTTGACCTGTATACAAACTTCCAGAATAATAGCTTCTGGGTTTCAGAAAGAAAGGAACAAAATTAAGTTCCTCCAATATTTAGCTTTTTCACTTCTATGTTCAGGAATAAAATGAGATATGAAAAATTCTACACCCTGTGGGATGCCAAGAATGTCAATTCAAAGCATGCAGGTCAGACCAATATAAATCACGTACAATTTTGGATATGAAAAAACTGGCTGTGCAGCAGAAACGTTGGACATGTAAAAATAATTATTGAAGTTTCAATAGTTTCTACTGATCAAAGAATCTTCAGATATGGCTTCCAGTGAAGAAAAATTTTGAGAAGCAAAACAACACTCTCCACACAACAGAGGAGGAAGAGAGGGGGATCTTGGTCCTGCTGAAGACAACCATGAACTAGTCAAAAAGAACAAACTTTGAGCAGCTTATTTTGTCAATAAATCAAGACAGTTGACAGTCAAGGTCGTCCCCCAATGCACACATGAGCCAAATAAAAATCACAAAATCAAATTCAGGTAATATCATAGAAACTAAATAAGTAAATGAACTTCATGGGAAAAGATTACCGATATAATGGGTCGGCATCACCAGCACTAGCATCAAGTGCTCTAATAAGGCAGTACACTAGAAAGAAAATGATCCAATAATGATCTGCCATCTGATCAGTGAATATTACACAATAATTTAGATGATCATAAGTTGAAAAGAGAGGATCGGAAATCTAAGAGACTATAATTTCGGGTGTGCTGTTGTGCTATTGACTACTATATTTTGATTGCATTCTATGGTTAGCATTCACAAAGATAGTACAATGATTGAATGAAGTATAGAAGATCGGAAAATTAGATAAGTAATATCAAAGGAAATATTAACAAAAATATAAACCACGGTGCATTTCTATTTTATGCAATACATTTGAAGTTTCACCAGGTGAGTAAATTTAACAGTAGTGCAAATAGTGCACACGATTTTCTATATTATCCAGTAAAATTTCAAAAGACATAGGACTATGGGATTTTGAACCAATGCAATTAAAAAGGGATAGATTCTCATATATCAACATTAAACAATGTTTACTGGATTGAATCCTACACCACACACACACGCAAAGAGACAGAGACAGAGAGAGAGAGAGATCACCGTTACAATTAATCATTCACTAGTTATGATAACTGATAATGCAGAGGAAGCTCAATGTTAGTGGGGGGCACATACAAAAGACTGTGCCACCAATTCATATTCCCCCCTGGCTTGAGCCTTAAATCAAGAGAGTTATAAAGGACAAGAAACAATCTTCCATTTTTTTTTTTTTTCAAATTCTACAACAAAGGCTTGTCCAGTTGAGAGCACATCCTAGGAAATACTTATTAGTATCCTGTTTTACAATGATTAAGCTTTCTAACTCAAAAGGACAAAGTATATAACGTTTCAAAGGATAGGGGAATAACACTCTTTAATCACTTGAACTAAAAAGGAATAGAAGCTTGCATATCCGCATAACATCATTTTTTTATGATTTGGTCCTCCGACCTTCACCCCACCCCCATGGAAAATTACAAAATAAATAACATCAATCACTTTGAGAAGGACGGCCTATTTACATGAATGCTATACTATTCTTGATTGAGTGGTTTTAAGCTAATGATAAAGAATAATTATTCTAGTCTGTAGAAAATAAAGATGAGGTAATTTTGAAATTTTGACAACACGGCACAGATATACTTTGTAATCCATGCTGACACAGTGACACTATCTTATTTATTTAAGCGAAGGGCATCACCCATGTACATATATATAACCCACAATTCTACCAAAACAAAAGATATATACTTCCTCAGAATGAAACTTTCATCATTCTATCTAGAAACTTAAGACCTTCAAGTAAATTCTATTGCTTCAGCCATTTATTTATCCATTCTCCACGTTCCTGCTCTCTTCAGAAATGACTAGATTTTCTCCTAAAAAACCGTAGCGCAGGCCAAGATCGTAGATAAGATGCATACATTCCCTGATTTTAAGATAAAAACTCTTGGTTTAAAAAATAAGGATAGAAGTTAAAGTTTTTTATATTTAAGAAACAAGAGAGGCTATAAAAGGTTTGGTCAGCATACGTGAAAGATTGGATTCTTAAGATTCTAATTTCTAAATTATTTTATTCAATTTCATAACCACCACTTGTTGGTTGCATTCGCCCCACCCATAAAATAAATCAACAATTAATTGTACAATTGCCAGTTCTTATCATTCAACTGCAAAAGAATGTAGGTCCGTTTGATAGGCAAAGGTGAAAAGGAATTCCAATTTCATATTAGTTGGAAAATAAAAACCCAACAAACCCATAAGAATTCGTTTTTCATGAAAACAAAGAAAATACAACTTAAAGTGATTGTCCATTGGAATTCGATTTCTATTTCCACGTTAATCAAACGATCAAAGTGGAATTTGTTTTCCTCGAATGTGACATTTTTCATAGAATTCGTTTCAATCAAACAGGTTCGTAGTGTAATCATTTATGTATATCATTCAACTAAAGAATTTTTTTTGTTTGGAATTTATATTAGCAATGGCGAACTCAACTAGGACCATTGTGTACCAAATAAGTCATATATGTAGAGTGGCGGAGATCTTATATATCCAGCCCCCTGATGCGTTTGCCCAAAACTAAATTTATATTACACAAGAGATTTAGTCCTCAATAATTTCTATAGTTCTTAGCCAGAGAGTCCTTTAGCAATCAAGAAAAAAGGGTTGACAGACTTTTGGTTTAAAAGGACATAAACATGAGTCAGATTATGCTTAAAGTTCTCTAAATCTCCTAGTCAAAGACCATGGATATAAACTACAAGTCTCCAATGAAGTTGTTATCACAGGTCTGCTTGTTCATAAGTCTAACCATTATATTTCAAGGAATGCACTTCACGTTGCAAGAGCAAATATGTAACAGACTTATGTAAACTGTGTAGAATTCTCTTAATTTTTCATGCTTGACATATATTTGAACAAACACATCAATAATAACATGAAACATGAACACCTATAATTTGCTTCCATGGTTTGTATGTATGAGAATTCATCAATGTCAAGTATTTAACACCACTAAATCCATATTGATGTGATTTTACAACTTCTAAATTAAACTTCTAAGGAAAAATCCCTTCTAGAAACTATGTTGTACTTCCTAATAAAGGCTTCGTAACAGCGCCTCTCAAAATTAAAGTACCATGTCTCATTGGATATTATTATGCCTCGCCAAAAACTTAAGTACCTGTCACAAAAGTCTATATAAAGTAATCCCACATTGCTGAAACGTTAGATAGATGACAATGAAACCCACTAACCATGATTAAGACCCTAGGATAAAGGGTACCTAACAATTCTTTAGTTTTGATGTGTTCAACAATCAAATCACCCTTCAGAGCAATAAATCAGACTGAAAAAGGGCTTCTCCAATTAGTAATTAATTTCAGTTCTTTTACTATCTTAAAGCCAAAAATAAGCTCAAATCTGCTTTGTTAGTATTATTGTTTCAGATTATTTATAAGCATTTATATTGAAGTTCAGTGACTAAAACTTAATCACCAATTCCCCTGAGTCCTTTCAAGCACAATAATTTATACTCTACACAATAACAAAAGATGGTAATCATATGATTCCAAGCTAACATAAACGTAAAAACAAATCAAACACTCAAGTGAACGAATCCCTTTCATTATGATCCAGCCAATTTTGTTTTACACATTTCCGACGTAAATCTGGTGAAGGGAAACAAAAATATATCTACTTGGAGAAAATAGGATGAAAGCAAATCGGAGGAATGTGCATAAAATACCTTATTCATGGCAATATATCAAATTTGAGAGTTGAAATTCAGAAATCGCATCACATCGAAAGCTCGTAAAATTTTACTCTGAGATAAATAGTTGGAGATGGTGGGTCGGTTAACTCTCTAAGCTGGAAGATCCCAGAAATGGCGGAGAGACTCGACATCTAACAGACTAACACCATTCCACGATAAATTAAAAATGTTTTTATTTTTTTATTTTTTTTCGTATAACCGTTAATTTTCACATGCCTATGGCAAAAAAAAAAAAAAAAAATTCAACAAAATTATTATTTGCCCTTTTAACCCCTCATGATTTTCATGTCGTATACGTTGAATTATTTTTTAGTTTATGAATAATTTAATGCAAGCATTTTGTTGGTTGGTTGGGACGTTGAGTTAGATTAAAATATTGAGAGCATGTTTGGGGGAGCTTTTTGTCCAATGCTAATTGATTAATGGACTGTTGCTCACTGCAAAATGGGTCCCAGTGTGCTAGCAAAAATTGACTTCCTAGAAATGAATTGTCGAAAATGTTTTTCATCATGCAAAATGATTTAAATGTAGAGGACAAAAATGTCATTTTGCCATAAAATGATTCAAAATGCCCACTGTCATGTTAGAATTCCTGGAAAATTTGTCCAAAGCAACGGTCCAATTTCACCATTGCAACGGTCCAAATTTGGCTTTTAGGCCCGCCCAGACACAGCCTGAATCTTGCTATATGTACATCAAGGATTACATAATGGGTTACATAATGTCACATATCATTCAATCATTTGTCAGTTTAAAACATAGTCAATTTTTTCATCCAATCATTCTCCCCCACATCATATTATGTAACATTTTATGTACAATTTTTATGTAAAAGTAGCAAAATCTTAAAAAAAAAAAAATTCTTTTGGATGTCTACCACTTAAAATGGAAATTAACTAATTAAGACTTTTCATTTAGAATTCTAAACTCACATATTCAAAGTTACTAGTGAACGAAATATGTGGTAAAAATTAGACACCGTCATCTAATATCTAAAAAGGCCAACTTCTAAATATTCTAGTTCAATGTGATAAAATAATACATATAAATTTTGAGATGAAGTTGTTGTCACTTATATATTTACAATTTTTGTGCACGAGTCATGCATTATTATATTTATATAGGGTGTGTTTGAGTCACATTATTTTGAAAAAATGTATTTTGGAATAATAGATTGATGGAGAATGTGTGGTTGAAAAAGAAACAAAAATTATTAATATGATGAAAATATATTATTTTATTAAATAATATGTTGTTGAAAATAAATAGAATAATGAAAATAAAAATTTTAATGTGACCAAAAAGGGGCATATACTATTTCGTAATTTGAAGTCATCAATACAAATAAAGTAATAAGGTCTTCAAACTTAATACAAACATGTCATTAAAATGGTTATCGAAAGCTTAAAAAGACTCACTTTTTACCCGTGATGAAGGTCAAGCTCAATGTAATATTCATTAGTCTTGATTTTTTATGTCACGAATACGAATTGAGTAAGTAAAGTTGTGACAAGGAAGGTTGAAATTTGGAGTGTATACGCATTGCATTTGTTAGAGCTCGACTCTTGACAAAACAAAGACATTAAATCTAGTCTATCCAGTGCTATACCAGTATTTTGCAGGGCTTGAGGTGAACCTCAAAATTTGAGTTCCTAAGTCATGACAAGTAATCTTTTTTTTTTTTTTTTTCATTTATAAGAGTTTTATGAAACTAAATTTGTTAACTTAAAATCAAAAATAAAGCAACAAATAAAACAGAAACATTAAAATATTTATATTACAATCAAATAACAATACGAAAATGTTCTAAACAATCACTTAAATACAATCCATCTTACCCTTTTTGAGCTCCAGACGCATATTTAGGAGTCGTGTTATTTGACTGAAGTCACTCAACTGCTAACGCTTACTAAATTATAAAATTAGAACAAGAATTACATCAATCAACTCTACTGTAGTTTCACAAAATTTTAATAAATTAGATTTAATGAAATGCAAGCAGTAACTTGAGCTTAGAAAATTATTTCATAGTAGTCAACAATACATACTAATAAATAAATAAATAAAACTAAAACTACGTAAAGTGAAGCAGAAAACAATTTTCCATAAGCTTAAATAAAATTCTATTTGTACATTAAATAAATCTCGCTAAATTAATCCAACCAAATTGCAACTTTTATTAATGCAAAATTACCAAAAAAAAAAAAAAAGGAAGAAGAAGAAGAAGAACAAATTATGTTACCAAAAGTATATTTCAAGTGAAAAATCAACAACAATTGCTCACCAAAACCATAAAATTGATGATTGAAACCCTCTTCAGCTTGAAGCTCTGCTCGCAATTTTTCAATAAACTGCGTAAACCCACCAAATGAACCTCTGAATTTTCCATTCCAAGCAAAACCCAGAAAGTAAAAGATTATTAATAACAAGAAAAGGGTAAAGATTAACTCTTAAAAATCAGAAAATGTTACCTTGTTTCACATGAAAGAAATAGCTCCAAAACAAGAAATAATTGATTTTCCACTAGGCAATTCTTAGTTGTAGAAAGATAAAACATGCTACAAAAATAGATGGAAATTCCTAGTGGTACATTAGGGTGTACCTAAGGGGTTACACCCCCTCACACGGGTGTGTGACCCATTTAAATAAAAAAATATTTTATGCAAGTAAGTTCTGCCCCATGTGAGGGGGGTGTATTGTACATCTTTTGATATACCACTAGCAAAATTCAAAATAGATATACACAAATCTAAAGAGAGAAATGAGAAACACAACTAACTGAAATTTGGTTGCTAATGGAATAACCCACCGTCGTTCTTTGGTCTTGATTTTTGCCCTTTTGAATTTCTTGGGATTTTGTTGTTTTGATAGATGCCGATGCGTTTTAATTTTTGCCCTTTTAAAGCATCACAATATTTTGGGCCAACGCATATAATGGCTTAGTGGGTTTTTAAAAAAACAAAAAACAAAATTTTGAGCCACCTAAAAAGTTGGGCTTGAGGCGGAGGTCTCTTGGGCCTCTCCTCAGGTCTGACCCTGAGTCTATCCTAAAGGATTTCATTTATTTTGATGGGAAAAATTCATAGGTCGGGAATTATCTTTCACGAAATCAAAAATCAAGCCTCAAGATTTAAATTTACAAAACTCAGGTTTTTTTCATGAGTAAATTAATTATATTTTATAATTAATCTATTTTATTAAATATTTAACTGTAATATAATATAATTGACCCCTCACTCCACCCACCTCCACCTCCACCTCCACTTTCACCACCTCCGTTGCTCCGGCGACCATCAACTACTCCGATGACTATTTTTCGGCTGCGCTTAATTTCGGTGACTATTTTTCGATGACCGTTGACGATCGCTTAATTTTGGTAACTGCTCCGATTCCAAGGTCACGTATATCTTATTAAGTTGTTAAAAATTTAATTTCGGTCACAACTTATCAAATTAATTGGTCACAAATTATTTCGAGGTCACAAATGAAAAAATTTATAAGTTACAGATTTGTAATTAGTCACAAGTTAAGAAAATTTGTCGGTCACAAATTATTTCGAGGTCACAAATGAAAAAATTTATAAGTTACAGATTTGTAATTAGTCACAAGTTAAGAAAATTTGTCGGTCACAAATTATTTTATTGGTCACAAATAAAAAAATTATGTCACATATTTTCAAATTTATGGGTCACAGATTCCTTTTTTAATTACAAATTATCAATTTTAAAGTCACATTTCAATAGCTAGGTCACAGACACCCACAAATCAATATTTTGGTCACAAACAACCAAGTTCAATAGCTTGGTCACCTACATCAATAGTTTGGTCACAGACAAAAAAAAACCACCACAGTTCAATGGCTTGGTCACAAACACAAAAAATCACCATAGTTCAATAGCTAGGTCACAGAAAAAAACAGCAACAGTTCAATAGCTAGGTCACAGACACAAAAGAAAAAAAACCACCATCGACGTTGACCTCGCCACAACAATAACAAAAAACAACCACCACCACATGGATCAATATCCCTACCACATGACCGTCACCCACAAATCCACCACCACCGTCTAAAACATACCACCACAGATCTACCACCTCCACAACCAGATCTACGACATTTTCCAAAACTAGACAGTAGACAAAGCACAGACACCATCATCACACTCCACCTCAGCCACCACAAAATCAGCGGAGAAATACCACAAATCGGGATCTGGAATAGATCTCCAAGAATTAAGCATATGCCCAAATTTCTGGTCCACACCAACCCATCGATCGGCCCAAGTACTGTCTTCAAATTAAACTGCTACAGAACATACTAGCATCATTTAGCAGGCTTCCATTGGCGATCAAAATGGACGATTCATCGGCGACGACAAACCTAACCTCAGTTCCAGAAGAGACATCCAATCGTGATCAGCAGCAGCGTCTCTGTGACGTTGCTGCGATTCACAGCAAGGGAGGGGGAGGGGGAGGGGGAGTGGAAGGGGAGGGAGGGAGAGGCGGCAAGCGGTGGAGGCAGCGAGTGAGAGAGTGGAGATAAATGAAATGGATTAGGGTTTGGATAGGGTTTTATATTTAAAATAAAGTTGGTGAGGTAGGTAATGTGGTGGGTATATAAATTAATTTAATTTAAAATATTATTATTGATATTAATTGTGAAATCAAAACCTGATTTTTTATTAAATAAAACTAAAACCTGATTTTTTAAAATGTCAAAGTTAATGTCTGGTTTTATATAACTTCCACTATTTTGATTCAACCACAAACAAGTAATATAGCCTCCGATCACCCACCTTGGATGAAGGCCCCAATTGACCATGCGTCTACTTGTAATGTTAGCTCCACTTGTCCACTTTGAACATCGAAGGATTCTAATAACATTTGAGTTTTACTTAATTCATCTTAATGAGTTCGGCATATCGTTATTACCAAACTTCCCTGGTGGGTTCGGCTAATTGACCCCCCTTGATGTGACAATTAAGTAGCAATCATTCTATGGAGAAAGTCCTCCCAACCATCGAAACCAGGGAGAGAAGATGAGGTAGGATAGGTGGCAAACCTATGGTGGTACCATCGTTACCACCCTCATCCACCAATCAAAGCTACTAATTTGACATGTAGCATGCGAATCGATGTTGATTATAGTAGCTATGAATGACTATGACGACTTGCAATTGTAATTCTCCCAATATAAAAAGGGAATCATTCCGCATCTAAGGACACAGGAATTCAAATTCCACTTTTACGCTTGCATACCTGCCTTTAATTGACCTAGCCACATTTCCCGTTTTCATAATTTTCGTTTTTAAGTTAAATCAAGAGGCCCCACAACACTTTTTGACTCCAACAAATATATATTGATTTTAATATTTCACACAATTAGTTACCTTCCTATTAATGCTAACTCTTGCTAATAAGTATGCACATAGATGGATGCTCATATATGCCCATACTGGAGGCAGATTTAAATAGGCATATGATCACAGTTTACAATGGAGCTAAGATCTTCCCTATCGGGGTTCGAAGAGTAGGATATTGCTGGAAATGGCTCTTGAATTACTGAGTCTGAGTTGTAGTGCCCTATAACCTGTTGTTGGTTTCCAGTGTTTTCACCATGACTCCAACAGGGTTTCTTCTCATTACTGAAACTAATGTAACTAGGGTTATTTTGATATGCAGACTCCACGTTGCACGAGTTCCTCTTAGCAGCCACTTCTCTCCATTCTGGTATGTATTTTTTGTACAAAACATTTCGCTTTAAAATTCGACAAAGAGTCCAAACTTCCTGCAAAACCCGTTAATGCACAGAATTAGGGCGATCTGATACATGTATGGATTGGTGATTGTAGTCGAGCTTCCACTCGGTCCAACAAAAAGCATAAAACACTTGATTTGTGAACAAAAAGTTATTGAGTTAATTAAAGATGTGAGGGTTTTCTTACAGCAGCTTGATCAATATTTTTGCTGCTTTTATCTTGAACAGGAGCCGGAAGACGGAATTCATGCATCTGCCAGTCGGTTTTGGTGCCTTTTCCAGCACTTCCAAGATAGTACACCAAGGATTTCTTCAGCCCAATGCAGTCACGGCCATTGCTACCGGAAGAATGTATTGGTCTGTCAATACCAGTGGCTTTCCAAAACCCAGAACCGGCCACTCGATTGGGTCTAATGCTGTTCCTATATTTTCTTCTTCTTTTGCAAAAGAAATACCACTCCTTGTCTCCTATGTTACTTTCTTCCGATTATCCAGCAAAATGAAAAACGTCACTAATTCTCCTTACCAAACGTGCCAATAAAAAATCGAATCCACCCCTTTTGGGCATCTACTTGAACAGATACTATACATGCAAAATTAAGCAAATTATTGAAGGTTAAAAAAGGGAAAGAAAATGATTACATACTTGGAAGATCCCATGGATCGTACTTGTAGATATCGATTTGTTTGATGAGTTCAATTCTAATTGGTATCTCTTCAACTTTCCTTCGAAGATAAAAATCGACAAGTTCTTCATCTGTGGGATGAAATCGAAATCCAGGAAGTGAAACTGAAACATCATGACCCGTAATTTTCATGCTCATATTTTCCACTTCCATAGTTTCAAGTTTACATTTCAATAATATATATAAAAGGAAGGGGGTTTGAAGGGGCTTGCTTTGTTTTTGGTCAAGTCACGAGTTTCGAACATGTCCAAGTCGTCCATTTTGCTCACCACATTCGTCACCAAGATGACATTAGAATATGGAAAAATTTGCAGTTTGCATCTTGGATTTCTTATTTTTCAATTTCTCGGGATCGCAGTACCAAGATTTCAATAAATGGATTAAAAGGTCAACATTATTTTTATCATAACAAAAATATATAAGATATAAACTCGCACGCTAGAGATAGGGGTGATCATTTGATAAGATTTTTGTTACTTGAAATGAAATGTTATTACCTTAATATCTTCGTCAATAATTATTATTTTTTCAAAAACGATTTTTATATTATCAAAAGAAATTATCTAGATAAATGACGTAAAGCATAAATGCTACGAGAGTTTAACCGCATGATCAATCCAAGGTCATTTGGAATTGAAAGCATAGCTCTTAATTTCAAATTAATGGCAAAGATATTAAAAAATGTCTTTTACCTAAACATGTAGGAGCTTAAATGTAAGTAGTAGTCTAATCCTCCACCAAAAACTAAGGACTATGCTAGACAAACATAACAATTTACCTAAAAGTCAAGTTGCGTCCCTTATTGGAGGGGCGACTGGAATATTATGTACATATAGATTAATTCAAAAATTAAAGAAAGAATCATAGAGAAATGACAAGTCATTGTACAACTTTTGTCTTGTCATTGTACAACTTTTGATAGCAAAAAGAAAGTGGTTTGTGACTTTATGGTTGTTTCTAGAAGAAGAAGAAAAGAGGCAACCCTACTATGTAATTTATTTTCTCTATTTCAATAAAAATAATTAATATGTTTGATTTTTTTGATCAATTTAGACTTTCTAGAATGACAATTTATCTCAACATTTTTAATTTACGAAAAATCATTTACAAAAAATGAAAATTGAAAGCTAAACATTATTAAAACTCAACTAAATCATTATTAAATCCAAAAATTGTTTGGTTGACAAAAAAAAAAAAAAAAAGTAGAGGAAATTATTAACTGGTCGTTTCACTTAGTTTTAAAATTATCACTTTTGATTAATCTTTTTTTTTTTTTTCCACTTTGAAGTAGTAGTATAACTTTATAAACGCGTCTTAATTGGATTTTGTAAGCAATTAAAAGATTGAGTCACTGTTTGGTTCGGATTAAAATTCGATTTTAATCCAAGTCAAAGTCAAACAATCAATATTAACCACATTTTTTATGGGTTTCACAACTTTTCAACCATACATTTCAAAAATTTCTCTCACAATCTATTAAAAAATCTAATTTTAATTTACACCAAACACCCTTTGATAAAATAGAGAAACACGAATAATGGGCAAGCCCGAACCGAGCTTTATGGGCGGACAAGCAGTGTTTGTAGAAAAGTTCAAAGTACTTGGTCCGCACACGATTTTGCTAAAAATTTATCATTTTTTCAACGGATTAAACTTTAATTTTAACAAAATATTTTATAGGATCCACAATTTTTCAAATATATATTTCATCAAATTTTTATCAAAATTAAATAAATTTTTTATAAAAACTTCGTCAAACAATCCCTTAATATTTTGTCATATGGAGAACTATAATCATTATAAAAATACCGAATATACAGTAAATTTAATTATCTCACCAACTGAATTTTGTGCATTGTTTGCGGTATGTAGAGTTGCACTAGTACATATTACTATACAACATAAAATAAAGAAATAAATAGAGAATAAAAAAATATCTAGCATAGTGACAAAAATGCAATTTCTATCCTTTTTTCGACCATGAATGATTCATCTAATTGTCTCGACTTTTGAATAAATGATATTTATTAATGTTTTATAAAGTCCGTCTAAATGGCGCCTAGGACGAGGGTCGAGTGAAATGTTACGCCTTGATAATGAGCGCCTAGTAAAGCTTTATTATTTTTTTAAATCTTTTATTTGACTTCAGTTTCAATTTTTTAAATTACTTTATTGTATAAAAATCAAAACATGTTAAAAATTCGAAGTTTGCATTTCAAAAAGAGTAGTACTATTGGTAATTTGGGGTATCCATCATGGACACTCGACACCCCACTATTGACCCACCGGCACTCCATCCAATAGGAGGGTGCCATGTATCCATTATGGATACCCCAATGTACAAGGAAAATAATCTTTTCAAAAATTTGAAAATTGTATAATCGACTAGTTGTACAAATTATTAATTAAATATAATATTTAATAATTTTATATGTTTGATATATGTTATTTTAATTTTTAAGTGATTTTTAGAATGATTAAAAATTTAAAATAATTTTAAAAATAAGATTTTTATTTATTTGTTTTACGCTTAAACCTCGCACTGACTCGTACAATTTGAAACTTGACCTCCATGCTTTTTGTTTTTCAGAACACTAATATTTAATATTTTGAAGCCAATAATTTTCCACGGGCTCCATGATTTCGAATGCAAATAAAATTCCTACATCACAATAGGTGGAGTCATGCAATGCATTATGTCAAGGAGAGACTTGACCACCTATCTTGGAATTGAAATTATTCTTCTTCAATGTTCAATTTTCTATTTTTTACTTTCTTCTTCTAAATTATTCTGTTCATAAAATAGGAAAATAGAATAAACAGGTAAATAATTAAAAAGAAGAAGAAGAAGGATTTTTCCCTTGTCGGTAAATGGTAAACTAGAAGAAAATCAAGAAAAAATAATATTGATCAATTAAAAAAATTAATTAAAATTTAAATCAAAATCAACAATTAATTTTGACATCACGGTTCAAGAGAAACACAACTTTTCAACCACGCATTCCATCAACTTTTATCAAAGTCTACAAAAAACTAATTTTTATCTAAATGAAAACATTTTCCAATCCTTCTCGTTATTAAAACTGACATAATATTCACATAAATATGACAATTGATAATTTTTGAGGAAACAGAAATTTCTTGTGAGAATGGAATACCCTTCCATAATATTTATGTTTAATCGGCAAACGTCACTTATCAACATCGGCTTATCGAATAATTAGAACATAAATATCGATATAAGGTTGAAACATTATGCTTTCTGCCGATTATATTGGTTGCTCAAGAAGGTATTTCTTTGATCAAGCACTGTATTCTTGCGCAAATCGTACATCATATCTACTGCAGAACAAGGGGAAGAATATAGAGTTCAAAATGTTGGAAAGTATAATCGTAAAGTGCAGAAAAAACTTATCAATAGATCGAGTCTCGTGACAGCACGATGTCCTAAAACGAAATTGTCCGTCGATAACTGCTGCGACCTCCGTGGACAATCACCTCCAGGATACAACGATCAAATAAACCAATTGTGCAGCAATCACAAAAGGTTTTCAGAACTCTCAAGTGTACTCCAGAAGATATGAAAAAACAATTTGAGTATAATATTTTACTGTATATATGAAGAGACAATTTCGTTTTTGTTGTGGTAATCTAATACCCAAAAGTGTGTTTATATAGGCATAAAGAGATGTAACTTCTTCCACCATGATCTAGCATTAAGTTGCAGATGTAATGGCCTATGGTAATGGATATTAAAATTGGGCAGTTAAAACAGTCATATTTTACTGGCTAGTTGACCCATTAAATAATTCGAAAATAATAATTATTTTATTAGAATCAATAAAGCCCAATCAAAGACTTTTTGATATAATGCGTGAGGCGTGGCTCGAACCCCTGACCTCCCACACAAATTCCACGTTTTTACCAGTTGGGCACTTTATCTTAATTAATTATTTCTTTCACATATTATATTTATTGTATAAATATATAACAATCCCCCACATGAAAGAAATAAGATAAATAAAAATAATATTCTGGAGTACGGTAGAAATCACGCAGGCTTAGGTGTCTATCGACTTGAACCTTAGCTTTGTATATTCTATCGAGCTTGCTAACTGTAGAGTGAACTATGTCTTGAACTCCACAATTATGATTTGCAAACTGAGACAATAAAACACACACATGATTTCTAAAACAATCATCGAGTTCTCGCGGTTGTGTTCATTTCGGCCGTGAACTTTCCCGATTTCTTTGAGTGCTCTAGAGAATTAGCCTCAATTCTCATAGGAAGCGGCCCCACTTCCACACTCAAATAGGTGCTTCTATCAAGGATGCACTGTATTTAAACACCCCACCGAATATCAGCTATAGAAAGCATTAAGAGCATTTGCTCATCCTCTAATCAATACAGTTGGTACTACTCATCATAGGGAGGGGTTTGAAATAATTTCAATGTAATACCCCCACAAATCACTCCAATAACTTTGTTATCCCATTGAACCTTATCCATGGGATCTCAATCGCAATGTTGGGTTTCCATTATAGGTTATCTAATTTGTAATAGGCTTTAGCCCCATCCCCCTCGATGTTTTCTGAACTAGCTCTCTAGCTAATCCTTTGGTTAATGGGTCAGCAATATTATCACTTGACTTCATATAATCAATAGCTATAACCCCATCCTTAAGCAGCTGACGCACAGTATTGTGCCTCCTACGAATATGTCTAGACTTTCCATTGTAGGATGAATTTTGAGCTCTTGAAATAGCTGCTTGACTGTCACAATGGACATAGATAGCCATGGTAATGGATATTAAAACTGGGCAGTTAAAACAGTCATATTTTACTGGCTAGTTGACCCATTAAATAATTCCGAAAATAATTAAAAAATAATAATTATTTTATTAGAATCAATAAAGCCCAAGGCCCAATCAAAAACTTTTTGATATAATGCGTGAGGCGTGGCTCGAACCCCTGACCTCCCACACAATTTTCACGTTTTTACCAGTTGGGCACTTTATCTTAATTAATTATTTCTTTCACATATTATATTTATTGTATAAATATATAACACAAAAAACTAAGATGAGCAGAGAGAATAGAGGTAGCTCATAGAATTAAACTAGTTGTACACCTTTTTCAACATCGAGTTTGACACTCCCGTGTGTAGGAAATTGGCAATTGATTGAAAAGAATATTGTTAAAATCAATGTATAAAAAAACTGCCAACAGCCAACACATAAACTTGATGTACATGTAGCAAGATTCATTAAACTAAACATTGTCAGAATTACTTCTTGTTCATATTGCGGTTAAGCATGTGTCCACGAGGTGGTACCATATTGAGGCCGAGGACTGCTGACTCGATGGGTACCATGAAGAAAGAGAACCACGTCCATATTGAACGGTTGTTGGAGAGGTGGTACCAGAGGTTTTGAAAGGTGATCCAGCAGTTGAGTATCTTCTTGGAGACACACTAGTGGAATATGCCTTTGGAGCAAGCGACGGTGTTATAAATTTATGTCCAACTTGCTTAGGGACTGCGGACCAAAGTAAAAATAAAATAAAAAATTATTGCTTATATGATTATATCACATACTAGGAAACAGAATTGCAGATGTATATCATATTACATAAACATCAAGCAGAAGCAAATACCATTATCAGTGATGTTTGTACTTTCTATAGAACCGCAAAAAGAATGGATTCTTCTGAATCCACTTGCCTCGTCATCTACAATAAAATTATAATACTATCACAACATGCCCGATAGATGGCAATATCTGCCCAAAATAAATATAAAATTATGAATTATCAAACAAGTTCATTAAATAATACCCAGAATTTCACACAAAAATAATAACCTCAAACGTTCTGTTAAAACTTAAAATTACCCTTTGCTTGGGAACTGATTGGTCATAAGTGCCAATATCAACAGTTTCTGCTTGCTGATGAGACAAAAATTAAGTAACCATAGTGCGCAATCAAGAAAGTGGTCACAAAAAGACAAAAATCGCCACATGTGAGAAAAGTTTTAATGAAGTTAACAATACCGAAAATAGAAACAAGTTTATCTGGGAATCATACTGGTGTAATTTCATCATTTAGTGATTGCATCAACTATCTCTTGAACTTCTCCACTGTCAAAAAACCTAAAATTAGATTATACAAATTGTAATAATAGATTAATTATCTTAATTATGAACAGTGGCTCATGTTAGAAATAACCTCGCTATCCCTGTTTTACCTGTGAATCTAATCAATTAATATATATTAATGTTGGCATCTAGGTGATTAATTAATTAATTAATTACTTGAGAGTATTAAATTAGAATTTTCGCGTTCATACCTCCAACAATTTCATTTTCATTAAGTGGTACACGCATGCGTGAAAAAAAAATGTAGTACCTTATAAGTTGATAAATTATTTTATAAGCACAAAATATACTCGAACATGTCGGCTTAACAAAAAAGAAAATTATGATTAGGACGAAAGGATAATAAGCAATAAGCACCTCCTGCTCAAGGATTGCACTGCTACCAACACCAACAAGAAAATCAGGAAGACCAATATCGATCAAATAGAGACAGGAATCAAGCAATAAAATGTGGGGGCATACAATTTCAAACGAAGTACTCAATGCCTGTGTATTTCACCATATGAAAAGGCAACTCTTTAGCACTGCTCAATACGTTTGGTTCTTGAAATTTATTACTCGAGAATCATCCACACTTACCCCCTTGATAGCAACAAATTACTACGTACACATCAAAACATATGTTCATAGTTGACATTTAAAACGCATGAAAGATGTGATCAAGCACCACAAATCAACGCATTAACCAAAACAAAAATTATTACCAATAGTCTCAGAAGTTGTACTATGGTTCAAAACACAACAATGAGTAAAACAACACTCTTGTCCTTGTGACATTAAAAAACAAAGCATAACAGAATATGGGCGTGAAATCATAAGCTTAATTACTACACTGAAAATATAAAAATCGTAAATAGGACATTATACTTCGCCGGGAAGTAATAAATTCATAAAGGTTTAGCCTTTCATTGACTCAAAGCCTGTCCTCATACTCGGAGAGTGGTGTCATCTGCTCCTTCAAGCCCTTCCTCTTTCGGATATCAGTCACGAGCTGGGAAGCCTGTGACCCTGGTTCCAGTGGATCAGATGACATCATGTCCCAATGATCAAACACGCACTGGGGAAAGGCTTGTCCAGAAGTTGCAGCTCTCAAGGTACTTGAGAATCCAAATGATTCAACAACAGGCAAGTATGCCTTGATATTATATAGTGGAGTACCCGGCCTCTGCAATTCCTCGAACACGTGTCCACGTTTCTGGTTCAGGACACTATAGATACCACCAAGAGCTTGCTCTGGTGCTTGAATCTCCACCATGTACACGGGTTCCAGAAGACGGGGCTTGGCAGTAATGTGAGAGGCATAAATAACCCTCCTAGCAGTTGGAATGACCTGACCTCCTCCTCTGTGAATAGCGTCAGAATGAAGAACAACATCACAGACTTCGAAGCAAATACCCCTCATGTTTTCTTCAGCCAATGGGCCTTCTTTTGAAGCCCACTGGAAACCAGCAACAACAGAATCTTTAATTTCATTCAGGTACTGGACTCCCTTACACATATCAACCACCATGTTTGGACCGGTTGTCTCAGGACCGAAGCACCAAATTTTCTTTGCAAGCTCCTTATCCCAACCAAACTCCTCAGACAAGATCTTAGAACGAACCTTAGGATCATCTCTTGGACCAATACGTCCATCATCAATAGCCTCAGCAAGTCCCTCTTCCAAGGGCCTGGCTTCCATGTACAGACGGTTGTGCTTATTAGGTGATTTGCTCATAACAGTCCGAGCAGATCTCTCAAGAACAGTCTCACGGAAGGACACAACTGGATCAGATTTAATGATTTCAGCACCACCCATGAAATCATCTTGCAAGTCCTTCAAACATATCTCCAGGTGGAGTTCTCCAGCACCAGCAATGATATGCTCACCAGACTCCTCAATGGTACAGACAACCATAGGGTCTGACTTGGCCAAACGCTTCAAACCTTCAACAAGCTTCGGTAGGTCAGATGCAACCTTGCACTGGACAGCAACTCGCACAACAGGTGACACGGAGAACTTCATTGCTCTAATTGGATGAGCATCGACTTCCTTTTCATTGGTCAGGGTTGCATTTTTGGTGATGTATTGATCTAGACCAACCAAAGCCACTGTGTTCCCACACGGTACATCCTCCACAGTTTCCTGCTTCTTACCCATCCAAATAACAGTTCTCTGAACACTCTTGACGTACAAGTCCTTTTTCTCTCCAGGGACATAGTTAGGACCCATGATTCTGACCTTCAAACCGGTTGAAACCTTGCCTGAGAATACACGACCAAACGCAAAGAACCTACCCTTGTCAGATGCTGGAATCATCTTCGACACATAAAGCATAAGGGGGCCATCAGGATCACAGTTCCTAATAGCAGTAGCATAAGTATCATCCATAGGTCCCTCGTACAAGTTCTCCACACGGTACCTTTGTGCTGTAGAAGGTGATGGGAGGTGAAAGATCATCATTTCCAAGAGCGCACTACTAGCTGGAAGCCAGGTCTGCATCACACGCTTCATTAATGGCTTGCCCATTAAATCCTTCTCATCAGACTTCATAACAACCCCAAGCTTCTGTAACATGGGCCATAGCTTATCTTTCTGATCATTCATGCAAGTGTTGATAATCTGCTTGATGGGTTCGTAACAGAATTGAACAAATCCACGTTTACATGTAGGTGAACCGGAATTCTTGGTGGTCCACTTCTTAGTGGCTGGATCAAAGAAATTCTCTCCCCAGAGCCTTTCCATCATCTTGGACTCATCAACACCAAACTTGGAGGCATACATCTTCGCAAAGTTCGTTAGGGTGAAAGCCCAGCCGTGCAAACCAGCAGAAAATGCAACAGTACCTTTCTCGGGATAAACCATAACATCGCCCAAGAGAGGGTCTTCATAAGTAGCCATGATGACATTTGCATTTTCAATGACCCTCTGGAATGTTTGGTAAGCCTCCTCTCCATCCACCTGGAGCTCAAGGAAGCACCTGTCCATCTTGTTGACAGTCAAGACAGGTCGAATCCTTTCTCCAAGGGCCTGTCGGAGGACAGTTTCTGTTTGGACGCAGACGCCTTCAACACAGTCAACCACGACAAGAGCCCCATCAGTGATACGAAGTGCAGCTGTCACTTCAGATGAGAAGTCGACGTGTCCAGGAGAATCAATAAGATTGATGAGGTACTCGTTGCCATTTCGCTCTCCCTTGTAGCTCTTCAAAGACTCATCAGACATCTCATAATACAGAGAAATGCCAGTGGACTTGATAGTGATACCACGTTCAGCCTCATCAGCACGGGTATCTGTCATTCTAACGTCGCCAGCAACTTCTTGAGCAATAATACCAGCAGCAGCGACGAGAGAATCGGTAAGTGTGGACTTCCCTGTTACAATGAAATGAAAATTACAGTCGGAATAAGCATCAAGGCAGACATGGTGAAAAAACGTGCATTAACCACCTAGTAACACTGTTAATATAACATTGAGGTGAAAATAAATGTAAGAAGTTTCCACACCGTGATCAACGTGGGCAATAACCGACATATTGCGAATGTTGTGCTTGTAGTCCATAATCCTGCGGAGCTCATCAGCTGTGAACTTCACCTGCACAAATTCACAAAAAAATTATTAATTAGAAACCCAAATTACCTGGTGCAAAGGCCATCTTAAAAATAAAACCAACTTTTCCTGCTTACCATTTTTTCTGGTTTCTAAATTTCACAACTAAAAATTTTGTGGTAGGTCTTTGTCAGAAAACCTGCCATCCAGATTGAAAACATTACAAAAAAGCCAACAGGAAAATCACAGGTGAAGAAATGAGAGGATTACTAGAGACGCATTATACTTGAAAGGAAACACATGCTCTATCATTAACAAGATATAATTAAAATACAAGCCCATAAGACCACAACAAACTTTATTACTTCACAGGTAAGAAATGTCCTCTTTATAATGACAGTCAGATTTTCACAGGATTATGCAAAATTTATCAACTCCTGGTTTCGCTTACACACAGTAAATTACGCGTATCCTCCATTTTACCCTAAGTAAATGCTACAGGAAAATGGATAGAATAGAAAGATGACAGATTTTGAAGAAATCAACAATGACAAGTTCAAGGAACTAAAGCAATTTTAGCATAACTGACATTCACATAGTTCTAGTGAACAAGAACACAGAGAATATATATAATGTGATTCACTTCCATTAATCCAAAAAGAGCATTTCAGCTTCTGATCGAACTCTCCGAAACAAAGTCACATAGGAGCAATACTACCCAATAAAATATTAGATCAGGCACAAAATATCCAATACTGATCCTCCACGTTTTACTATTAAATTTTATCCATGTGAATTACCGCAAAATCTAATATTTCAAACCTACAAATTATCATACTTTGCAACATAGAACAAATCATCCAATCTATGCGTAATAAATTCATCAATCTCAAGAAATCGACAATAATTCATATCAACGCTGAACTTAGCAACATAACAGATTCATCAATCTCAAGAAATCGACAATAATTCATATCAACACTGAACTTAGCAACATAACAGGACATCCAATCTATAAATTAAAAATTTCTCAATATCAAGAGACCAACAATTATTCATATGATCAAACCGATAAAAAAATTACGTGAAATCATCAACAGATACTAAAAGATTCATAAAATTAGAGACACAAACTTACAGAGAGAGAGAGAGAGAGAGTAGCGAGTAGGAGGAGGCGGCTCTCAGTCGGATATATGACGAGAGGTGAAGTGTCCTCAAAACCCTAGGGTTAAGTGTGTTTATGATATTACGATAGTTCGGGCTGACAGCCCAATAAAAGGGCTAAACCTACGTAATTCCAGTATTCCACCTAACGAGGTCCAATCCGACTTTTTAGCGGAAATTACACAGTACAATGCTACGTGTACCTAAGGAATTATAGAAAATTTTACAAATTGATGGGATGTCGAAAAAAGTTGTAATTTTTTTTTTTGGTTAAAGTGATTTTTACTTAATTACATCTCACCACACTTGTTTGTAAAGAGTAATACTATTTATCATCATGATAATGTAACATCAGGGATGCGACAACCCATTATTCCTCACGTCAAAATTAATTCGGTGGCGTGCATTTAACTAAGTAAAAAAATTTAAAATCAAGTACTAATGAAAGAATACCAAAATGTTATATAAGCATGAGAGAGAGAAAGTGCTTGGTCCTATTCTTTGGTGCACTGAAATGATTGAGTTAAGTTCCACAAAAATAAGCCCCCCACGTTAAAATTTTCATTTTCATTTTTCTCATCATTTTCAATCACACATTCTTTGATTATTTAATATTTTTCATCAAATCAATAACTTTTCCTTCTTTTTCAACCATACATTCTCTATCAATCTACTATTCCAAAATGCATTCTTTCAAAATAATGTGATTCAAACACGCCCAAATTTATACTAGAGTTGCTTGTAACTTTTGCTCTCCTGAAATCCTAATTGAATGTTAAATGAGAGAGAGAGAGAGAGAGAGAGAGAGAGAGAGAGAGAGAGAGAGAGAGAGAGAGAGAGAGAGAGAGAGGTGCTTGATCCTATTCTTTGGTGAAAATAAATTTATGCTAGAGTAGCTTGTGCATTTGCTCTCCTCGAATCATAAAAGAAATCTTGGCAGCAAATGCACACAGGCATGATATCAGGTTACATGACTGACGAGTGGCTTATAGCGATGATATTCATTTCCAAATTATTCAATACACTGAACATATCATTGAGCATACATCGAGATGGAACACTATCAATAGAAATTATATTAACAAAATTTGCCCACACTTATTTTTAACCATTTTGATTTTGGACAAAAAGAAAAAAAAAAACACTCTTCACTCCGCGGAGTGAATACTCTACATTGTGCGGAGTGACCAATTCCTTTTTTTTTTTTTTTTTTTACATTGCTAACAATAATTTACTATAAACCCATATCAAAACAAAATCTAGGATTCCATGGCTTCTTCTTCATGAAAAATGAAATCGGTCATTTCATCCTCTTCCGCAATCTCTATATCCTCTTCTTCAAGTTCCTCGAGCTGGTTGTCCTAAGTATTTCATAACCATTAAGACAAATTGTCAGCAAATAGAAAATACTAACAATGAAGGACAATTTGAATGAAATATACCCTCATCATCACCAAAGAAGCCGCGTTTAAGCTTCTCCTCTGCTGAATGCCCTCCTTTCCACTTCCAACAAACTCCTCTTCATCAGAAAACCCAGAGATGTCTTCATCGGTATCCTCAGAGTCTGTCTGGGCGCAATAGGTAGGGTAATTCCAACCGTTGCAAATTAAAAATTGGACCGTTGATGGAATTTTTAATAAAAAATGTCTGACAACTTGTAATAGATAAGATGACCATTTACACCCCATTTCAACTCTCTCGTTACATGCCTCAACAACCCATGGAGGATAAAATGGTCATTTTTCGTTCAAATTGAAAAGAACATGTGAAATGGTTCAACAAGTGGGACCACTTGATTTGACTGAAAAATTGATTTTGGATTGTGAGAATTTCTCCCAGACACACGCTCAGAGCTTTTTTCAATCTCAAATAAACGTTCCATTATTCTATTTCATGAAATTTACTTAATTACATTTTCACCAAAACTAAATACATAATTCAAAAACATCTTATTCGTTTACAAATTATTAATTTAATTCTAGAAAAAACATTCAATTTTTTTTTTTTGCAGGGAATGTTGTGTATTTACTTCTCCAATACAAACGATACATTGAGAAAGATATTTTAGAAAATATCAACTGCAATACATTGCGCCTCCAATCCAAAAGATTCATGGAGAAAGAATATGGATATTGAAAGATGACAACAGTAAAAACTTTGGAAGCACGAAAATGAATATAACCAACAAAAAAGGCTACTTCACTGTAGCAAAATCAGATAAAAAATAGGGCAAGTGTGAAAACTCATTTGACAAAAATGAACAGTGAATAACAAGGTTGCCTCTTTTAATAGAGGAGTGATTAAACCAAGATAAACATATCTAATAATTTAGGTCTCGTTTGATTCTTATTTTCTAAAATTCATCTTCAGCCATATATTTTATGGAACCTACAACTCTTATCAACTTTTAAACCACACATTTTATTAACTTTTATTAAAATCTATTAAAAATATGATTTTTAACTAAACATGCAGGTGTTTAAATGTAAGTAGTAGTCTAATCCTCCACCAAAAATTAAAGAAAGAATTATAGAAAAATGACAAGTCATTGTACAACTTGATTGCAAATGTAACACATGCCATAGTACAAAAGAAAGTGGATTGTGACTTTTTGGTTGTTTCTAGATGAAGAAGAAAAGAAGCAACCCTACTAGGTAGTTTATTCTCTCTATTTTAATAAAAATAATTAATATGTTTGATTTTTTTGATCAATTTAGACTTTCTAGAATGACGAAAAATCATTTACAAACAATGAAAAATGAAAGCTAAACATTATTAAAACTCAACTAAATCAATTTTATTAAATCCAAAAATTGTTTGATTGACAAAAAAAAAAAAAAGTAGAAGAAATTATTAACTGGTTGTTTCACTTAGTTTTAAAATTATCACTTTTGATTAATCTCTTTTTTTTTCGACTTTGAAGTAGTAGTAAAACTTTATAAACGTGTCTTTATTGGATTTTGTAAGCAATTAAAAGATTGAGCCACTGTTTGGTCCGAATTAAAATTCGATTTTAATCCAAGTTAAAGTCAAACAATCAATATTAACCATATCTTTCATGGGTTCCACAACTTTTCAACCATACATTTTAAAAACTTCTCACAATTTACTAAAAAATATATTTTTAATCTACACCAAACACCATCTGATAAAATGGAGAAACACGAATAACGGGCAAGCCCGAACCGAGCTTTATGGGCCGACAAGCAGTGTTTGTAGAAAAATTCCAAAGGATTGTGGAGGCACAAATAATCTCGTGCTAGACTTTTTAGCCGGCGAGAGTCAATTCACCCACTACCACTGATAAAGGAAGAAAAAAGTTCAAAGTACTTGGTCCACACATGATTTTGCTAAAATTTTATCAATTTTAACCTTGATTAAACTTTAATTTTACAAAATATTTTTATAGATCCACAAATTTCTCAAATACATATTTCATCAAATTTTTATCAAATTAAATAAATTTCATATAAAAACTTCGTCACACAATCCCTTAATATTTTGTCATATGGAGAACTATAATCATTATAAAAATACCGAATACACAGTAAATTTAATTATCTCTCCAACTAAATTTTGTGCATTGTTTGCTGTACGTAGAGTTGCACTAGACATATTTATTTACAACATAAATAAAAGAAATAATAGAGAATAAAAAAAATACGGCATAGTGACAAAAATGCAATTTCTACCCCTTTCTCGACCATGAATGATTCATCTAATTGTCTCAACTTTTGAATAAAGATATTTAGATAATGTTTTATAAAGTCCGTCTAAATGTGGCCTAGACGTCACTTAAGCACGAGGGTTTCTTTTTCAAGGAAACGTTTATGCCTTGATAATTGAGCGCCTCAGTGGAGCTGTATTATTTTTTTCTGTTTCTTACTAAATCTTTTATTGACTTCAGTTTCATTTTTAAATACTTATCGTATAAAAATAAAAAACTAAAACACGTAAAATTAAAGTTTGCATTCAAAAATTTGAAAATGTATGATTGACTAGTTGTACAAAATTATTAATTTAATATAATATTTAATAAGTTTATATGTTTGATATGTGTTACTTTAATATTAAGTGATTTTAGAATGATAAAAATTAAAATAATTTTAAAAGTAATATTTTATTTATTTATTTACGCTAAACTCGCATTAACTCGTACAACTTGAAACTTGACCTCCATAATTTTTTGTTTTTCAGAACACTAAGCCAGAGTTCGAGATTGAGGAAGCGGAACGTGAACTTGCCGCTTTTGAGATCGTGCACTCGCGCTTTCAGCTCTGTTTCATACGCTAATGTGTTCTTATTCCGTTAGTGGGACCGGACTGAATCCCTTAATAATTAGTATCAAAGTAGGCAATCCACCTAAAAGCCGGACCCCAACTGAAAAACGTAAGGTCTTTCGGTGCTAAAGCTTCGTATTCGAAATCCAATTTTTTTAAGTAAGGTCCAGGGATCTCCAAGTTCTGTAGCTTCCGAAGGGTGGGTCCAGTGACCCACCAACAAGAAAGAGTGAAAGTCATGAATTAAGGGTTTTGTATAGAATATAGGCATCTAGAAAGAGGCTTATTGCACCATATAAAAGAGGTAAAACGGGTTAGAGCTCGCAAGGATTACAGAAAAGTACCGACGCACGAACCACAATTGTGTATATATAGTTAGTTGTATTGTAGTCAAAAGGGGTGCTGGCTCGCACAACCGCACTGCCCCGTTTCTTGGCTGGTCCGTTGCTTGCTGGGTTTGAGTCCCGCTTGCCCTTAATTTAAAGTAGTTTGGCTTTCATACCTTTCTTACCTGCCTCGGCCCCCCACCCCTTAAGAGGGGGGCTCAGATCCACTCTGTTTTTGAGTTTAGGCGATTGATTCATAAAGTTTAGGAACTCATGACAGCTCGGGTAGCTATACTTTATCTTACCCTTGGGGCTAGCGCTCCCTCATTGCATATCCATTTCATATCTTGGCTGCTCTTTATTGTGCTCATGATCCGCATCTCGGACTCGGTCTGATCTATACCTTTAATCCCGATTCTCTCTCCCATTTCCATCCTACGCTTTCTCTCGACAACGTTCTCTGGCTTCTGACCTTCCACTTTTGATAGGTTAGGCTTAAAGCGGGGGGGGCGGAGGGGGTCTTTGCGTGGGGGGGGTGATAGCGTACGGAAGGCCTCCAACGCAGCAATGGGTGGCCCCCCCTCATTCCGTGAGAGTTAAATTAAGAACAGGAACCACAACTTATAGCCATCCAAACACTTTCTGGAAGCGGGGGACAACAAATACCACATGTAAAAATAGAGCCTTTTACAAAGCCACGCAGTGCCCCGTATTAATGGTTTCCGCTATCGGGCTAGATAAACCAACCCATGTTTCTTCGACCCAATTAACGACATCAACACTAAATAGAAAATATAGATATGAATAGGCACCTCCAGGAAAGGTGGAGGATTCGGGGTGCGAATACAGGTCAAGATCGAGATTGAGAGCCCGATATGTATCGAGATAGGGAGCATGAGCAAGAGAGAAAAGCCCAAGGATAGGCTTGGCGAAAGGGAGGAGCCTACAACTACTAAGGCATGCCTTTTGGGTGTTTCCCACCACTAGGCAAATGGATCCTTTAGCAAAGGTGTGATTAGTTATTCAGAAGGCGTGGTATGGTGCCAAAGGAGCGTGAGCTGTAGATGGTAGTGGGAACGAGGATCGAGAACATGATGGATAGCCAAGGGCGAGGCCAAGGTAGGAATCATTGTCAGGATTGAGATGCAGATGCTGATCTAGAGAAGTAGCCCAGAGATATACCAAAGAGTAGAAAGAAGCCCGTTTTACTCCTATTAAGGCATACCTTTTTCAAAAGCAGCCCCCGCCCCAACTAATAAGTGTGCTTTTTGGGCTTGACTACTTCACATCTGGTATTTTATTCCGTGTAGTCAGGCGCCCTGCTAAAAAGTAAGGGTCGGGGTCCAAAGATCTTTGTTTTCCTTTGACAAAACAGAAGGCATGAAGCCTTTGAATTCATCCGGTCGTTGTTTCTTAAAGAACGGGGCCAAATGGGTCGTTCAGTCCTTCTTTTTTTTTATAGATATAAGTATAAGGGTTACTGCTTAGTTGTTTGTAAGATAAGATGGATTAAGATTGATTGTGAGTTCGGAACCAGTACTACTAGATAGAAAGCAACGATAAATACCTGCGTTTCGTGCCCCTAATCCGAGTTCGAGCTATTAGTAGTGCAAGTAGCAGTGTCAGCCGTAATAGCAACGCCAGTCTAATGTGATCCCGAGGTCAGACCAAGGGAACTTCCGTAGGCGGTATGACGAGGCACTTCTAGATAACGAGTCATAGTGCCAGTCGTAGTAGTGGTAGCCGCCTGTCCAATTAGGGACCCATAATCTGTCAATCCACATCTATCGAATAGAGCTGCTAAAGACTAGTGGTTCGGGATAAGATAGGGCCCATCATTACTTCTTTCAATTTATCTTTTCTGGAAGTGAAGAAAAGCCTGGTGACAATGTAAAGTAAGGGTGACTAATCGAGCACTCATTCATCATAGGTAATATTAATTCAAGCACTTTTCTCACATGAACCCATTGATGGATGGAACAGATTGGAAAGAAAAATCTTTCTATTTCTAATAAAGTACCAAATTAACATTCTCGCCGTAGGATAGCAGCTGCTAGACAGACAAAAAGATAGTGATGGTTCCTCTTTGAGAGCCCGAAGGGCAACGTACCTAATAGATAAAGGATTTTTCAAACGGGAACTCATCTTGCTTTGAGTAGTTCAATTCGTTTTGGCCAAAGCGCAATTTGTGATGAGCACGCACAGGAATCTCGATAGGAGACTATCCGTATAATTCCATTCTGTCAATCATCCTTTTGATGTACCACTCTGCGTCCCGAAGTGATGGACTTGGGTCCGCTCTTCAAATAGGTACCTAAAATCTTTATTATTTGCTTTTAGCCACCGATCGGTAAAGTCTTCTCATTCAAGACGACTGGTTATAGATGGGGCTTATCAGGCCACCACAAATGCACGATCCATCACCTCGTCATAATATCTATTGGAACTAGTCTTGAGTCGGTGGGGGAACTCGGTGCAACCGCAAGTAGAACTGGTCAGACTCGCTCGTGGAACCCACTGGAATCCATAATAGAACCAGTCAATCACAATTTCTAGTTTCATCAGAATTTAGAGTTTCGCTTGCAAGATCCCATCCCACCATGTCCGAATTGATAGTAACTTAACCTCGGATCCAAGTACAACATCAGCTGAAGCTGGGCCAAGTAAATCGAAATCGGCCAATGGATCAAATGAGACCGAACCCCTCTCTTCTTGCGGATTGCTTCCTTGCCACGGCTTAGCCTGAGACGGGACTTACTTTTCAGTATCATAGGAGACTCGGGCTGACCATAAGATTACCCAACTCGATCCTTACTTGCTTCCTTTATGGTTTCTCTCGAGAAAGAGAAGAGCACTTAATCTCATCATTTATATTGATTCTTTTTTGCTTAAGATTGGCTTAGTCTTCAGTCCTTCCACTGGCGGATCTCCTTGTAGATCCACTGATAGGTAGATTTTTTTAATGATTTTTTCAGTGTTCCCAGACGAGCTACTTCTTCAATGCCAATGCCCATAATCCTGGAATCAATGCCCACGGACGAGTTAAGGAATCAGCGCCCCCGTCCTCATCCTGCCCCCGGTGGAACCTAATCTTCGGCAAGATCATCTTCGGTCACATTTTCAATGAAAAACTAATGCTCGGTAATTGTACTTCAACCGGCATGGATTCCTCTGTCTCATAGGTTGAGGGAAAGAGAATCACTCCTCATTGTCTACATTCATCTACAACCCGAGCTAGTGCCGGAGAAAACATCTAAAGAGCTAGCCCACCTGGACTCGAGCCTTCATTTCAAGCGCCCCTCGTACTTCTGCTCATCCCAGAGAATCTATTTGATCAATAACCAATATTTTTCTTTCCCAAGCTCTATCAATATCGACTTTATGAGAGAAATAATCTACTTTCTGAGCTCAAAGGTCTTTCACTTCTTAGCACGAGAGAAGGGGTCTCAGAGGCCAATCAAACACGTTTTAAGGCATAGTTCAGGGGGAAGACGAGTCGGATCCCATGGACAGGCCTTGAAAGTGGATAGATAAAGTACTATCATAGAATCTACATTAGTTGCGGTGGTATTTATTGAATTCAACTCAAGTGGGCAAGGAAGGGTTGGTAAACGTAGAGAGATAGTTGCTTTAGCCACTTTATCTTCTCTCCTGATTGTTGTCTAAGTCTAGATCCTAGCTAGCGCATACTTGCATCTGTTATTATAGAAAGGGCTTGATGAAGACCACCCCCTGGTTAGTGATTGGGCACCTGCTTCCTTTACCTTTACGGCATAGAATCGGCTTCCTTTAGAGTTTAGAGGGAGAACGGAGATGAGCAACACAGTGCGTTCCAAACCAACTGAGCTTAGCGGCCGACCAACAACTGAGCTGAGCAACCGGCTGAGAAGAGATGAAGCTAGACTATAGAGGTGTATAAGCATCCTGATTGGTTGTCCGTCTTGTATTGTAAACGAGAAGAAAGGAGTTGTTAACGCTTCGCTCACGCGTGAGAAGTCAAATCCAGTGACTGCAGGTACTGCTTTTGGGTAAAAAAAGATCCATCGGTAATCATTGCCCGTGTTTGGACCGGAGTGTCTTACTGCTGTGTTGACGAAAGTGCTTGCGCGAATGAATATCGTGATGAACCGGCACGGAAAAGATCGATTTTATTTGAGTAGCGGTGGAGGTAGTGCAAATTGAATAGTCAACAAGTCAGTGAAGCTTCTATTATTAGGGACAGGTTTCCCAAGAAAAAGAATCCGAAATGCTATCCTAGCCACTAACCTTTCTTGGTAGGAAACGCTATAATATTACAATAGGAAGATGGTGCCTCCACTCACTAGAAAGAGTGGGATTTCAATCGCCATAGTTGGGCAATGTGAGGTGGATACACCTACCGTCCAGTCGATCGATCGCTGTCGTTGTAGTAATTCTATATCCTCACCTTTCGGCTCGGAGAGCTTGTACCTTGATAATAGAATAGGAACCACTGAGAGATTCGTGTTGGTCGGTGCTGCAGTGCAGGAAGTTTTTTGATCGGAATGTGTTCGAGACAATAAATAGGCAAAGCCGGCTCTTTGATGAATGCCTTTTCGGGAAGTCAAAGGCCGAAGATTGGAATTGGAAAAGCTGAAGCTAAGGGCTGAATAAGAAGTGAATAAGAGCCGGCTTGAAACTTGAAACTTGACCTCCATATTTTTTGTTTTTCAGAACACTAAGGGTCCGTTTGATTGCAAATGTGGAAAATAGGTGGAAAGAAAATGTTTTATTGAGAATTGAATTGTCTATAATTTGTTTTACTGAGAATTGTAATTAATTATATTTAATTGATATAATTTTCTACCTAAAAAATGTTGAAAGTTCTGTGTCCTTTTGACTTCTTTTTTTATAAAAATTGTCTATTAAAGTGATATTTTTTCTACCAATACGTCTAGAATTTATTCGAATTACCAAAAAGTAAAAAAAAAAATTTTTTTTTTTTTTTTTTAACAATTAGAAAAAATTACCATATTCATTTAACTTTGTTTTGTATAGAAATTGTCAACAAAAATGAAAATTCTTTTTACAATGCTTAATAGAATTGGTTGTCATTGCTAAAAAAAAAATGGAAAATATTTTTCCACTTATTAGGTGAAAAAACATTTTCCATCATTTGTGCATCAAAAGGTTGTACCTAAGAAAATGGAGGAAAACATTTTCCGTATAAAATTTAGCCTATCAAACAGTTAAAAAATAGAAGTAGGAAAATAGGAAAATTCCGCCAAATCAAACGGACCCTAATATTTAATATTTTGAAGCCAAGAATTTTCCCCGGGCTCCATGATTTCGAATGCAAATAAAATTCCTACATCACAATAGGTGGAGTCATGCAATGCATCTTGACCACCTCTCTTGGAATTGAAATTCTTCTTCTATGTTCAATTTTCTATTTTTTTACTTTCTTCTTCTATGTTCAATTCTATTTTTTAATTTCCATTTGAGCGGACCAATTTACATACTACATTGGCGTCAAAAAGGCAAGTCACCATCACAAGTCCAAGATTTATTAACAATAATTAATTATAACCAAAATGGTGACTTCATAATTTTTATCTAAATGAAAACATTTTCCAATCCTTCTCGTTATTAAAACTGACATAATATGACATCTTCTCACATAAATATGACGATAAATTTTGAGGAAACAGAAATTTCTTGTGAGAACGGAATAAATACCCTTCCATAATATTTATGTTTAATCGGCCAACATCACTTATCAACATCGGCTTATTGAATAATTAGAACATAAATATCAATATAAGGTTGAAACATTATGCTTTCTGCTGCTTATATTGGTTGCTCAAGAAGGTATTTCTTAGATCGAGCACTGTATTCCTGTGCAAATCGTACATCATATCCACTGCAGAACAAGGGGAAGAATATAGAGTTCGAGAAAATCCTAATATTAGCAATAGAGGTAGCTTATAGAATTAAACTAGTTGTACACTTTTTTTTACATCAAGTTTGACACTCCCCCGTGTAGGAAGTTTGGCAATTGATTGAAAATAGTGTTGTTAAAATCAATGTCTAAAAAAACTACCAACACATATAATATCAAACTTGATGTACATGTAGCAAAATTCATAAAACTAACCATCGTCAGAATTACTTCTAGTTCATATTGCGGTTAAGCAACCCTTGAAATGATAAATAAAGATCTTTGTTATCCGTCCCAAAAATCTCTTCTGCTTTCTTCAAAGTCTCCTAGAAGTATGAGAATATAAATTCAGTTAGAAAAAATATACAACTTTCTGGATTTTCACATACAGGAGTTTGTTAATAACCTCACGAGATTGTCTGTGTGCATTTAATTCCTTTACATTTGCCAGAAATGCACTAAACTGCTCTAGTGATAGACGACTCCTGAATAAATAAAGCACCCATAAGGTGAAGGATCCTTAATAGAGATTATATAATTAGGCTATGGTAAGTACTCCAAAATAATAATTCTACCTAGCTTGACGGAAGAATTCCTTTCCATCAATTCGCGGAGTACGAGCTTGAAAGTTTCAAAATAAAAAATAGACAAGTCAGAAGAAAATCATGGATGGTACAAGAATGCAACAGTAAAGTAATTACAATGGCTAGCAGTAACCAGTAACTTCTCTAAGCTAATATAAATAAATAAAAATCTTGAGTACTCATACCTGGTAGCATGTGTCCACGAGGTGGAGAGTTTGAGGCCGAGGACTGCTGACTTGATGGGTACCATGAAGAAAAAGAACCACGTCCATATTGAGCGGTTGTTGGAGAGGTGGTACCAGAGGTTTTGTGAGGTGATCCAGCAGTCGAGTATCTTCTTGGAGACACACTAGTGGAATATGCCTTTGGGGCAAGCGACGTTGTTATAAATTTATGTCCAACTTGCTTAGGGACTGTGGACCAAAGCAAAATAATAATAATAAAAAAATATTGCTTATATGATTATATCACATACTAGGAAACAGAATTGCAGATGCATATCATATTGTTTGTACCATTATCAGTAATATTTGTACTTTCTATAGAACCGCAAAAAGAATGGTTTCTTCTGAATCCATTTGCCTCGTCATCTACAATAAAATTATAATACTATCACAACATGCCCGATAGATGGCAATATCAGCCCAAAATTAATATAAAATTATGAATTATCAAACAAGTTCATTAAATATTACCCAAAATTTCCCATAAAAATAATAACCTCAAACGTTCTGTTAAAACTTAAAATTACCCTTTGCAGGATGGGCGTTGGGAACTGATTGGTCATAAGTGCCAATATCAACAGTTTCTGCTTGCTGATGAGACAAAAATTAAGTAACCATAGTGCGCAATCAAGAAAGTGGTCACAAAAAGACCAAAATCGCCACGTGTGAGAAAAGTTTTAATGAAGTTAACAGTACAGAAAATAGACACAAGTGTATCTGGGAATCATACTGGTGAAATTTCATCATTTAGTGATTGCATCAACTGTCTCTTGAACTTCTCCAACTGTCAAAAAAACTAAAATTAGATTATGCACCAGATATGTACATAAAACTGAAAATTCGAAGGACAGAAATTAGATATTGATGCAGCAAGGGATGCAACAGAAACCACAATAGCAATTTATACAATAATCCATTTCAATTTAATGGGAATTTAGGAGATCATAAGAGAACAGAATTGACAATTAAATTGCCAAAATATGCAATAATGGAGTATTGGTTGACAAGCGATCTAGCATAAGTTTTACGATTCTGATTAACAAGCTTTATGTGAAATTCATCGATTCAAATCCACACACTGTAAAGCGAAAGTTAGAAAACAATCAGATAAAAGAATATATAGACATATTTTTGACAAAGGTTAAATTTTCAACTGTTAACATTAGTGTGTAAGCTTACTAAAAAAGAATAATATAAGAAACAAGAATATACATCTAAAGCTGGAATTGTTGCAGATTGAGGATAAAGTAAGAGAAGGATTACAAAGATGTGTTAAAAGACAAGATTTAAATAATATAAATATGGCCATACTAACAGCTTAAGTTTTTAAATAAAGTGGCCATACTAACAGAGAAGGTCCTATGTTCAAGTCTTGCTATCACCCATTTAATGAAATTGTGGAAAAAAAATCACTCCATGGCATGTTGAAGACAAGATTTGATGAAACACTAGTAGCCATTTTTTATTTTTTTTTTATAACCGTGGATGTCCGGGCCAGCTTGCTTCCACGGGGCCTGAAGTTTACAGCCGTTTCTCACCTCGGTGACCCTGAGAGGACTCAAACTGGTGACCATTGGGGAGCAAACCCAAGGCCGAACCAATTGAGCTACCCCTCAAGGTTCACTAGTAGCCATTTCTAATAGCTTAAACTTTTAGATCAAGTGATTCAACAAGATAGAACATATACTAAAGATGCCGTAGACTGTTCATAAGAGTTACATAATCTTGATAAAACATGTCGAGATGAAGGGTAGACAAAACTAACACGGCATGCTTCTGGTAGATCTAATAATGAAGCCGAATGAAGTGGAGATGAAGGATGCACATAATGGACCAAATTTATCGTGCACATAAAATCAGTTTTTCATCGTTGGTAAATTTTCAATAGCTCAATATACTGGTATCATATAGCTTATATAAGAAAGGAAAAATCTATGTGTACTTCCTTGTTTACTACAAGGATTACTTAAACGCCACATGGCCGCCCCCTATTGGAGGGTCGGCCCCGACCCTCCAATAGGGGGCGGCCATGTGGCGTTTAAGTAATCCTTGTAGTAAATAAGGAAGTACTTGTAGCATAACCCAATAAGAAAACAGCAAAAAAACCACCCATAGTTTTAAGGCATCAACAACTATATTCAGGTAAGTACACTTTTGCAAGAAGATTGGACACAATTTAAGGAATTCCGTGCAAAAATGCACAAAATCAAATTTCTCTAATGAATAATTGTTTGCAAGGGAAAAAAAATATTTAAGAATGAATTCGTACATGCCTCTTCCTAAACACTATTCCTTCAACAATAACGAATAACCTCCTACTTTACTACAAAAAGAACAACAACTTTCAATCTTCTTTTCCCACATAGATATTGAAAAGAACCAAAAACTTAATTGCAGAGCATCAATGATTGAGACAGAGATTAAAACTTCAAATAAAATTTATTTATTTAGATAATATTAAACTACGTTTCTCCAAAAGTAAAAATTCAAAATCAACCGAAAAAATCCAAATAGGCCAAATTACCTTGGCCAAATCACGATCCAGCTTCTTCGCCGTCAAAGCCAGAGAATCTCTCTCCTTTGCTAGCTTCATCTACAACTCATAAATAAAAGAACCCGATAATAAAATATAAACCCCAAAAATTATTAAATTGGAATTCAATTTTTCCAAAAATGTATATACAACTTACATTATCTTCATATGCGATTCTCAGTCGGAATTCAGCTTCTTGAGCGGCCTGTTCGAGCTGCGATACCTTATCTTCTAGCTCCACAATAACCCGGTCCTTGTCCTGGAGCTTTTGCCGGAGCATCCCCGTTTCTGATTCCAATTTCGTGACCCGCGACGCAATTGCCATGGACGTGATCTTACGCGCCAGATCCAACTGGTCGTACGGGTCCATGGGCATAACCGATAATATCTCGTCGGGTAAATTGAAGTCCGGCCCCGCCCGACTGCTGTCTCCGCTGCTCTGCGACATTTCTCAGAAACAAAACCCTAGCTTTCACAAATTGAATTTTGAAAAGAAAAAACGACAAATCCGAAGGGTTTGAGAATTGAGGGATGGCAATGGAGTTTACGACGATGGGATATAATTAATACAGGTGATGAAATGGAAATGGAAATGGAAATGGAATTATTGGGATAATATTTTTAGTAATCGAAGAAATGTCAAAGGCATTTGGTGGAAGATACGGATGATGCGTTGTCTTGTCTGGGTTTCAAAATGGAGGGTTTCCCTCCCTACTGTACTTTCATAGGGGGTTTGGTTTTTAGGGCGTGCTTGACCTATATTATTTTGGAATAGTAGATTGATAGAGAATGTATGATTAAAAAGAATGAAAAATATTATTTTATTGAAAATTGTGTGATTGAAAATAAGTAGAAGAATAATAATAAATTTTTTAATGTATATCAAATAATGGCTTAGTAGATTGTCATAAAAAAATTTGAAATATGTGGTTGAAAAATTGTGGACTCATGAAAGACGTGGTTAATATTCATTGTTTAATTTTGATTTGGATTAAAATCATATTTTAATTCGGATCAAACTGAGACTTAATTGGTGATAATGAAATAAAGTTTATAAGCAAATAATGATTTAACTTTGAAATAATATTTTTTACTAGTTAAATGAATTAATAAAAAAATACATATTTTGACAGTAAAAAGTAGAAAATTATTTTTTCTCAAATAAAATAAATATTTACAGTTAAACTTTGATAAAGTAATACCCTCGGGACCGGAAAAAAATATTCATTTAGCGAGGTTATTCAATTATCGATAAATAAATATTTATTATTTTAGAGAGAATTTTTCAATATAAAATATATACATTGTATGTGGTAAGAAAAATCAAAATACACTAATCAAAATATTATTTGAATTTAGGGAAGCTCAAAAGTTTTAGTGAAACTTAATGTCTCTAAAAACTAAATTCACGTACATAGCAAATGAAAATGTTTAGTCTTTACCTATACATGTATCTTTATTTATGGCGCATTTGATGGATATTATGGAAGAAATAATGTATTTTAAATAGTGATATGATATGAAATATTTGATTAAAAAGTGATTGATGTGATGAAAAATATTATTTTATTGAAAAATGTGTGATTGAAAATAAGTTTTGAAACAGTAAGTGTTAAACAGGGGCTTTCATTGTTTGGCTAAGCTTATAAATAAAAATAACTCATTGCAATTATAAAATGGGAACAAATAAACATTTTTTTTCAATCAATCGTCTCCCAAGTTTCCCTCAATCGATCAACCTCCACTTAAGAGTTGTGCACACAAAGATAAAACTAATATTTAAAAATGTATTGGCAACAACCTTTTGTCCCAACTCATCCACAAGTTATTAACTATGACACGATTAACCAAATGAATCCAATTCTATTTTGTGCAATAACCGAAAAGAAAATTTATTGCATGTCATCATTGTAGAATCAATGTAAACAATTTTATAGAACAATGTTCTTTTAACAGTATAATATAATTAAAAAAGTATAAGGAGAAACTAAACTACAACCACCACACAATGTCATCTCTCTCTCTCTCTCTCTCTCTCAATAAAGATAGAACATAATGAATCATCACCTACCCTCCCCAATAATCTCATGAAGAATGGGTTTGGAATCAGGGATAGGTGAAGAAGATGGATATGTTGCCCTGCTTGTTGTGTTTGACGAATTGTCTTGACTAATATCAGTTCTTGAAGTTGAACTATCTGTGTTTGACATAAAGGTTGTTGCATCATTGAATTTCCAGTCAGTCAGGTATCCCGGCTTCGAAGTGACAGGGGGCACCTCAATGTCTCCAGAAAGCATTGACACCACACGGGACATTGAAGGCCGCAAATTGGGGGCCGTTTGACTGCACAGAAGAGCCACTCCTATAATTATTTTCACTTCATCTTCATTCACTTCGGATAATGTTCTGTCAACAAGTTCCATTTCTTGGTCTGTCTCATGAAGATTCCAAGCCTGCAAGCATATTTTATTTAAATTAATACCTACTGAGGCAAACGATGTTGGAAAACTCAGAAACACATTTGAACATTGATTTTAGAGGTGTGCTCGCTGACAGAGAGAAACTAGAATTCATTTTCTTAACCGCTCCAATCTCTCTTGTGGTCCCGGCTTGTTCCATTCACCAGGAGGAAAGGTGATTAAAAAGAAAGAAGACGAGTTCTTTACTTTATTGATTAGGACCCATCGGAGATGAGAAATTCTATTCCTGAGACAAATTATATCTGCAAAAATTTTGGAAGGGGAAAGGGGACTTTCCTGAATATAACATTGGGTTGTGAAGAACTAATTCCTTTTTGTTCAGTCTGGTGCAAAAGGGAAAGAGAAAAAACTTTTTCAAGTCTTGAGTGCTTGATGTTTCAGTCATATTTCTTCTTTCTGTCCTTTGGCGTCTCTTCCTCATTTCCCTTCTCGGGTGGTGAACTGGAGAAGAAAACAAGAGGATAAGCCTCAGATGGCTTAATCTCAATGCTGTGGCCCCATCCTATTCAGGCCTATAAAATCTTTTGATAATCTCCCCGTGAAGAAAATTTTAGATTTTCTCAGATTCCACTGGGAGGTAACACTGCTGAATGTCCGTGGAAAAAGGAAAAGGAGCACAAAGAAGAAAGAGATAAAAGAAAGAAATAAATTACACAAATGAACAAGTGTAAAGCAAGCACATCCATCAAAAAGAATTTTGATATTATGTAATTTCTACCTCTCAATGTTGGCGAGCCTCTCACCTAGGCATATTTTTTATGACTATAATCTTTTAATTGGTTTAATTACTAGTAAATGTGCATTTCTCTTGGATTCCAAACAAAAGGAAACTTCCTTTCCTGACATCTACCACGAACTAAATGAGCAGAAAAGTTAGAACAATGAATCAAACTTTAATTAAAGTGGCTCCTAATATTGTGTCATTGCTACCAGAATCAAACTGCAAAAAATAGTAGTATTATGGAAATCTTGTTTGTAACTTCAAGTGTGCATTGTACATTATTTTGTGACCACGAGCATGAATTAAAAAAAAAAAAAATTAGTATTGCTGAGGTAAATTTTGTGAAATGACCTACAATTTCCTTCTGCTAAGTAAGCCACAGCAAAAAACCGAAGAAAATATGGTAAGATTTTTAAGAAACGTCTTATGGATAACTGGGTCATATATAAACTTTTAAATTCTAAAGGATCAATATGCACAAAGGTACAAAATGCGTAATAGACCATACCCATTCAAGAAGATACACCTCGTCGTCCTCCAAACTTGAGTCAGAATTTAGCCTTCCACTGACAATTTCTAGGGCTACGACTCCAAAGCTAAATACGTCTGCCTTCTCAGTTAGGCGTCCGCGCATGGCATACTCCGGCGCAAGATACCCACTATATGAGTGAAAAATGAAAAACTCAGCAATTTACCCACCCCCATTCTAGTCTACATTCCGACTGGAAATGCAGACCACTACACAAAAGATTAAGACAGAATGAAGGAAAATCATGGATTAAGAATTTTCGTGAACCTTACATTGTTCCTGCAACACGGGTACTTATATGGGTCTTTTTGTCATCATACAATTTCGCCAAACCAAAATCTGAAATTTTGGGGTTCAGATCAGAGTCAAGCAGAATGTTGCTAGCTTTAACATCTCTGTGTACAATTCGAAGTCGAGATTCCTCGTGCAGATAAGCAAGACCTCTTGCTACTCCCAAGCATATGTCAAAGCGTGTTTGCCAGTTAAGAGATAAACTTCTATTCCCTGCTCCTGCAAAGCAAAGTGATTCAGTCTCCTGAATGTTGAAATTAAAATGAAGCTGCAGGCAAGCTATCTCATTACTACCAAATAATACTTGATCAAGGCTCTTGTTTTCGAGATACTCATAAACAAGCAACCGTTTATCTCCCTCGATGCAGCATCCATACAATTTCACAAGATTACGGTGCTGCACAGCTGATATAGTGGCAATCTCTGCAACAAACTGACTCTTTCCTTGACGGGATGCAATAGACAACTGTTTAACAGCAACAAATCTTCCATCCTCAAGTGTTCCCTGTTGGCCACAACACAAAAAGTTCAGATATATCAAACTTAGAATTTACAAAAAGAAAACCAAATAGGAATTGATTGGATCTGAAACAGTTGCTCACACATTTCCTTTTGATACAATATCAGGTTGGGGATATACAAATATACAAAAGGTAAAGGAGAAAATAACAAAGGAATTGTGGGCTAAACATCGAGTTATAGCAATAATGTGAACTACTGAAACTTACAAGGATTTGTTACCACCTTTATTTTGTCTTAATTCTTCTCATACTTCATGTATTGGTTTATACATAAAGCCTGATTCTTAATTGTTCCACCATTCTATAATTTTTGATCTAGAAAATTCTCAGAAAAGAATTTACCCTGTACACAGGTCCAAATCCTCCCTCTCCAAGCTTATTAGCTGGATTGAAGTCATCTGTTGCAGATCTTAGCTCCGCATAACTGAACGTGTATGGTTTGGCATCCATCCCCAAGAAATCTGCAAATTCACAGAGAAACATCTGTTCACTTCCAAAGGGTAGTGATTATTCATCCAACCCCTAGCTCATTCATTCCTTACCTCATAATATTGTTCCATAAGAGGATAGGCATTATAAGTTTGTTATTAATTAAATATGCAGTGACCTATCTCTCATTGTGGAACGTTTAGGATGCAATTTATCACAAAAAATTACACAAAAAGCAACAACAACTCCAGAACTGGAAAGGATACTTAGGCCACTATACTTTTCTTTTCTTGCCTTCATCCTCATAGCTCTTCTTCCTGTTTCTTCTCTGAGCCAAATAATATGCTGCAAATACAGAAAGAAGACTTACAGCTCCGACTGCAACTACAATCCCTACAATCAGACCAGTCTTATTCTTCTTCGTACTTGGAGGACTGTTTCTAACAGTGGGAATGAAATCTGTAGAAAAGCTTGGTGATCAATATTGGCATCTAGATAATAGGAATCAGAGTTGAGAATTTTTGCGAGCTGTCAAATATCTTGAATTTATATTTACCTGGGGTGGCACTAATTGCCGAAATTGAAGGCCCATATGTACCTTGAGTAGGAACACAACAAGTCCCTTTTCCAGCCCAGAAGAAATGGATTTCAAGGTAGTTTTCAGACACTTGAACTTTTGATTCCTTCACAACAGCTTTCAAAGGGGTCCCATCAGCCTCTTTTACTATGTCGAAGTCTTTGAACTCCAGCTTCCCCTGGACCCCCAAAGAGTGACAATTTGGTTCAATAATATATGAAGAAGAACCAAGATACGTTGATTTTCGGAGTATACTTCAAAAGGAAAATATACAAGATATTTGAAATTCTAAATTTAACTATCCATATGGTGGATTCCAAGAGAATTATGAAATGTCATGGCTAGCATTGCTGTTGAAATTTGAACTAGAGAAAATCTTGGAATAGAACATGTGAACATTGATTTTGAGGCATGAATGTTTTTTGAACAAAAAAAGGTAACTATCACAAGTAGTGCCTTAAAAAACCTATATCATCCATATCAAATATCAAACACCCCATCAAGTACTCCATGATGAAAGGTGAATTTTAGACAAAGATGAGGCTTGAAGGTGCACCAAATGCATAACTATTCCATCAGATACACCCACCTTGATCATAACAATTGATGATTGTAAACCAATGTGTAGTTGAAGCACAATGAAAAATATGAATGCAATAGTTTTAATAAGAACTCATTTTTTTTAACACAGACCTGGATATATATATCAAAAACCCGCCTTCCAAGACTCATCCACCTCATAGGACCTAGAATTCCGATTTCTGCGAAGTGTAGTTTCACAGTGTAATTACCATTCTCAAGACCCAATCCATAGTATCTCAAAGATCCAGCAGAAATTCGTGCAGTTTGAAACAACTCTGAGTCTAAAGTAGCAGTGAATTGGGATGAAGAGGAGATTTTATATTGTGGGTTGTTGCTATTAGAAGGCAGACCAACATTGCTAACTGCCCATCTGTTTGTACTGGTCATGTAATGTGTTGCAGGGCCAAGAGTATCATTATCCATCTCATACACAATTTGATCTGAAGACCGAATTTGTCGACCGCCACAATTAATTGCAAAGCTGGAATCTGCAAACCATGATCCAAATGAACTCGTCAATTATCAATGCAACTTCACAAAAGTGCTTGTTCTAAGAAGTTGTGTGGAAACAATTTTGTGAATGATATTTTGACCTGTTATGTATCATTTTGTACAAGTATTTTATTTTTAAAAAAAATACTGGCAAGTACTTGTAAGAAAATCTGATGGAACTTTTGAAATTAGGATGAGCAACTAAGATTTAGCTCGAACATGTTGAAATTCTTTACTGTAAAATAAGATCAAAACATTTCATTTTTATAAAATATGTATATTGACCTTTGTTTCTAAGTGAGAGATAATTGGTGTCTTTTTTATTAAAAAAATTAGGGAAAGTCCCCTTGTACATAATGGGGGGGTTACTGAATGGTGTACCCCCCTCACAATATGTGCGGGTCCCGTGTGTGTTTTAAAACGACGGCTCGTGGTCCCCACCTCCTAATGTGAGTGGGGTGTAAATGATTAGGTAAAAAATTATGTACATGTAGTATAACCCAAAAAATTAAGACATGTACAGGTTACTTACCCAATTTATTTTTAATGTTTTTTAATATTTATTATGAAATAAAATGCTCTAGGACTATTCCCAATCAATTTATATCTCAAGAACATTATAGACCAATTTTAATATTTATAGAACATGTTAGCAAAATATCAATCTGAAACGCGAACAGAAACATACATCACTATGTGCATATAGAAATAAAGTCCAATCCAGAAATGTAACAAAATTACTAGTCAAAGCATCATTATGCCTATATTAATGACAACTTTAACCACGTTTATGCCATGTTAAGGTCCGCAAACTCGTAATACAGAATTAAAATAGTTTTATTATCACTATTTCACAAATCTTTGTCACGGTTTTTCAAAATAAATAATTAGTTTTTTTAGATAAATTAAATTATTAGCATGTTCAACAATGGCATACATACAGAACATATATAAACAACAAACAATATCATGTGACTTTGCTTATAAATGTATATTAGGGGGACTAGTTATGCTGTTGGTAATGATGAAAGGTGTGAGGTGAGCTGGTGGGTAATGGGTGGAAAGAAAGAATGGTAAAGTGTCAAAATATATGGTATATAGTATTACATCACTAATTAGCCATAGTCAGGAACAGATAATGACAAAGTCTGTTCTTCTTGAGCAAAAAACTGGACAAACCTAGCTTCTGCTTATTAGTAACCATGCAGAGTAGGCCTTTAATAGTTTTTGTCAGTGCACATACCTTTACATTGTATACACTGCTCTGCTCCCCACAACTATGTTAAACTCTTTGTTTAGATTCACAAAAGGAAAAGTAAGTTCCTTATTAGTTTTCAGACTTCCGCAACCTGTTACCTACTTACACGTGTTGGGATAAAATACATCACTTACAGATAGGTGATCCTCGATTGCAGGGGAAATTCTGCTGCAGGCAATTCAATCCTGAAGGCAGAGCACTAAAAAGTACAATATGAAATTAGGGAAAGTGTTGTATTTGAGGTACAGAAGCATCAAGCATTAATTTTTTGAATATCAATATTTCAAATCATTCATGATGACTAAATTGCGCCTCTCAAACAGAAAGAAGGAAGTGAGTTGGAAGTGAAACATGCATGCAAAGATTGTCTTATATACCTAATGCAAGCACATAATAAAGATGTAGTTTTTAATATAGTTTTGGTTGATGCTCCTTTTTATATCAAGAAAAATAGGAGAATAGACTTTCCCACGTAATTGCCTCAGGTTCTGTGGCCGAGAAACCTCTTGTTCTCCTGAGATTATCTTTCTCCTAGTTACTAGGACATGGTGATAATGCTCTTTGACATATTTAAAACAATCTTCTAAACAATGTTTATTGCATTTTCCAAGTCATAATGAATTGTTATATTATTGTTATTTTTGTCAAAGTACAAAGAAATTATGTGAAGCTGCTAACTGTTTTGACATATGATATCAACAATGAGAAATTGAACCATTATCATTTACAGTGTTGACGTACATATGGAAGTCGCTTGCAAGTTGCCACTAATATCATATTGTGTACCCTTTCTTGGAAAATGGATTATGGTAAGTTAACCAATTTCTGCTGGGATGAAAACTAGCAGGCATAGCTTTATCTATTGGCCGATCCTGCCATGGTTTAGTTATGACAGAAGTAACTATGGATGACTAATATACACATTACAACCCAGGCATGTCAACATCAAGAAGCAGACCAACTGTAAAGTTTAGCAAGTGAATCTATATAAATTTCTGCTTCAAATATTTACCTGCCATTAGAATTGTCTATGGTAAAGTTGTTGGCAATCAAATTGCTGCATAATACATCAAAAAAGATTTCTATGTAAATTTTAGAAATGGCAATTTAAATCATGAAGAGATCTTAAACGAAATATCCAGCAGAACAATGCCACAAAGTATAAAGAATATGCAACATCCTAATCTTCATTCACACATACAGTTGTAAATTTGGTCCGCTGACCCAAGACGGAAAGCTCCCGGATAATCCATTGTATGATAAATCTCTGCAAGGAATACATCAATAATGTTAGCTAGATATTCCATCTTACTATGAGAGACAAGTGCATGGAAATAGACAAATAGTTGATTAGAAGCCAAATGAACTTGAATAATTTATGCTACGCATCAACTTAACCCTGAAGTCTTAAACAGGAGGCATATACCTCAACAAATTATAAAGTCGTGTTGCATATTCAATCAGCTCATGTAATAAAGAGGCATAATTTTAATTCACATTTAGCGCAGATTTATGGAAATATAGTCTTCTTTAAATTTCCCTTAACACGTGTAGGAATAATGAGGGAAACCCCAGATACTGCTTGTTGGATCCTGATAGATGCAGATGGAGAGCAAATTGAACAGACCGTGAGAGAGAGAGCAAGCGAGAGAGAGAGAGAGTTGTTACTTTCATTAGTTCCATTTTATGTATCAAGTTGAATGTCCTTTTCCAACTTAATAGTTTTAATTAAGCAATCTAGAGTGTAAATTTAAGAGCATGCATACTGTTGACCACAAAAAATGCACGTCCCTTCCACGTGGACATCACATACACACTGAACACCCCATTAGGAGGCAAAAGTCACCGATCGGGAAAAAGGTCCCGCGATTGTTTTTCACTCCAACGGTCAAGTCAACGGCCGAATGAGAGAAACAAAGAGTACAAAAGAGGAAAAGGGGATTTGGATAGGGTTAGAAAACATACCATAATTATGAAATGTATCACACATATATAGGAAATGTAAATGGGCATGTGGGTCTAATGGGCCGAACCCAAGCTTAGGCCTAAAAATACCCGACTTGATTAAATAGGTCCACTGTAATTAAATAGTCGATGCCACGTAATATATGGGTGGAACAATAGACCCCCAAATCTGAGTCGTACATTCATGTGCGTGTTGGACTTTGAAGTATAAATAGTCAATTCGGCCAATGTGGGATCCTCTTCGTCGAGCATATGCTACGTAATTTATAGGTGTAACCCGCTTCATCAGATACTTATTCTTGACTTTGCGAGATGGTTATTTATTGTTTCTCACTATCGTCTATCCGAGGCTGCAAAACCTCATCTATTCGAGGCTAGCATATAAAACATCGAAAGTTCAAGACAAGCTAGCTCGATAGTCATTCCTCGCTTTGCGAGATGCCTTACCTTACAAGATGTTGCATTACAGTTGCATTTATCTTCAAAGAGCTCATCATGCCTCAGCGTCGACTGTATTACAACTGCTTATCTTTTAGAGATTTGTTTGTGCTTCAGCTATGTTACATTTACTAATCTTCAAAGAGTTTATATTATTTGCCACTTCGTAAGGAGAGGGGCGGGCCCACCTTAATACCTACGAAGACGAGCCTTTCATGGAGGGAGCCCTTGACATGAATGTGCCACCTCCATGTAAGGATGTCAGCTTATTATAGCTAATTACAGATTCAGAGCATCGCCTCTACTACTTACGGATTCAAAGCATCGCCTCTGCTACTTACGGATTCAGAGCATCGCCTCTGCTACTCACATTTAGAGCATCGCCTCTCCATCAACTTATCACAGCTGCTTATATATTTAGTCATCTCTAAATCAGCTCCATCACAGTGACTTATATTCCAAGTCCGACCAACATATTAATATTCGACTCAGACTTAGAGGACTATTGTGATACTAGTATTTTTGTATCATTACATTATTACTGCTAGCATATGCATTATATTATTGCTTCCAAGTACGCATGTCATATCATTGCTAGCATGTTATGACATTATTTTCACTACTGCCAGTAAGTATGTCACATTATCTACATTATCAACATGTTGTTTCACTATAGCACTACTATTACACTAAGATGTGCAAGCATGCAAGTCATGATAGGCTCTCTGCATATTATATTTTGAAAAAAAATTGATGTCGTTATTCGCTTTATTGTCATGTTTAGTTTGAGGGGCAAATGGACCCCAAATTTATTTTATATATGTGCGGTGGAGATATTGTGTTATATTACAAGTTGGTTCAGTCCATATTACAGAGGAGATGCCGTCGAAATTTTGACAGATTATATGCGACATCTTTCGAGGCAATCTATAAGCCCCCGCTTATTCAGGCTCGCACAAATACTTTCGAGGCAATTCGTAAGTCCTCACATATTTGGGATCGATGCATATTTTTTGAGACAATCTGTAAGATCTCGTCTACTTGACATCTTATATTCCAAAATCTGACCCACAAGTGAATGTACGACTTAGACTAAGGGGACTATTATTACATTTATAAATTACGTGGCATCGACTATTCTTTAAATTGGGCTTATTAAATTAAACAATTTGCATCTTGGGTTCAGCCCATTACCCACGTGGCCCATTTATGTTTTCTTATATATATATGTGAGTTTCATTTACAATAAGGTATGTTTTCTAACCTATCCAAATCCCATCTTCCTCTTTTGCACTCTTTTTTCCTCGTCAGGCAATTGACTTGACCGTCGGAGTATAAATGGTCGCCGAACTTTTTTCTCGATCGACAACCTTTGCCTCCTAACGGGGTGTTCAGTAGGCAGGTGATATCCACGTGAAGGGGACATGACGGGGATTCTGTTGGAGTTTTTATGGTCAACACATACACTAAATTTATAATTATATAAATCAAATAAGCCTACAAATAATGATGAGATCCAAAAGCATCGCATCGCATTTGTATCAACACCTTGGAGTTCTAATCATGTATTTGAAACAAAAGAAATGCAACTTATAGAAGTTTTTTTTTTATCGGAACCACTAAGATACGAACATCTGAAAAGCACAACAGTGTGAATACTAACATGTTCTGGAGAGATGGACGCTTTTGAGCTGGCAGGGGACCAGTAAACTTGTTATTACCAAGAAATCTGAAGATGAAAAATAAATAACTGATTTAGGACCCACTCCCTTTCTCTGGGCAAGAGAGTTGTTGCAGTGAGGTATCAGCCATAAGTAAGTATTGGATAATTTATTACAAGTTAGAGAGTGAACTCAGGTTGAAAAGAGAATCTGGAATGCGCCCAGTCAAACTGTTGAAGCTCAAATCCCTGAAAAATAAAATTATAAAAGATTGTAGAGCAAGCAAAGCAATGTAGTAGCTTTAGATCTCCTTTACAGGTTAGTGACTTCAACCAGCTAAAAAATATTATCAAGTTCATTTCCAGGTAAACCCCCTTATATGTGGTTAATGTTCTTGATTTGAGACTGAGAATGCATTAGGCTGGACTGCATGGGTTACATCTCCCAAGTTACCATCAACCTTAGCGGAGGCTCAGTATATTATTGAAAGTCATACCACAGCAAGAAGGCTTACAGCAGTGTTAAACTCTGGTATTCACCAAAATTGGAAGGTAGAGAACCAGAAATGTTATTATTCCGCAAAACTCTGCCAATCAAGCAATAAGTTCAATATTGTACAAAACAGCAGAGAATTTGATATAAGAAAGGTTACATCATATTACTACAGAATTTTAGGCTGTGTTTATTCCTTACAAGGTGGCTAAAGACTTCATACTTCTAAGGAAGTCCAGTGTAGAGCTTCCATTAGATAGATCACTTATTCTCCTGTTTGTCATGTTTGAATGATGATATTAGCTTAGGAAAGCATAGAGAAGAAAGATTTGTAAAATGAATGAAAAGAAACAGGCCAACTCTCACAATTCATTCAAAGATGTTAAATTGGAGAACGATGGTGGTATTGGCCCCTGAAAGGAGTTTCCTTGAAACCTCCTGCAAACATATTTATAGCTGATCACAAACTACACATAAATCTTGACTCAAGTGGAATTACTTCAATGAAGATGGCATGTAACAATTTCAGCATGATAAATCAATAAATCATATAAAATGAACTTGATTTCTGTCTCACAGGGAAATAAGATTTGACCAAGTCCCAATAAAGTCAGGAATCCGACCAGTAAGTTCATTGTCTGAGGCCAACCTGAAAACCCCAAAAATTTATTGCAGTGAACTTGATCGGAGAAGTCAAAACAATCAACTTATTACAAAAGAAAGGAGCAGAGAGGATATGTTCTTACACTGTCTGTAAACTCGTTAGATTAGAAAATGTTCCAGGTATTGGACCGCTAGCTCCAGAGCTAGGAAAGTAACTGCCAAGAAAATAACATGATATGAATGAAAAATAGAGCAGGAATTTTTTTCTTTCTCCTAGCACAAAAATAATTTTGTGGCTTCTCATAAATCAATAAATTAAGATTCGGGAAATTTTAAGATGGTTAAAAGCAAACATTACCATGGAGTAGATTGAAAAATGACAAAGAACTTCTAGAATGAATTACAAATGAGCTCACCAACATGGATTAGAAGATAAATAGAATACAAAAGGCAATCAGGTCACAGTTGTCAAATAGCGAGTCGAGGAACAAAGAAAAACACAAATAACCTGATTGTCTAAACAAAGAAAAGGCTCTTCACATTGTTCCATGTCAAGTTAAGTTCAGAGATGATGCTTGTCTAAACAGATGTTAAAGCTGTAGAGAAACATAGAATCCTAAATAATAATGAGGGCAAGATACTAGAAATTTCATGCTCGTGATTATTTCCCAATTTTTACGTCAGATTACATATGCCAGCCATAATAAGACAAGCAGCATCTACCGCATCTCCTATAGTTATATAGAAAGGACACAACAAGAGTGAAGTAGCATCAAAACTTACAGTTGTTCTAGTTTGGTTAAACTTCCAAGCTCAGACGGTATAGGACCAGAGAAATTGTTCGTGCCAAAAGCCCTACACGAGCAAGTAGAAATTACAGATGCATAAGTGCTTAATGTTAGACTAATGGGATTTAATTGTGGCCTAAACCTTATGAATAAAACTTAAAAGTTCTTACAGAGATCTTAAGTCTGTCAACTTCCCAAGTTCCTTCGGAACCTCCCCCGATAATGCATTAATTCCAAAACTCCTGAAGACAATAATAAAAAATTTGCAATATTTTTAACTCACACTCAAACTCTATTAATTGACACGAGTTCTAATTCCTAAATCACAAACAACGTAGCTTACAAATACTGCATGCGAGTGAGGTTTCCAACAGATGCAGGCAGTGGACCTGTCAAAGAATTTTGGCGTAAATCTCTGCAAAGTAAGGAAAACCCCAGTATCATCAGCATGTAAGTAATAAAAATGTGAACCACCAAATGTAAAATTAGCAAAACAACTAACACTAACAGAAAAAATTAACCATACAGATCATCAAGGAAAGTCAAATTCCAGATCTCATTCGGGATTGGACCCCCAACATCCAATGCATAAACTCTCCTGTACACGTATAATGTTAGGTTAGGAGCCAAAAATCATTGCAACAATTACCACCTGAAGTGCATAACAAACAAATAAGATACTTCACATTATTGTTAAACACAACCAAGGATTGAAAACACTCTTGGTCTCTCAAATTACAGTGTTTTTTTTTTCAAAGACTAAATTCGAATCGGTAAAAGAGGGGCAATTGTTAACTCACAGCGCAGTAATGCGGCAAGTGGTGCCATTGTTGTAAGAGCAATCACATTTGATACCGGGATTGAAATTCACAATTGCTGTTTCATCGATTGCAACACCGCTGCATAATTCGCCGCTAATGTTCCATCTTTGATTTGTTCCAGAAATTCCCCATCGCTGAAACATAGTATTTACAGCTTTTGCTGCAAAATCAAAGATCGTGTTATGATCAGTATGGCGTTATGTATCATTCATACATGAATAAGCTCATAAAAAATTCCACACTTGCAACACAAGTTTAAGCACTTCATTATTGAAGTTTCATCCGCCAGTCATCAAGCCCAAGTGAGCATTTTTGTAAGTTTCAGTTACAATTTGCTTATTTAAAAAAAAAAAAAAAAAAAAACACACAAAATCGTCGTCAGCCTAGATTGTTAAACATTTTGTTAACGATGATATAATTACATTAATATTAAGCCCCGTTTGTGCAGTTATTCCTTGTTAAATTATAATTTATTTTTCTTTCTTTTATCAGTATCACATTTTTAATAACACAATGTTACACGTAAATTCACAAAAAAAAAAAAAAAAAATCATTCATTTTTATCTACACATTTTTCAAAAAATTACTACTTCTCTCGTTGTAACGTAGAATAATGAGACCAAAACAGGCGTTAAGTATTAAAAAGAATAAAACAATAAAAAATTTGAGAATAGCAAAAGAAAAGCTCGGAAATGGGGGAGAAAACTAAGGGATATTTTAGATAAGAATAATTATATCTATCATCGGTATAATCATTATATCACGACCAACGCATTCCACAACCATTGAAGTTGAATCGAACGAGGAGCAGCCAAATGAAGGCAAGCCAATCTCTTTTATTGTGTCGGCCTAGCACAATCAAACTAACAAGCCCTTTAGACACTGTAAAAAGCCATTGTAGAAATTTCATAAAAACGGTTACTTTAATTAAAAAAAATTGAAATGTATCCCATTTTTATTCTTCTTAATGATAATTACCCATTTTAATTATTTATTTAATAAAAATTACTCTGTTATAATTAAACTCCAAGTTTAAGCTTCAATATCTTCAATCAATATTTCAAACACCATCCAAACTAGGGCTGTAAGTAAAAACTGTCAAATCGAACCGAAATCGCATTTTAGAAACCGTCGGTTTTGATGCCCGTGAATCTGTCAACGAAATGGTTCCGAAAACGGTTTGGTTTGGATTTGAGAATTTTAATTGCGGTTTAAAACCAAACTGGATTAACGAAAAAATATATAAAAATAAAAAAAATAAAAAATTCTAAAAATTTCAAATATGTAAAATTCAATAGTTTTGTCGTGTGTGTGTATTTTTGTCAATTTCTAATTTTCTATTACATATATATTATTATTACCCAATAATCCCAATTTATATATAATAATATCAAGACTAACCTAATATATCAAAAACAATTTTCCTTTTCAGAATTCAGATGAACCGACACCCGACATAACCTTGAGCCACCAGAGACACACCAAATCAGAGACGATGAAATCTTGGGTCTTCGGTGATAATATTTGCTACGAATAAAGTTTCAGATCAATAATTATTTTGAGCAAATTGAGGTAAGAAATCTGAAATTATATGAGTTTCGCATTTCTCTCAACTATTGGATAATTGTGAAATAAATTTATTCACTTTAGTCCTTGTTTGCAATTTAGTCCTTGTTTGGTCCCATTTTTTTAGAATTCATTTTCAACCACACATTTTATAGGATATGCAACTTTTATTATCTTTTGAATAAGTATTTCATCAAACTTTATCAACATTTACTAATCTAATTTTTAGTCAAACCAAACAGTGACTTAATATGACATGAAAATTGAGAAACTTGAGGATTTTTTTTTTTTTTTGGGAACAATTGATATAGTATATAATTTATTATTTAGATTTGAGATTTAGTCCTTGTTTGGCCCCAGTGTTTTAGAATTCATTTTCAACCACACATTTTATAAGATATGCAACTTTTATTAACTTTTCAATAAATATTTCATCAAACTTTATCAACATTTACTAAAAATCTAATTTTTAGTCAAACTAGACTTAATATCGACATGAACATTGAGAAACTTGATGATTTTGTTTTAGCTCATGCTTGAGCCTCATTATACAAAACCCTTTTCTTTTTTTTTTCTCGAACTTGGGAATTTTAATATTAGCCAACCCATTTGGTTTAGTTAAAAAATAATTTTTTAGTATATTTTAATAAAATAATAATAATAAAATGTTTGGTTGAAAACTTGATAAAATTGTGAATCATATAAAATATGTAACTGAAAATGAATTTTAGAAAATAGGAGCCAAACATGAACTTAATATGTTTTTAATCGAAGTGTGAACTAAATAATTATTCTTCACTTTTCTGCAGTTCAAAATCTCTTTTATAGAAGTGTAATGAAGAAAAAAAAACAGTTATTCTTCTTCTTTTTCTTTTCGTCTTCCCTTTATATTTTGTTTTCAACTTATTTACTAAAACTAAGGACATTGTAGTCTTTTAGATAACCAAAAGAAAAATGCTATTTTTTAATGGTCAAATAATATAAATCGTGGAAAAGGACCATGTACGCACATAATCATAAGTTGAGAACGTCCATGCCAAGAAAAAAAAATTAGAACCCAAATCACACACAAAAAATTAAATTAGGAACTATTTGCATCAATTTCCCAATATAATAAACATACAACCAGTACAATGAAAAAGAAAATTGTCGATGATGACAGAGGAAACTATAAATTAACATTTATTTAAATCAGTTAAGTCTGCATCACTTTACGTTGTTTTAATTTTGCCTAAGTTTCTGATACCGTAGACCTACACAGATATTATTATAAAATTATTAAAATAATAAGAAATGTCAAACTCATAGGAGTACACGACCATGAATTTGGAATTTTCCAAGGATTTTGATGAAATGAATGTTAAAATTCAGATCCAGGATTGAGAACTGGGATCCGAATTGATAGTGATGATATGAAAATAGAAATCCTCTTACAAACGTGATTGTTGGCGTTCGATCTAAAAGTTCTCATTGTCACGAGTTTCAAATCAAAGCAATCAAAAAGACTTATTTGTTCGGAAAGTCAAAACATGACTACGCATAATGTTTACCTATGGGTACATCCTAGCGAGACGTCGAAAAAGATACTATCACGATCAAACTAAAAAGATGTTCCCTTTTAGTATCAAAGGCGAAAGGGTGTCCTCCATGACGCAAGTACTGTCAATCGCCACCAATCAATGAAGAGTAGTGATGACCTAGGTTGCACACTATAACCTATGCAGCATGATGATCCGTTGCCACCAAACTCTCCAATCAATGAAATATCTCCAAATAGAGCGGTAGAACGCATCAATAAATCGGACACTGTAGCTTGACAAGAATATATGGCAAGCTCTAATTTGGCGACATGATTCAAGTTTTTCTTTACAGAAGTTCCAGCACACAATAATGTTATTCTATCAAAATTTCTATAAAGTGATCTAGAATTGCTATATTATTTTTAGTCAACAAATCTTAACAAATAAACACATGTATTTTTTCCCATTAAATTACTGGTTAAAATCAAACAATATCTCAATCTTATGAAAAAACTTGCTTCTTTACAACAAGTTCGAGCTGATTGCTGCAATCCCCATGCAGACATGTTTTGTTATGAGATTTTGTGTCAAAACTCGTTCATTTTTAGAATAATTTTCTGGATATAAATGTGTACAAGTATGCAGTTATAAAACATCAAGGTCAAATGAAGAAATTAAGAGCGACATAAACAAAAATCTCGTAAAAAGATCGAGTTCTCAAACATTTAAGCAAAATATTCGAAAAAAAAGAGCTGAAATTCTCACTAAAATAGTGAAAGAAAGAGATGGAGAGATACACCTTCGGAAGGATCGGTGGTGGCATTTCTGGTACCTTGAGCTCGAGCAATCTCCAGCAGGAGGAAACTAATTAAAACGAAGTACAAGGCGAGGAGAGGCGGCGCGTGAGTACCCAACTGGTGGCGTAGCTTCTTCATTGGCGTCTTCCTTGATGACTTCTTCTAGATTACACAACAACATATCAAAATTTATATAGAGAGGAGTTGATGTCACTGGAAAAAGAAGTTTCAATATTAGAGATATTTTAGAGAAGGGTTAAATTCGTCGATGGACACTCAATTTTATACTTAGTGTCATCGTGGCCACTAAATTTTATTTTGTTTCACTATTAACCATCCAACTTTATATTTAGTGTCAATATAACTATCCAATTTGATTTTATTTCTCCATAGCCACTCAATTTCATATAACGTTTCACCACAACTATCTAATTTTATATAACATTTCACCATAGCCATCCAAGTTATTATTATTAATTTTTTTTCACAATTTTCACTAATTTAAAGGGATAAAATACTAAGTTTGTATTGTATATATAATAAATTAAAAAACCAAATATATATAATGCAAATTTATTGTTTTACCACTTTTAAAATTAATGAAAATAGTGAAAAAAAAATTGGGTGGAAATGGTAAAATGTTATATGAAATTTGGTGGCAATTGTGAAACGTTATATGGAATTATATGACTATGGTCAAATTAGATAACCTAGTGATATTAGGTATAAAATTTGGTAGTCATGGTAAAACAAAATTAAATTTGGTGACCACGATGACACCAAATATAAATATTGGTGGCCGTTGATGGATTTAACCATTTACACCCGCTAATAATTTATAATTTATCCTTTAATTAATATACTTAGAATATATAACAACTTAGTTGTAGGTTGAACAATTCTAATTACTAAATTAATTTGTGGTTACTTCCAACTTTGGGGATTTAAAAAAAAAAAAAAAAAATTGCTACAAAGTACACTCTCAACAACCATTGAATATAATTTTGTTAAAAATCAGTTTTTTAAGTACATTTTGAATTAGTTTCCCCTATTTCTTTTTGAATTTATCTACTCTACCAGGTTTTAGATCACAGATTTTGTACAGACTATCCCACCTCATTAAACCCCCCCCCCCCCCCCAAATGTTAAAACACCCACACACTCCCTCTCACATTGCTTTGCCAGGTCTTTTACCGACCTGGCACAACAACTCGATTCTTTTTTTTTCTTTTTCCTTTCCTTCTTTGTGTTGTGTGCGTGCGCGCACGTTTTTGCATGTAGGGCTAAATTAAGTTTTAAATTCATGCAATAATTTTTGTTCTTTATTTATCATTAAAAATATTTTTAACGTATTAATATTTTTTTATTTTTTCATTAAATCATGCATAATCGGTGAAATGAATCAAATTATTTTCAACGCTCCACAAAATGAACACAAAGTTTTGTTGATTTTACATCACAACTTTATGTTAGAGGTAAATTTTACATTGATTAGTTTTTTTTTTAAAAAAATAAAAATAAAAAGAGTGCAAGTATTTCCTTAATAACCAATTACTTTAGGAATATTGTGAATGTCTTTAAAAAAAATAGCATGATTTTGACGTCACTGTTTAATGTGTTGTAATTGTTACATGCTTCTGATGTCAAGAATTTGAATATAAAAAATGTAGTGTCGAAAGTCAATGGTTTGAAGCCAATAATGTCGTTTATTTGACTAATCACTACAATAATACAATAAAAAGACCAAATATTAATATTAATGCTCTCTGTCCAATCCCAAATAAGTGATAATGTCGATATTGACTGGGGGGGGGGGGGGGGGGGGGTTAAGTGGTGCCATCAAATTAGAGGTCCGCGGCGTCCAATTCAAATTTGATTTTTTTTATTTTTTTTTTCAGCTCGATGTTTATAAATAGAAACCATAGTAAATCAATTTTATCACATTTCAAAATTCTCTACATTCTCACTAATATACCATTATCTTCTCTTCAATAGTATAAGCTTGCAATTATTAAACATTTTTTTTTTCTTTGTTTTCAAATATTTCTTCAATTCCAGTTTTCTTTGTAGAAATTATTTCTACTTAACTTTTACTTTTCAAATAAAAAATACTAGCAATATGTCATGTCACTTATATAAAAATTTAACTATAAGACCTACGAAAGTACGGAGCGTTAAAGTAACCTTCCGATCCTCCTTGTTTACGTGTCTCAACAATCACATGCAATTCAAGAGTGGTTTTCCAGATCATTTTTATTCACAAATGTACTGCTAGATGATACTCATCTCACACAAGATTTGTCACTTTTGAAACCAAAAAAATAAAATAAAAAAAATGACACATCATATGCCACTTTTAGTACAAAAAGTGACAAAACACATTATAAATGATAATTCAAGAAAAAATTAATGATAATTGAGGGTATTTATCAAACCGATCTAAATTTTACTCAGATCTCTTATTCTACCGCAGTGTCACCGTTGTCTACCGCAGTGTCACCGTTGTCTGGAGAAATTGAATTGAAAGCCTCTATTTATTATTGTGAGCTCGCCGTCTTCCTTTTCATGTGATTTTAACTGTCAAATCTATAATAACTCAATAGAGAAAGACGCAAAAGATATCACATGATTGGACTATAGTATTTTGTAAGAGCTAAAATTGAACACGTCATTAGTTGAATTAATATAGTTTTGTTGTAAATATTAAAAAAAAATTATTATACGGAACCCCAGAACCGAATGAAATCGAACCGAATCGAACCCGAACGGTTCTATAATTAAATTTGGACCAGAGGGTTCCATTTACTAAATACTCAAAAATTCGAGTTTGGTTCGGTTCTTCTTAGAACATAATCGAATCGGAACATGTACAACCCTATCCACCACAACAAACCAGCACCACTACAACCTTAGATGCATCACCATCACCACCACCTGCAAGGTACCACCTATACCACAACCACCACCTTCACCATCATAACCACCACATATACCTCAATCTACAACCACCAAACAATCCACCACCACCACTTCCACATCAAATCCAACCACACCATCACCAGCAATAGGTAATAGGTAGAGAAGAGGGAATAGGTAGAGAGATTTTTGTGAAATTTCAGTTTGGGGGTGAGATGGGGTGAAGTGGGTATATTAATTTAAAAAATTGAATTATCATTTGATTTTTGTATAAATAAACCATAATCTTAATTTTTGAAGTTGAAACTTAAAAAACCACCGCCTCCCTGTAATTTCCACTTTATATTAAGGTAGTGAAATAACTTAGTTTGGTTAATATTGATATTTATGATTTTATTCCCATATTTTCTTTTTCTTTTTCTTTTTATTTATGTTTGAATTTTTAATTTTTATTTCATGTCCACGAATAATTTTCCCAACCGGAATACAATTTGAAATTAATTCAGAAAGTGGAGATTATTCAACAATTATTTTTTTATAGTCTTACTCGACAATTAGAAAAGTTATTTGACAATATGAATATCTAATCACACCATAATAGTAGTGTCATAGATCAATGGGGTTTATTTTCCATGTGAACCCTGGAAAAACTTTAGTTCGAAAAAAATCTCACCAATATCAAAATGATACGTGTGTAGTAGATGTATCAAATGAGTTGACTCAACAAGTTTTAAACAATTTGAAAATAGAACATAAATCGTGTCATGCTGTCACGTATGCTCTTTTCTATTTTTTTTATTATTCGTAAACAATCATGTGACTCAAGCGAGTCGCAAACCTAGAAAATCGGCACATTACACACATTCATCTCAAATGAATCGGCTTGTCCTAGTTCTAGACCTTGTCATGCTAAAAAAAAAGGAATTGCAACTCCGCCCATTTTATAGCTATAGATGTGTGGCTTCTACGTACGCATGTCTTATTGGGAAAATTGTATGGGCAAAAAAAAAAAAAATTGTCAACGCTTTCATCCATTTTTAGAAGAAGTGAAACGTTGGATGATGACGTCTAAAACAGTTCAATGGCTCTTGTATATCTGCAAGAGCTGCTGCAATTTTTCAGCCTCTTGAATTACTAATAATTTGAGGGGAAAATTGTCGTTATGGTACTAAATCTTTCACTTGTTGTATACTTGATTTAAATGTATTTTGAAAAAAAAAATAAAAAAAAAATCAAACAAGATATAAAATTTAAATATAACAATTATTTTGTTCAAACTGAACATATATAATATTGTTGTAAAAACTAGCAATATTCACCAAATGATATTACGGCCAAATTTTGTATAATTCAAAGGAAGAACACGTAATCAACTTTTTAGAATTACATTAAACCTGCAAAAATGTAATATATATTATTTTGGTTAGTTTTGTTTCAAATTCAGTAAACGCCACAATGGTCAAGTTCTCAATAACCTAAGGAGAGGTCAAGGTTTCAATTGTCCTTACCTTATCTATTTAATTTTGATAAAAATTAAAGAATTAAAACTCTTTCACAATAAAAGGAGTGGGAAAATGAATCAAAATCGAGACTTCCAATATGAATATAGGAGCTCTAACCAGCTGAACTACAAGAAATGTTTGAAACTAAAATAAATTACCAGGTATATCATCTAAAACATTTATTCATTATCAAAAAAATTGTTCCGACAGATCCAGCACGGATGGCCAACGAAACTCGTCTGGTGCTGAGTCCGCCCCTGTGGGAAAGTGCAAGATTGTTAGATGCACCAGCTCCATCACCACGAAAGTTGAGGTGGAGGAAGCTATTGGCATCAGCATGGCAGAAGTCATGTTAGTTCCAGTAATGGAATGGTCAGATTGATCTTCCATAGGCTTTCTTGAACGGTGACAACCTTTGTTCATATGTGGCGGTGGCGGGTGGCTGTTTTGCTATTGGGTTTGGTTTCGGGATATGGTGGGAGTGGGGTTGGTTTTTTGTTTTATTTTTTATTTAATTATCATTGTTATAATTGTATTTTACATTGAAGTTGTATTTTGCCCTTTTCTAAATTGTTCAAAGTTTACTATTATGGTCAACTAACATTCAGGTGGATTGTTTTCATTAATGTGTACTTAAAGTGCAAATTTCATAAATCTTTGGTACAGTGAGTTGCACAAAAAAATGTTTTGATCAAGTTTGCAACAAAATAGAAGGTTTGATACCGTGTTTGCAATTCTCCTTGATTGAAATCATGTGACTTTAGATTTTGTGATGCTAGCTAGCAACAAGAAGATTTTCTCGATTTAAATATTCAATTTTTCTCCCTCGTTCGCCTCAAATGTGAAAAGTTCAATAAGAAATGCTTGCACGAACAATTTTTCTTTTCACGAAATAAATAAAATACATATAATTCTTGTATAATAACTGGTCTACAATTAACCCTTGTTTAGTTTGATTAAAAATCAGATTATTAGTATTTTTTTTTTTTTTAAAGTTGATAAATTGTGGTTGAAAAGTTGTGAATTCCATAAAATGTGTGGTTAAAATTCATCGTTGATTTTGACTTTAATTTTTATCTTCCTTTAACCAAACCAAACATGGCCTACAAAAAAAAACTTATGGCAGTGATTTAGCCAAAAAGAAAATGGAAATTGAGCAGAGACAAATCAAGACGGGCAACAACGACCGCAGTGCAACTTGATTTATAAGTTGTAACATTATTTTCAAAAGGTAACCCCACATTGTTTCCTTTGTCAAATTCGAATGATCCGAGGGAACACTCAATCAGGGGCAGAGCTAGGAATTTTTGTCATGGTGGGCACAATTTACCGACAAACAGCGGGTTTCTTGATTATCTCAATACGGTCCATGTTAAAATATGAAGAAAAATGGTATCAAATGAAATACTCTTGTACTGGTGGAACTATGTGTGAAACACTCTTGCTTCTTACCTCAGTCAGTGATTTTTTGCTAGATGATGTTATTGGTCGAGTAGGATACTGGTTCAACAATGTTATTAACAAAATAAAAGGGGTTGTGGACCTCTCACGGCGCCACAGGGGCACTAAAATCATTACTTTACCAAATTAATTTGAGGACATAATGTCTTAGAAGTGGATAGATTAAAAGAAAGTGACTGAAAAAGTGATAAACACTAAAAAAAAGTGACACAAATTCAAAAAAATGACACAAATTAAAAGAAACTATACAGTTTAAAAAAGTGACGGCAAATTCATATAATATCACTAACACAATACAATTTAGTAATCAGTCGGTTTCTTGATGAGTTCTATACTCCTATAATGACAGATGAATATTGATAAATTAGCTAAAATGAACTCAAACAAGCTACCAAAAATGGAGTCATGGAGCAATGTTCCTTTATCAATCTAAATTCATTGATTACGTTGTATTATGTTTGCATGCTTAAATAAGAAACACACCTCAAATTCATGGATTCTGCAGCAACTCAAACACAACTCTCTCTCTCTCTCTCTCTCTCTGACTTTTCATTCTTCAATTTAGACCATGGCCCACACATTTCTCTTTACAAAATTCCTTCATTGCCTCAATTTTCAACATTCATTTCCAACTCTTATTCTCCCACAGTCATCAATTCCCTCTCCAATTTACAATCAAAATTCAATCATAACTATTAACTACTAGAAAGCAAAAACAGATGCTTGTCTCTCTACAAAATCACTTGATTAGAAAAACCCTTCTGCAAACATTGATCTATTGAATGGAGAATTGCGCCATTTTTCAATTCCTACAATAGTTGCTAGGGTACTGGAATTAAAAAATAATAATCAACATTAGATTCATTCATTTGCAACTCTGATTGCTTGTATTTTGACGACTACATACCCGATTTGGCACTAGAAGAAGCGCTTGAGGAATCTCAAATCTATTTTGTGAAAATCAGGCTTCAGTATCTTTTTCTGAGTCCGATAAAATCAGATAAAGGAAGTAAATAACATCTAAGCAAGATGAAGATTATTGTAGAAGAGGAAGCGAGTCAGGTCAAATCTCCATTTGATCACATATATATATTGGTATTTTGGGCTTGAAACTTAGCCAATAACTTAAAAAATAAATTGAGAGCAACTGGGCTCCTCAATATTGAGTACAAAGACATGTCCAACTTTTCTAAAGTCCATGCCGGGTTGCTCAATTTCCAATTTTATTGGCTAATTTTTTATTTTTGTTTTTAGGTTTACAAGAATTTATTAGACGTAGTTAATGAATGATATGTATCATGCATGCATGCAGTAGTGCTGTGTCGAAATGAGGGACTCGCGTATTTGAAGGATCAAGTTAAGACAATGTGCAATGGACGTCGCAATTAGGACCAACCAAAAACTTGGAATATTGAATCTAGTAACTCCAATGATTTAAACGTTGTGTGTTAATCACGTTAGCCGTATCCTGTAGCATTCACATGCTCATGCAGGTTATGTGGTGGCTTATCTACATAGTCAAATCTTTTTTTCTTTTTCTCTCGAGCTATCTTATTCAGAAGTACATATGGAAAAAAAGATCAATAACTCTTACATCAGGGGCGGAGCCTAGTATAGTACAGTGTGGGCACAGGCCCACACTGAACTTTGGGCTTGCTTTTTTAGTTATAAGTTAATTTCTAGCCCAAGAAGGCCTAACCCAATCCAAAATATGTAAAAAAAACTTCCCATACTCCCAATTCCCAGTCCACCTGTCTGCAATTTCTCCATTTCATTTCCAAATCCCACCCTTCTTCTCCATTTGCGCAGCCTCCGCTCCGGGGGCCCTCCGCCCTACTCAAGGAAACTCTTCCAAGCAGGTACTTGCTTTTATTTCATGATGGTTATATACATAAGGTCTTTCCATTGATGGGATTTAACAATTAAAATTTCAACCCTTTGATATAATAGTCTTCTCCTTTAGCAGTCCAATACATTAATGACTGCTCCATTTCACACGGCTGACATGTTATTGTTGAGAGAAGGCTGCTCGATACTTTCACTTCGCACCTGATTGTGAATTTGTGAAGCACCCAACCTAGATTTCTTGGCTTCTTTCTCTAATCTCTAGAGAATCGTCTATTTGTGTAAGATACTAAGCTCGATAGTTTTATTTTACAATTTAATTACTTATTGTTGACGAATTTCTATCTCGCATTCTCTCTTATATTGTGAATTTGTAATTCTCCTTTTTTTCAAAATATGATTTTCTGCGGTTCTGGACTTCTGGTGGTGTATAGATTCAACTGCAAGTCACTTAGTCTGTTATGAATTGAAAATGGGGTATTGTTGAGTAGAAGTTGCTGAAATTTTGGTATTATTGTATTGAAATTGCTAAAATTTGGGAGTTGATGAATTGAAATCGTCGAAGTTTGGGTATTGTTAAATTGAAATTGTTGAAATTTGGGTATTATTGTTTATGTAGAGAAAGATATATTTTTGAAACTCGATAATAAAGTTATTGTACAACGATATCAAAATATGAAAACTCGAAAGGAACAAGTGTAATTTATTAACTTTCATTTTTAATATTGCCGTATTATTGTTTTATATTTTTATTATCATTACATCCATGATAAAAACTCGACGTTCAACATCGATAAGTTGTGCCCCCGTTGACAAAAAAAATCATGGCTCCGTCCTTGTCTTTGGGACTGTCGGTGGGTCGGTTCGGTTCCAAAACTTTCGAGTATTTAATAAATGGAACCATCGAGTCCAAATATAATTATGGAACCGTTCGAGTTTGGTTCCGTATCATAATTAATTTTTTTAAGATTTATAACAACACTACACAAATATAACTAATGACATTTCATTCGTAACTTTTACAAATTAACGTAGCCCAATTCAAAAATATATAAATAACTAGCCGTCGAATAATATTAATTCAATGCATACAAATACCAAAAAGTAGATATTAATATTAAGAGAAAATTACCTAAATCCCTTTTTTTCAAGATTATAATTCAAAAATAAGGTAATAAAGTTTATAATTCAGAAATCAGGTGGTAAATAGGTTAATTAATTAATATTATAAAACTAAAAATTAATTTATATACAACCCACCCCACCCCACCCCACCCCTAAATCACCCGATTATCTCCCCTCCTCCACCCAACCCCTAAATCACCTGCCTAAGCTCCTTCTGCTCATCTCTTCCTTCTCTTCTCTCTGCCACACACCGTCATCGGAGCAATGTATTGCAGCGAAGCAACGGACAGCAGCGAAGCAGCGCTTGGGCGCGATGCCGACTGGGATGGTGTCCCATCTTCTCCGCTTGCTCTCCATCTCTGCCGGCGACGTCGCTGCGCTCATCGCCGCACTGTGCATATCCGCCATTTTTTGACAGAGCTTCCACCATTCATTCCACATAGTTCAAATTTCGGTTCGACATTTGGTTGAAGGGGTAAGAGAAATTGAATGTACTGAATTTTTGTTTTTTCCGAATAGAATGCTTAATTGGCTAATTCACTCAATTATGCTACGGATCCCAGAATCTACGCTAGTTCAATTTCACACAAATCGCCTTCACCCAACCTGAACCTATTATCCCCATTTTCCCACATAGACTCCTGCCTTAGATCAGAATAAAAGATGTTGTTCCTCCTCAGATGTGTACCACCACCGTCTCCCACTCACACCGAAGTACTCAAAACATTACCGTCGTACTCTTTCCTGTCGAAAAATCCATACAACTGAGAACTCGAAACAGAGTCCCTCGGCGACGGCCTAGCAAAATCAGGAACTTGTAAAACATTTTGTTGATCAGTTGCATCAGAATGGAACCTCATCATTTATTCTGGAAAAAAATGCCAAAAATAATTGCAAACAATACCAACACGATGATGAATGAATCCCAGCTCTTTTTCACTGAATTGAGATGAAGAATTTGAGTGGTGTGTGAAAGAAATGGAGGAACCAAGAAAAACAATATAACTGATATGGGTATTGGTGCAGCCAAGATTAGTATCACAGTATTGAAGATTGGAGAGGGTTGCCAGTGACGATGATGAGGATAGAAAAAAGTAGTGGTGGTGGACTGAGACCAGAACGGTGGTGAGTCTCCATCTGCATCCATGGCACAGAGGATGAGGGTAGGGGGTGTTCCCTTTGAAATTAAGGGGTTTATGCTGTTGCTTTTGGTATTGGTACAATGGATTTGTTTTTAAAGATTTTTGGTGGGTAGGCTTTGGTTTTAGCTTTGAAGTGTAGGATAGACAGACATTTATTTGGAGTATTTGAAAATTTATACAACTTTAAATGTGTATCATATATTGGGTGCATTGGTTTTTAGGGAAAATGATAAAGATTGATTTTAGTGGCCTCACGGTCTCAGCCTCGCTTTGTGGCAACACGGATGAACTGTGCAATAAGATTTCCACTGGACAGAAATTGGAACTTCCTATTGCTACTGAAGTGATTTTTCTTCTTTTTTGTGTTTTGATAAAATAATAGTATTTACTTTCTAGTGTTATATTGTTGTTGTAATTTTTTGGATGAATCGGTATTCAGAAATTTGTAAACAATTTTCGTCACTTCTTTCTGGTGGTGGATTGTGGTGTTGGTCCGTGGTGTAAACAGATTTGTTTGTGGTGACCATTTGTGACCAAATATATGTATACTGTGACTGGTTGTGACCAAATGTGACTTAAACATATTCAAGTCACATTCGGTCACAATTAACACAAAACTGGTCACAGACAGTCACATTTAACACGAATTTGGTCACAGTTAGTCACATTGAATACACACTTGGTCACAATTAGTAACAGATAGTCACACTGCACAAACGTTTTTCCTGTAATTTTTTAGGAGGTGAAGGCAGGGGTGGGGCTGGTGGTAGGTTGATCCATGGGGGGTGGGGGTGTGATTTCCAATTTTTTATTTTCTGGAAATTTTTTAAGTTGCCGGAGCGGCCGCCGGAAAATTCGCCGGAGCAGTTGCCGGAAATTCGCCGGAGCAGTCGTCGGACCGTCGCCGGAGCAGTCGCCGGAGTGGTGCCGGAATTGTTTGAGAGATGGAGGGAAGGTGGTGTAGTGAAGTGATGGGGGTGGGTGAGGTATTTGGTTTGGGGTGTAAATAATTAATATATATTATATTATAATTTAATATTTAATAAATCTATTTAACACCTGATTTTTGAAATAATTAAACAAATTTGTTAGTTTTGAAAAGTAATTCTTATAACTAGGTTTTGTGTATTGTTCCCTAATATTAAAATGTGGGTGATCCATATCAATAATTCATTTGGGCTAATGGGCTTTAAATTTAAAATTATGAAATGATCTGATTTATTTAATTAATTTGTTATTTTATTTAGAAAAAATAAAACAATTTAATTATTTCAATAAAAAAAATTATTTAATTTCTGTTCTTCGATTCTTAGTCTAGACCCGAGATCCAATCCAAACCCATCAATTCTCGATTCGGGTACCCGTTTGAGTATTTAACTTATGAAGAATCGCTCGATTTGGGTTCGGTTTGGTTCAGTTCATGACTCTTGGACACCCCTACCTGTCTTACATGACTGTGAGCTTTTGCACCCTAATGATTTGATCATTGGAGTGAGAAGTGATTCACCTCCTTTGGGATGTGATCGAACTTACCAACAAAGTTGTGTCTAGCAAGTATTCAAAGGGAAATAAATTCATACGTCAATATAGAGATTCAAACCATTTTTTACGTCAACAATACTTCTACTATTAATGTACATGTTTTTGATTCAAAATTTTCAATTTATACTAGATAACTCAACTAAGACCTAACTTGTTTATTAATATTATAAGTAACCCTTTCACGCCAATCAAAAAAATTGGAATTATTAAGGCCAAACTATGTCCTAATGTCAAGTTTTACAAGATTAATTATAATTTGCGATGAAAATAAGAGGTTATGGGACCACTTATGTTCCTAATTACATGCTAAATCATATCTTATGTCATTGTCTAACACCTAACATTTTTTGTTTCGTGAAGAAATTTACTATCAAATATGTCATTAATGCAAGTGTCTACGCTATAACTTTACTACCAACCAATCCAATGATAATTTTTATTTTATTTTTCGAATTCTAATATTATTATTTGAAACGATTAAAGGAAAAAAAAAAAAAAAAGTTTTGCTTACTTTTTCTTAAGAAATAAAATATATGTGGAGATTAAAAAATTGATAGTGAATACCATATGAAATAATTATTTGGAGAATGACTAGATCAATTATTTTTCATTTTCATACCTCCAGCAATTTCATTTTCATTAAGTGGCACATGCATGAAAAAATAATGTAGTAGCTTATAAGTTGATCAATTATTTTATAAGCACAAAAAATACTTGAACGCGTTGGCTTAACAAAAAAAAAAAAAAAAAAGAAAGAAAATTATGATTAAGACGAAAGGAGAATAAGCAATAAGCAACTCTCTTTTTTGTATAACACTATTATCCTTGAATTTCTGAAAATTTACCAACCCTTCTTGAAATTTGGAGGGTGTTTGATGTAGATTAAAATCAGATTTTTAGAAAGATTGTGATTGAAGTTTTTGAAATATGTGGTTGAAAAGACGTGGAATCCATGAAAAATGTTGTTGATATTGATTGTTTGACTTTGACTTAGATAAAAATTAGATTTTAATCCAAACCAAACATGCCCTTGTATATAAAAAAAATTGGCCTATAAAAAACGTAACATCGATTTTGCTTTTAAATGAGCGAGTTAATAGAAATGGGATTTAGAGCTTGTTTGGTAAAACTTAAAATTCAATTAAAATTAAAAATATAACTGTTATTGAGTCTCACTCGTTTAATAAAAGTCAACAATAACGGCTAGTTTTTCAATTTTAATCCGATTTTAATGTCTATCGAACACACCTTTACTTTACACGATAGCCTTAACGACGACATTATTGCGTGCGAAATCGTTAATTGATAATCATGACTTCTATCCATGCAAGTTTTAATTAAAGATTGATCAGTAAATTCTCATTCATCGCTCCACACAATTAGATTTACTTTTATAAGATTATACCGTACAAAAAGTTGCTCAGCAAAATTTGCGGTCTAAGAGCTTCTTAAGCTTAGTAGATATCATCTTTAAATTTCGAGAGTTAAATTTTTACTTAACGCTCTCTATTTTGACTCATTATTTTGTTTTTTTTTTTCAACGAGTATTTATTGATTTCTCCTTACATTTTATCGAACAAATTTTTTTTATGTGTTAATGACCAATCAATTCAAATTGATATGAATAATTTAAATTATAAAGTATTGAAATTTGTAACTTACTAAATACAATCATTGTTAATTAAGAATAGAGAGACAAAATACTATTTATTTTATTGAAACTAATTTTTAAGCATTGAATCTCTAAATTATAAATTATTTTATGTTTAGAAAATCTTTTAAGATGCTCTAAATAGCACTATTGCCAATATTTTTCATGGAAAATGTATTTTTCATCTATTTTGTTATTTTTGTACTGTTTGATTAACAATTTTTGATCACGTGACCATATTTTCTTTAAAAATAAGGAAAATATTTTCTTTAGGAAGATTCAATTTCGCTCTTTCTTTCTCTCTTTTATTCATCCCCTATTTTATCCATCAACCAATAAAAATTGGACAAATATAATATTTTCTAAGTTGAAAATCAAATTAATCGAACATATTTAATTAATAATTTTTATACAAATAAATTCTAAACAATTGAATTGTCTAAAATTTAATTTTTTCTTTTGTGCAAATTTCACGTTCGCAATCAAATGCAACCTAATTGTATTGAACCATTCAATTATTTTTTTATACTCGGGACGGAATAAGTTTTATCGGAGTCGACTGGCAGTTTCGTGCCAAACAAGTTGTAAATTCACGTGAAAGTCATTCTCATGAAAAACACCGTTTTTCCGGTAGTCTCAACTTTTCCATCCTACCAAAGAACAATTGTTTTTTCCAATAGTTCTAAAGAACCGGCTTAGTTTAATTAATTACATTAAACCGTACAATATTAATTAATTACACAACACTCAAACAATAATTGTACCCGCCAGTACGCCTATCTGTACCTCGCAATAGCCTTTGTGTGTATGTACCCCTCACCCACCCACCCACCCTGCCTCGGCTATTTAAACCCTCCATCTCTCTTCAAATCTCCAAAAGCTCTTTTCTCTGTAAACGAAATCGAAAACAATTCTGTAAAGTCCTTGAAAAAAATGAAGAGATTGATACGGAGGCTAGCAAGAGTGGCAGATTCTTCACAGTACTATCTTTTGCCATCGGAGTCGAGGACGAGGCGTCGACCGACTGTGTCTTTCAGGAGGAGCGGCGGTGTGCCGGAGGGACACTTGCCGGTGTATGTAGGCGAGGAGATGGAGCGCTTCGTCGTTAGTGCCGAGCTTTTGAATCACCCGATTTTTATCAAGCTTCTGAATAAATCGGCGCAAGAATATGGTTACGAACAAAAAGGTGTTTTACGGATCCCTTGCCATGTCTTCCTCTTCCAACGAGTGTTGGAGTCTCTGAGCATCAATGGCGGAGCTGAAGATTCGAATGTCATCCAGGATCTCCTGAATCATCTCTCCGATGAATTCCGGTAGCGAAAACAAATCAAAGAAAAATTCGTGAGATTAACAAAATGATGATAATTGTTTTACAGTCAGAACATTTTTTTCTTCTCCTTTTGTAAATACATTGTGATCATTAACGAATCAAGTGGATGAGCATCAGGTTTTAGGGTTTTGATGAATGTATTGTGAGAGAAAAAAACAGAATGATATTGAAAAATGCATCATTTTTCCCTAATTTAGTTTAATGTATCGATAAATTCAAGATTATATGCCGATTGAGTGCATAGTTATAATTCTTCATGTATTTTTATATATTTTCCATTTTGTTTGCTCTCTTTCATAATTTCGGCGGATAGCATTTGCGATGGTATGGATATATCGATAAATTCAAGAATAAATTTGGTAAAAAAATGATATTTTTGAAGAATTTATAGTTAAAAGATAAGAAAAGTTATGAATTATGAATGTAATTCTAAATAAATCGAAAAAATAAATAAATTAAAGAATGTGTACCAGACATGACGATTTATAGACGACTAAGGGTCGGTTAAGTGCCTCAGGGCTTGGCCTAGTTGGCTATGTAACACTAGTTGGCCTACGCAATACTCTTAAAAAAAAATATTGCGATTCTATATTCCGTAATTAACCCTTGTTTAAAAGCGATTATTTAAAAATTACTTTTTTTTAACAAGTTTTATAAAAAATCCATTATTTGAGATTATAATTTTTATAATAACCGCTTTTTAAGAATGTGTTGTTAACAATGAAGATTTTTTTTATAATTTAAGTGTAATATTATTTTATTGGAGTTTGTAGTCGATAAGTAGAGAGAAAAGAATTATAATTTTTATAGACGTCAAATGGAAACTTAATTTTTTTATTTTTCAAACTTTTCTCCATAATATTTTTCAACAAAATTACTTCCACACAATGCTCCAATTTATTTAATTCAAAGTTAAACTTCAATGCTCAAATCAAGATATATATTTAATGTGAAAGCAATTAATAAATTCTTGTGATTCTTCCTGGCTGGATATTTTCCATATATTTTATGTCTTTTAATAATAAAACGAAATGGAGTCCTAGTCAAAGCATTAAACTTTTCACTTTGATTCAATCCCTAGAATAATATTATGTAGTCCCATTGAGGTTGCAATTCCAATTTAGACTGCAATTCCAGTTGACCGAAATAACATTACTCTATTTCGTGTTATGATTATCTTTGGCATTGAAGTCCGCACCTAATATGATTGGTTAGGTGAGCCCCAACCAACGAGGGATTATTAGGTATGGTTAGATGTGATGGATGGCAAAAAAGCTCGTCGGCTCGGACGGCTCTGGCTCGGCTCGGAAAAAGCTCGAGCTTGGCCCGGCTCGGGCTCGGGCCGAGCCTCATTTTTTTTGTCAGGCTTTGCTCGGCTCGGCTCGGCTCGGGCCAAAAAAAGCTCGGTACAAAAAAGCTCGAGTTGAGCCCGAGTTTTTTTCTTTAATTTATAATACGTATAAACCATATAAATTTTAAATTTTTTAAGTAAAAAATGTAGATTTGACATTAAAAAAAATAAAAAAATCGAGTCGGCCCAGGCTCGGCCCGCTAAGGCTCGGATCAAAAGCTCGGACCGAGCCTTATTTTTTTTGACCAGGCTCGGCTCGGGCCAAAAAAAGCTCGGAACAAAAAAGCTCGAGCCGAGCCCGGGCTTTTTTTTTTGGGCTCGGGCTCGGCTCGGCTCGGCTCGGCTCGTTGACATCCCTAGATGTGAAAGCAAAAATACTTATAAGTTATAATTTTAATTCGAGGAGGTTAATGCGTTAGTACATTATGGTCTTCTTTTATTATCTCGACTACCTAGCTAGTAAAAGTCTTTTCTTATTTGATATTTACAATATTGTGTCGATGTTATTGTACGCACAATTTATTATTTATAATTATTTCTTCAGTTACTACCCAACGAGTAAAAAATTCTTTTCTTATTTGATATCCACAATCTTGTGTTGTTATTGTATTACATACAACTTATTATTTATAACTCCTCATCTATTGACTCGACTACAAAAGTGGTAATCGTCTTTCTTATTTGATTCACAACATATCGTGGTTGTTGACATATATACGACTTGTTATTATTAGAAGTTCTTTTAACATTTCATATTGTCGTATCTTAATTTTATTCAATACGACGTAGACAATTTAGTGTACGCTTAAAAACGAATAAATAAATAGAATCACTTATTTTTGGACCCACTTACACGTAGGATGAGTTGACATTGAGCATAAACAATTGGATGATAAACTCTCGACAAGAGAGGTGAATCTCCTTCCATCATTTAATAAATTATTAAAAGGGCTAATTTCTTAATTAATTTGTTCAATGGTTGCAATTGCAAATTTAGTCAGATAATAATATTATTATTAAATAAATAGTTATTGTTTATGCCATCAATTGAGCAAGAAATACTATAATTTGATCTATTCTAATGACCGATTTCTCTTTTGACTCTTTCAGTTTCTAAGTGATGTTAATGCGACACCAATATTTTGCTCTTTAGGAGTGTATTTCTTACGTAGGGCATATACAATAGAAGATTTTGTCATACTACGTGACTTTCTTGTTTTTCTAGTTGAAATCTTTTATTAATCTCGTTTTTCTTAATCTATGTTTAACCGATGGGAAATATAGAAACTCATACAATTCAAGAAAGAAACCCACTTTCATTTCTTGCCATGTGCAATATATAGATCTTGATTTTGCATCTTTCATACTATTTTTAAGCTTCTATAATATATTAGAATCCAGCTTTCAAGAAAAATATTAAAATCCCATAATTAAAAGAATTCATATAATGCATTATTCATCCAATCAAATACTCACGTTTCTTGGTTTTCTGCCACTTGGCATTCTTTCCTTTCAAACTCATTCATTTCCCTCGTAGTTTCTTGGAAAATTCTTGATCCATGACAACATATAAATATACTTATAAGCTGTTTTCAGCTTTTAATCATATGCATTCATTTAATGCTGCACAAGGCACATGCTACCTAGTTTAAGTGCGTATCTTCATTACCCACCCTGTTTATTTCGGATTAAAATCAGATTTTAATCTAAATCAAAATCAAACAATCAATATTAACCACATTTTTCATGGATCCCACAACTTTTCAACCACTCATTTTAAAGACTTCTATCACAATATACTAAAAATCTGATTTTAATCCCCACCAAACATCCACTATTCTTAAAATAAGTAATTATTTGGAATAAGCCAAGGTATTTTTGCTTTGCTGTTATGATTCTCTTTTGATTGAAACAATACAAGGATGCGAGAGAAAGGGGCCCTTTGTACTAAAGAAAACACGTGAATAGTGATATGATGCACATGCATTCTATCTTTTTCTTTCTTGATTATTTCTCGTTTTCACATCTACAGAGTGTTTTTCAGAAATTTCTGTTCTTTGATGGACAACCTGTTTTTTCCATTTCCCATTTAGGCACATGAACAGGCTACAGTATTGGTGACTTGGTGTTCTAAAATTTTGTATTAGGATTCTTGTAATAATGATTAGCATAGATAATTCATACATCCGTGATGGAAAAAAATTGTTAGGCACGCACTTTATATTCAAGGTCTCAGACTCTCAGTTATGCACGCACTTTATTGCATGTTTCTTTTATGAAGTACTGATCTCACGTATCTCAAATAAAAGAACCTCATATATAAATACCATAGACTATATTAATGGAATATAAAATATATATATAATTATTGTCGAGTGAATAAGTGAATAATATGATGAAGTTTATACATTGAAGGATAGATACCAACAGATCTAATCTCCTGCCCGCCCACAATAAACAGGATAAAAATTACTCACTATTGACGTGACAAGAGAATCTTACTTATGATTCTCTACAGCAATCATACATTCAAATAATTATACTTTGAATTCTCTCTAAAGTTTTTATCCTGGCCACGGGAGGCAAGGCAAGAGATCAATTCTATAAATACCAAATCACAAATTAGTAGTGGATAAAATGTTCACGGATACTAGTGTTAGCAGTTCTACTAAAATTTATAGCATATGAATATCAAAATTATAAAATGAAATTTATTATCTATCTTGGGAGAATTTTTAAAAATTACTTTTTCCAAAATCATTTTCAATTACACATTCATAGGGACCCATAATTTTTTCGTAGTTTTAACGATACATTCTCTTAAAAAATCTTTTTCGCCCTAAAAAATCCCTGCCAAACAAATTTTTAATAAAGGTAGAAAAAATATTAATACATGTCCTTGAACTGCAAAGAGTTTCCAAAAGAAGAATATACACTCAAACAAACCACGGTTGGCATGGTGCGAAAATGTCAATACTAAAGGAAATAACTCAATATCATGGTCCGAAGCAATAATGGATAGTGAAATATATGAACCAATGAGTAAACAAAAACCTCAACCCAATGAACAAAATTTGAACTCATCTTCCTTTTTCTCTACTGCTGAATGTCATCAATTCATCTACCAAATTATAAATAGACTGATCCTGATACAAGTTGTGTTAAAAAACCTGCTAAATATACCAAGGTCAAAATTCACAAATCTATTACACTTTTAAGCTATCTTTGTCTTCCTCTTTTGCTTTTTCTGCTTTTTATACCGTTCGTAGAGGTTCAATGACAAAGTTGTTCGCTCCAATTCACCCCTTAATCTCTGGTTCTCTGTAATATCACGAAGTAGCAAAAAATGCTCGGTAAGTTTCTTTCTAACCTCATTCTCGTCAGATTGGTGCTTCATATTCACATCTGGCCGAACTTTAACAGAAGAGAGTTTGTCATTTCCTAGCTTTCTTTTGTTGTTTGATATTTTTATACCACCTGATGGAACAATTGACTCCTGCTCCAGTGAGAATTCCTTAAAAGCTTGTTGAGGTGAGATGATGGAATGATAAACCTGATTATTTGCGCAGCCCATGGTTGAAATACCAGAAGCCATAGTAGAAATCGCTGGATTATAATGTTTTGTTAGAAGGTTCAGCTCCCAAAGAACTGAAGCTAGTGCACCACTAAGGTTAGGGTCTGAAGCATACGGCTGATATTTCTGAGAGTAACATAAAACCACAGACGTCAACAAACTGAATTGACAGAATGCATATTTTCAATCCAATATGAGATATACAAGGACTAACCACAATTGCTCCTGCAAAAGAACCACCTCCAGCGTCATTTTCCAAAAGATTACGGCATTTGACATTCTTCTGGAGAAGATGCTTTATGGTAACTAAAGCTGAAATATTTTTCAAGAAAGAAACAATTACATATGGAACAGAAAAATAATAGAATATTTTTTTGCATAGCATAATGACATGTTTAGTAAGGATGAAGGACAGTACTGCATAGTATTGTAGAAAGAAAATAGTTAAAATCTTGTTCATTTTACTATCCCAAGCATGCACTAAAAGTTCTGAAGTTAACTAACCAGCCATGGACTCGGCCAACCCAAAGCACAGTGAGAACGTGGCTAAACGTTTTATGAACGCAGCAGCCCTTTGCATATCATGTTGTCTATCATCACACAGCATTATCTTCAGAGCTTCAGCTAATATCTCACCCTGATCCCTGCTCACAAACACATTAGGAATGTCAAACCAATAGGCATTTTGCAGTAAAAAGATACAAATACAAAACTGCTCCCCCACAAACAATAGGTGTCTCTCCCTCCTTTCAACTTCTGGAAATGGAAAATTAAATAAAACAATAACAAGAAAAAAAATGGAGCGTGGAAATGGAATGTAGAGATGAGAAAAGCGGGGGACAATATACCACAATTTGTTTTGATAGGTACAATATACCACAAAATAATGCACATTAATGAAAGAATTACAAGCTAAGTTGCCAAAGTATCAGCTTTTTGCCCAAAATACAAAACACCGTGGATGCTACCAGATGGAGAGAGCAAATGCAACTCAGAAAAGTGAAACAATGAAATTCTGAAGTATACACATCATGACAGATGCAAAACCGTTGTGCAAATTGGTCCCTTCAGCTTCTAAGCCAGCGAAGTGTATTTCACCACCACTCTTCAGAAAACAATGTGCGGTATATTTACATGAAAGTAGATGGTTCACATAGACATCAATATCTAGCAAGGATGAAATGAGAAACAACTTTTATAAGAATTGCTTTCCAGATGAAATGATAAAGGATACACGTAACACTCTTATCCTTATAAGCGCATTCAATAGCTAACCAATAAACTTTGAAGTTAGACAATTTGTGTAGAAAATATATTAGTCAAACTACAGTTTTCTGCTCTGATGATGAAGTAAAATTTTAATAACTAAGAACTCCAAAGAACAAAAAATGAATAAGCAGGATAATCAAGCAATTCTCTGAATCTGATAAATGTAAATAATTTTGACAGTAACAAATATACCTTCCCGGCCGGTACTCCAGAATTAGATTGTAAAACTGGACAAAGAAATCCTGTAAATCAACATTTAGAGCGTCCAGATTGTTCTTCATCACTTTAAAAGCAACAATGCAGCACAGCAACCGTTCAGATACTGTTAGGTAGTTTGAAGAATTCTCGGATAAATCCCCCAACTTGCTGCTCTTTCCAGCAAGCTTCCTCAGACAATTCATGAGGTCGGCCATAAAATCCAAGTCAATTAGGTGAGAAAACTTTCCAATTCCATTCAAACATGGTGCAAGTAAGGGGTGGCTCCCAGATGCACCAAGTAAGGAACTGGCTTCTGATCTGAGAACCCCAAAAAAAAAAAAAAATTATATAAGAGATGCTGCCCTGGCCAAAATAACAGATTTGAAAGGGAAAACAACATTTCAGTACCAATAATTTGTTTGTTGATGAAGTATGATGGTATACAGAAAATGCGTCAAAGTTAACACTCGCATCAAAAAATCAGTGCTTCACAGATTAAAAATGAGTGAAGCCCCAGTAAAAAAACTTGGTGTTAACATTTTATAATATAATCCCAAAAGATAACAAGAAATAACATGGGGGACATTGGTCAAACTAAACTACACAGGAACATGCAAATTTGGGAAAAGAGTGCTAGAGAAGAAAGATTTAGATTATTCAACAATAAAGAGGTCATCAATACAAAAATAATTACCTGAAATAGACATTAACACAGTGCACCCAGTAACATAAAAAAGCATTTACAATTCCATCATCAATTTCTGATTGCACAATTCATTAGGACAGCCTTTTGCAACTTCTAATCATGCAAAAACTTCATGAAACGTAAAATCTACGTTCAATTTTAAGCTAATTGAGGACATTTACAAATTCTATTTTTGAATTACTTGCTTTATTAGATTACTTCAGGACCACAGGACAATCAGCACTTTTGCCAAAAACAAGGGCATAAATTGCTATTTAGCATAACTACATATCAGAACTAGTTATTTGCCTTCCAATTCAATATTAAAATGACATTTTCTCAACATGAAAGCAGAGATATCCACATTAAAGACCAAAAAAAGGAGAAAGAAAACTTACGTTGGGTGCATTGTATGCTTTAAGATACGAAAGAATGTTTGAAATACAGCTGAAAGAGTATGAGACTGCATCCTTCTCCGCTCTGAAAGATCTTGGGTGAACGAAGCAGCCTTGAAGTCTGCATTGACCTGTGCAGACCTTAAATACATAAAAACAATGACAAGAAATTGAAAAAATTTATTTCCTGTGGGAGAGTCACTATACCTCCTCTCTTGTCCTTGTCATCATCTCTTGCCTAGTTTTCTTCTTCCCATTATCTAGCAAGTGATTTGGCTCTTCAAAACCCTTTCTCTTCTTAGACTTTTTGTTTTTGCTTTTACTATCCACATCGGAAACATGAGGTTTTCTAAGATCCTCATCAAATGATAGAGACAAAAAGACCTGAAAGGACAGTGCAACTTATTAAAGGGTTTGAGCATTTATAATACGAACTTTAGATTACAATCCAACATTTGATTATATCCATCAGCACACTATCTTGACAAACTATCCAGAAGTAATTTTAAGGCAGCAACCACAACAGATACAGGTCGAATACAAATATTACAATCTTTCACCACTTCGCTCAAATCTTAAGACTTTGAACTTCTCTGTCAAATGGAAGTTCAGCGGACATGATAAATAATGTACTACATTAGCCACAATCAGGTTTTGGGCACCAGTGCATTGAGGCTTTCCAATTTTTTTCTTTTTTTCCTTTTTGAATGGGTGGGGGCAGATTCAATAAAAATATAACCTTCATAACCTTCATACTACCAAAAGAAGGAAAAGATAGACGAATAATTTTTCACAGCAACACTTTTTGACATTCAGAAATAGGTTTTTAGCGAGAAAAATGAATCCAAGCGACTGTATTTCTGTTCCTAAACAACCTGAATTCAACATGTTAAATAAGGGGAATTACAGAGCACTAGACATTACAAAGAAAAATAGGTTAAAACGTGGAATTATTATGTGGCAACTAGGGATGTATCAGCCAATTGGGCTTGGGTGGGTCCAAAAAAAAAAGTGCAAGGATTTTTTGTGGTTTTTTTTCTCGAGTTGGGTTCAGGTTTTTTTGACTAAATCTGTTAATTTATTTATGGTTTAGCAGTATCAGTGAATTTTGATTCTGGGGATTCATGTTCAAGTCTTCTGCTGATCTGGGTTTTGCTCATAATTACGTTTAATGACTGAAATTGATGCTGGTGACTGCAATTTTCAGTTAAGTGGAAGTTGACTGGGGATATGGAAACTTCAAACTCGCATATGCATGACTCGGCATTAATTCCAGCAATACAATATTAATTCCAATCCTCTCTAATTCATCTATACTGCGTTACCTACAAGGTTTAACATTTAAGGAGGTTATTGTTAGCTACAGCTAAAAATGGAAATGAAAAAGCAGGATCTTGTAGAGACAAAAATAAAAAACAAAAGCCAGAGAATGCACATGGCTGGTGAGTCAGAATACCTCTCAGCGTGTCATTAAAAATTTTCATTTAGCTCCCGTCACTTCTTTCAGAATCATGGGGGGTGTCTCTTAAGTCGAAATAGTACTACATAACAATAAAGTTGCGCAGAAAACTGCAAAATATTCTCGCATTGCCCCTTTAATAGAAAGCTACTCGGTTTTCTTTTGTTCCAGAAGAAAGGTTAGTTTGCTAGCAGACTTGGCTTGTTTTCACAGTGGTAAAACAAATCAACTAGGAATATCTATCGAAACAAATGCCAATTACATTTACATCAAGCAGGATAAGAAGAAAATTTATCACTTCATTGTGGCTTTCGTAGAATGCACTTCATTATAGTATAACTAACCTTCTATTACAAAGAACTAGTCCCTTTCTCTTTCAGAAGTAAAAACCATGAAGTTTATTTATTAGCACTAATTCCATGGAAACACAAAACCTCATGTC